>LR991024.1:4860424-5460424 GCA_905163495.3 Cosmia trapezina
CGAATTATATAAAATGAAATAAAAATGCATTGAATTTATGTAGGTATACATACAGGGTGTAAGTGTAAACAGTGGCAATCTTTTAAGGGGTCATTGTACTCATCCTTATGAACAACTTTTACTATGGGAGCAACCTGAAATCGCGAAAAAAAACTGCTGTTCCCTACATTTTCACGAATTTGGCAAATATAAATGAACTGAATAGCTGATTTTTTTCCGCGATTTTATGTTTGGTCCTGTAGTAAAAGTTGTTCATAATGATGAGTAAAATGACCCCTTACAAGATTGCTACTGTTTACACTTACACCCTGTATCCATACTTCCATACTTTATTAATATTATAAATTCGAAAGTAACTCTGTCTGTCTGTCTGTCTGTTACCTTTTCACGCCTAAACCACTGAACGGATTTCGATAAAATTTGGCAAGGCTATATATGATATCCTGGGGACGGACATAGGCTACTTTTTTTTCAAAAATAATATTACGGGGGGTGATATAGGGGATGAAAGTTTGTATGGGAAACCAGTATTTCTTAAGTTAGGGATATGAAAATTCAAATTTATGCTTTTGATAGGAAATAAAGAAATATGCGGTTCAGTGTTTTTGAAAAATCATCCCCTAAGGGGGTTAAAATAGGGACTGATTTTAAAATTCACAAAAATTGCACTGATTTCTATAAAATTTGGCAAGGCTATAGATAGAATCCTGAGGAAGGACATAGGTTTCTTTTGTCTTAAAAATAATCCAAAAGGGGAAGATATGGGGGGTGAAAGTTTGTATTGGAAAATCAGCATTTCTTAAGTTAGTGATAGGTAATTATGGAAATTCAAGTTTATGCTTTTGGTAGGAAATAAAAAAATATGTGGTTCAGCATTTTTGAAAAATCATCCCCAAGGGGGCAAAATAGGGGTTGATTTTAAAAGTTATAAAACTGCACGGATTTCGATAAAATTTGGCAAGGCTATAGATGATATCCTGGGGGCAGCCATAGGCTACTTTTTTTTTCAAAAATAATCTTACGGGGGTGTTAATAGGGCATGAAAGTTTGTATGGGAAACCCAGTATTTCTTAAGTTAGGGATATGAAAATTCAAATTTATGCTTTTGGTAGGAAATAAAGAAATATGCGGTTCAGTGTTTTTGAAAAATCTCTTTTGTTGTGACATAAAAAAACTGTTACATAAAAGATTTTGTCCCTCTAAGTGTAAAGGAACAAATGCCCTGATGTAAGGTGGGTTGGTATCAGAAGTAAAGGAAACAACAAACTGTTTCAAACAATGTGTATATTTTCACAATATAAAGTAAACACTAAAGTAAATAGTAGGTGACAATAACGGTAACCTAAAGTATGCCAGCCAGCTTAAATTTCAGTTGGTAAGAACTGGGTTCGCGGAGGGTTGGAGATAAACCGAGTACTGTTCCGTGTTTATAAACATTTAAATTAAATATTAAGAAAAAATTTGAATTACAAGGTATAACCTTCCTGATAATATAAGTGTTATAATTTAATAAATGGGCGCCAGGGACCATGGGTCCCGGAACCCGGGAGCCGACGAAGATGTTCAATAAACTTCCTAATGAACGCAGGTGTCGGACCCTCGGTCCTTAATTTAAATTTTGTTGAAGACTGGTTTCCACCTTGAAAACCAGACAGGTAATAAACCGGTTTTTATTTAAACCGTATGTAAATAAAAAATATAGAAGTAAAAAAAACCGTCCTGCTAGCGCTAGCGCTAGCCGGTCGCTGCCAGCCGCACAGTCGTCTACCGGAGGCTTCGAGTTGCCTCGAGGAACGGGTCTCACATCCAGACTCCAGACGCTACTCTAGATCCTGGCGGCGAGACGAATCACTCGAGGAGCCTCTTCTGGAATTGACAATACGGGGACCCAATAAGTTCCTGGGGGTTGGGTAAAATTCACAAATAATATTAAAATGTTTGTGTACCTACCTCTTTTTAAGAGATTTATGTATTGGAAATGTAGTCATAGTTCGTATGATAAGAGTGATTCAGTGTACAATTCATTACGGTTTTGTGTAAATTGGCTGAAATGTGACGACGATTGTTGAAGATGTCGGAAAAAATCATGCTAACTGGGAGCTTAAATACGCCAACGATGTTATATCGTAGCGATTTCAGTTTGCACAGTTCAGTTCATCGGACAGCCCTATGTTTTCCACGTGAACGTTCCCACGGGATATTTTCCGACATCCACGCGGGCGAACCCGCGGGCAAAAGCTAGTGTATTATAATTATAATTAATTACTTTTTATAATAAATGTTCCTATTGATTTTGTGTGAATGAAATGAAGCACAAGGAACGAAACGCACCACTATTGCAATAAAAATGGTACCATTATTTTACAAAATGACATTACCATCTGTCAGTTTACTCCAGTGAATTAATAATTACACTTTAGAGAAAACGAATTTTTATTTTTATTTTAGATTTTCCCAGATGATTTTTTTTTTTACCTAGCCAGATCGATTTTTCACGTTCCATTAAAGGGGTTTAAGCGATTAGCTACGCGCCCCTGTCAATTTCATTCAAGAACCAAAAGATCCTTGTAGCTTGTCTCTACGAAGGTAGAATAATCATTTTTGTTTTCAAGGTTCCGTACCCAAAGGGTGCCAAACGGAACCCTATTAGCAAGCCTCCACTGTCCCTCCGTCTGTCAGTCAGCGGGCTGTATCTCATGAATCGTAATAGGAAGACAGTTGACATTTTCACAGATTGTGTATTCTATCCGTTATAACAACAAATAATAAAAATTAAATAAATTTAAACTTAATCTGAAGTATTTTTATTAAATATATACAGGGTGTAAGTGTAAACAGTGACAATATTTTAAGGGGTCATTGTACTCATCATTATGAACAACTTTTACTATGATAACAAACCTGAAATTGTGAAAAAAAAACAGCTACTCCCTAAATTTTGACGAATTATGCGAACATAAATGTACTGAACAGCTGTTTTTTTTGTAAATCAAAACTAAAGATTTAAGCAGTCACTTCTTTAGTACTTATCCATTCTTCAAAAAATTCCTTGATGTTTGATATTGCTCATTTGCGGCCAAACCCAATAACCTATCTGTCACCAGTTTTGGCATACTGGAGATAGAAAAGCTTATCTATCTATGGTTTTATCGGCCCAATAATGTAAGACAGATAAAACAAAAGAACACGAACGAACGAAAGGAACGTACCTAAGGACAGATAGAATTATATTATCTATCATCAGTAGCGATCTAACTTTTACTGACAGTAGGTTATTGGGTTCATCGTTTATCTGATAAAAAATCTTCGGGGCCAGTATGTGGGCTAGTATACACATAATTATGTAAATACGTACTATGTACGTATGTATGTCACCAAACTCACTATTACTACCCACAAGCGGCTAGTAACGCCATTGTTGTTAATATTTACTAAATCCGCGGCTAACAAAGCTTATCACAGTTTATGCATAAATAAAGAGATATAAGTCGTTTCGTATAAAGGACTGCCCTGAATGTACAACGAGCGTGGAGCTACGAAAACTAATTATGGAGGGTGCGAATATTGTTTGTGTTAGAGAAATTTGTAATAGTCGATTATGTCCTTTATTATTTCAATCTGCCAGTCTGCCTATGCTTTTCCGAACCATATCACAAAAAAAAAATATCTGAAAAATACACACTACAAAAAAAGATATGAATTTTTGAAGCTCCACCGGCAGAAAACTAAATAATTACAATAACAGAAATGACTTGAAAACTACAAAAAATCGCAACAAACGGAACATACATGGGGTATTTTCGGAGGAATTCAGATTTTTCTTTATGACGTCACTATTTGGAAGATATAAAATATTTAAAAATGTAAAATACTAGATGCACCTCGCGGTTTCACCCGTGTAGATTGGGATAAAAAGTAGCCTATGTGTTAATCCAGGGTATCTACATACCAAATTTCATCCAAATCTGTCCAGCCGTTTGAGCGTGAAGAAGTAACAAACATACAAACACACACACACTCAAACACTTTCGCCTTTATAATATTAGTGTGATAGTAGTCCGCTGTTGTCGGGAGCAGTGCCCAAGCTTCCGGCGGTGGTTTGGGATCCAGAGACAGGAACCTCCTCACGAGACGTATCGAGGAGATAACGAGAACCTCAAGAGAATAGATGTTGATCGATAATATTATTATTATAAGTCTTTTAATTTCCTAACTCTATTTCTACGGTCTTCGTATCTCAACGTTCATGTCTCAGAAATAATTCACACGTCCCTCGAGAACAAAGCGTCGACTAAAGGGGTATTTTATACATTATACATATGAATTTACCAAAGAGTATACATTGTTCAGATTAATATAATGTCCCGGCAAGATTCGCAACTAATAGAATTCTGATCAAACACTATAACGTATTCAGATTCTGATAGAGAACTATGGATAGAAACCAGCTGGTCGATTCTGTAAAAATCTCACCGTGAAAACTTGCGTGGAGCTGTCAGTGTCATCCCACGGATGCTAGGGATTGACCAAATTACATTTACAATCATAATCGAGATTTTATCTAACTATATTTTTCATGCTAATTTTATAACATAATCTTTTTATATTATTTCTAAGCTAGAGGGTGTCTAAACATTACTATTTAGGGGGTTTTAAAATAAAATAGTCAAATAGAAATTCAGACAAAACTGAATTTCTGTTTTGCAATTTTATTTAAAAACCGCCTAGATAGTATTGTTTAGACACTTAAATACTAGCTTTGAAATAATATAAAATGATCACTAGCATGGCATAAAAATGTTATTAAAATCTCGATTATGACTGTAAAAATGTGCTTGGTCCATCCCTAGCTATAGGTGGAATGACACTGACAGCTCACTCCATGCTCACTTCACTTAAGTTTTCACGGTGAGATGATTAAAGAATAGCATTGCTGGACCCTAATAGAGTAACGCATTTTCAGTCTCAATCCGATATACATTTTAAATGAAAATGCTAATCCATTGATTCATATATTGGAAAAATTCGTCTGTTCCACAATTTTTATAACGCTATTAATTTTCTTAGTTACCTGTGTCTATACATAGTAATACCTACGCATGGTGCCTAAAAAATGTTTCATCATGGAATTCAAAAATTGTTTTTCCGAAAAACAACATGTTAGGGAAAAATAATGTCAGTTGTTTGAGTTGGTTTTAAACTTTACCTCCATCATATTTGTGACATTCCGCTTGGTTCTTTCTGTTCACAAATTCTCCCTAGAGCGTGGTACACACTTGTTCGTGTCGGCAATAATTATTATTTTTTTTTTATTTTATTAAATAGGCTAGATACATAATGTAATTTTCCAAACAGAAAAACACACGTAACTTAATTAATAATATAGCCCACAGCGCTGTTCACAGGAGATTACCATTAATAAATGAAACTTTAAAGCTACTAGGAGGTGAACTGTTCTTGCATGACAGTTACACATTATGCTGAGCGATGGCCGTTTTGCGTAGATGTGACGCATATTTTCTCCTAACTTGTTTTCTATAAATTTATTTTATTTCTTTCTTTTTTCTTTCTTTTCTTTTACACTAACCTAATAAATACAATAACAAAATAAGTAAGTATTTTAAATTGTATAAATGTAGTATTTACCTATACCTTCGGGTCGGCTCAGTGTTCAATAAATACTGCCGAATCAAAAATGCCGAAACCCAAAGTGTATAGCACGCTTTAGAGTGAATTTGATATTTCAAATACATAGTTTTGAAAGGTGCAAACGCTTGGCTTGGAACTCTGACTGAGTTTCTTGCGAACTATGCCGATCAAAGTTAAGAAGCTTTTGTGATTGCGTTCGATCTCTGACGTAGTTAAGATGCGGTGCATCGTGAGATGAAGCTCAAAGTTGCTTGCAATCAATATACGAGTATGGCAGCTTAAGGCTAATCTTTCGAAAAAAGCTTAAAAACAGCGTGCAGATGAAGCAGTTTTTCGCCGGAACCTACAGAGAAATTACATCTGAAAAAAAATTGTTAGTAATCTACATGATATGAATCGTAATTTGGTTTAGCCATAATTTTTCTATCGGTATCACATAATAAGAAAAAAAAACCCCAAATCACCTCCAAATCGTTAAGATGAAACCATTTTACTCCTTCATTTTTTATCAAAAGAATATAAAAAAAATATCTACTACTTTGCAATACAAACGAAAATGATTTGGTTTTGTTCCTTTTTAAAAACATGTATATTTTTTATTATAATAAATTAAAATGCGTCTAATTTGGGACAGCGCTCCTTGATGGGCGAGTCCTACTACTGGCTGGACGTACGACGCGTTGCGTGAGCTCAGGCCAGAATGCGCAAGCTAACCACTCAAGGTCATTGGCGTATAGTTCGGCCTTAATGTATTTTAGGATTGCTAGTGTTTGAGTTTGTTTCTGTAAATTAGCAATGATATCAGGATGTTAAAAACATGAAATGTATTTGACTTTTAGAGGCATGAGGAACAGGATGTAAAGTTCACTCATCCTCTATTGAAAAGGGAGGATCCTCCGACCAGACGAGTGTTGTGTCTGGTGGGCAACTGCCCGACGGTTGATGTCGGGACGTTGTATATATGCTAGTCGCGTGGTAAACTCTAATTGCGCGATACAGGATTTCGTGACGTCATGTCATTGTGATGCGTAGTTCGTATGTGGCGATGTAGATGTCGCCACAGACTATTTGAGAAGACGGCGTCTTACATTTACAAGTTAAAGATTATATTTTGTTGTCACCTAACTCCGGAGCTGCTTACAGTTTAATTAAGTATGTGTTGTTACGTTTTACATTATAAGTTCCGATGGGACTTGCATGTACAACTGTATAAAAGCCCCTAATAATAAATAAAGAGAAAAAAAGTTAAAGGTACTGGACGGCAGAGTAGGGCAAAAACTAATTGTAAAACAACTAACAACTAACAATTAAATTGCCAAATTTAGTTGCAACTAACAACTAAAATAATTAATTGTAATTGTAACGTGTCGCAATTAACAATTAATTAATTGTGCTTGTAAAACTTAGCGATTACAATTAAATTAATTGTGCTTGTTAAAATTTGCAATTACAATTGATTAATTGTTTGATACACGTTTACAATTACAGTTAACAATTAATAAATGTAACTGAAAAATATAATTCAAAAAATGCAAGAGCATTCTCCATAATATTCTCAAAGATATGTAAAGCCTGGATTAAAGCCAGAACATTACGTAAAAGTGTAGCACAGGTACCTAACTAGAATAATTCAGGATTGGACGGTTCAAGGAAACAAGGATAACCGCAGTTTTAAATAGAAAGAAAATAATTTTAATAAATCAACCTTTATTTAAATCAGTTTTCACAATGCTTAATTGTTCATGATTGTTCAGAGAGATTGTTCTTATTTATGTGTTTTTGAATAATTAAGATTGCACTTCAACACGACCCTCTTTTCAAACATTTGGTCTGATATTTTATGACTTCTTGGCAAATTTGTCATTGTAGCAAAAGAGAAAAGTCTCTCCACTGCTGCGGAAGCTGGTAAAGGTGTGTTATATTTTATAAAAACTCTTTTTATTTCAGGGTATCTGTTCAGCAGATTTAGTTCTTCACTTTCTTCAGCAAAGAAGTGTAACATCAATAATTCAGCCTTTGTTTTTGGGGTGGTCGTATTAGTACACGCTGTAGGTGCTGAATAATTTCTATTATCTAAATCTGAATCAGAATCAGAATCGAATTCAAAAAAAATGTTTTCTTTATTTCTTTTTTTTGGTATATTTTGTTGGGGTTCTTCATTGAGTTCTTTTGAAATAACGGTTTTAAAAAGATTCTGTACTTTAGTTCGGTCTTGACTGGTTAAGCAAGATAGCCACTTATTCTTAAAACGAGGATAAGAAAGAGCAGCTATCGCTGCATGTTCTGCCTCAGCAGTGTTAAGATCAAAATACTGTTTAAATCTTGTTTCAATGCTTATTCTGTAACTCTCAATCAAAGGTGCACAGTAAACTAAATCGCCTCTTCTTTCAATTTTTTGTATTTTTCTTCTTAATGCTAAAAGACATGGCAGTACAATACCAAAATAGGTGTTGTTTTCACCTTGCATGATATCCAATGCTTCTGCTACTGGTGCAGCACAGATCAAATATTCTTTTAAGTAATCAAATTCGAAATCTTTTATAGGATTTGTAATATTTAAAGATCTATGCAACTGCAAATTCTTTTCTTGGATCGACAAAATTTGTTTAAGTGCGTCATACAGGCTGTTCCATCTGGTTTCACCCGGTCTACTCAATGTGTGTTTTAATATGTCTTGTATAATTTCAGCTGTTTTTGGGCGGCCGGCTGCATTCCATAGAGAGTTGCATTTTTTTATTGTATTAGCATGTATATCACATAATGGAGTCCCTTTGTTAGTCAAAATTTTATTGGCATCAACAGTAGCACATAAGCTTAAAGTATGCGCACAGCATCTTAGATGGGCAGGCAAAAGAAAATCTTCTGAGGTCCCTTCGTCCAGACTTGAATCGGATTCTACATCTGTATCTTCAGACACAGGATCTTCCGGCTCATTACTTTCACTAGTACTGATGTTAGTAAGTTGCACGCCAAAGGTGCGAAAAGCTTTAACAAAATTACTACCGTTGTCAGTAACTGATGCAACTAGTTTCGCACCGGTCAAACCAAATTCTGTGTAAATTTGTTTAATTAAATCAGTAATGCGGTCGTAACTATGAGTTCCTTTGAACCGCTGACATGCTAATGCTACTGAATGCCGTTTCAAATCTTTTGTTATCCAATGTGCTGTCATACCTAAAAAGCTTCTCTTCTTTCCAGACCAGATATCTGTTGTTGTACACACGAAATCAACATCCATCAATTCCGATTTGATAGTAGACATTTGTTTTTCGTAGTAAATTTTTATATGGCGACTCAAACTACGACGACTTATAAGTTTTAAACCCTTTTCAGATATCTGCAAATTGGTGAATATTTTCAAAAAGTATGGGTTTTCTACAGATCTCAATGGGATCATAGAGTGAATAAAGTACTCAATAATATTTTGTACAAAATCCTCTTGAGTATATGACTTGACTTCTCCACCTTTCTTCGATTTTTTGCTAGGAACTAATGTGTTCATTTTATCTTCTTTTTTTCTTTTTAAATATGCTTTATATTCATTTACGCAATCTTGTCCATGTTTCCGTTTGAGGTGACTCAGAAAATTAGATGTACAATTATCAAATCCCCTGACTTTAGTAGTACCAGGCAAGCATTTAGTACACAGAGCTGTGATTTTATGAGCTGTAGACTCCTCTGGTATATATTTAAAAAAACGTACCGTCAAGTAGTCCAAGACGCGGTAGTGAAATCGTCGATGTACTTGAGCCCTGAGACTGCAACTCTTGATTCAATGAATCATTATTGTCCGTGTCCGAAATATTAATTGACGTTGACGACATGTTACTATAATCATCTTCATCCATAACTAATAAGTTTTTAAGAAGTTGTAGAAATATCCGTAAAATAGGTAGGTATATGAATTGTTCAAATCACTCTTAGTATGTACATTCAAAATCAAAACGCACTGAATGACGTGATTCGTGCTGTGAATCGCTCTGCGTGAGTGCGCGTCACAATCAAGTTGCGACACGTACAGCGGTCAGCGGTAGACTAAAAAATATTGAGGAGCGAGTGAGGCGCACGCGCACAAGTCGAAGGGGGGATGCGGGGCGTGCAGTGTGCACGCTATGGACTCCTGCCATATTAGCATTTATCAAATACGTAGTTAAATTAAATATTAATTGTTTAAAACAATTAATTTAAATGCAAATAAAATTTTAATTGCAGTTGAATTAATTGTAAACCACAATTAACAGATTTAATTGCAATTGATTTTAATTGCATTTCACGATTAAAAAATAATTGAATTAATTTAATTGCAATTAATTTAGTTGAAATAAAAATTGTAATTGTTTGCTTCTACAATTAAAAAAATAATTCAATTGTGCCCAACACTGCTGGACGGTGTATTGTTTTACAGTCATCAAACAACAGACAGCCATTTTGTCAAATATACACCATGTAAAGTAACAAAAAAAAACATATTTATCAATGTCAAAAACAACTGATACTCAACGAAACTTGAGTTACCCACTAAATCACAACAACCAAAAGGAATCTGTTAAAAGAACTTCGAACCATTCACCTCAGAAACACGTTGTATAAGACATCTTTTTTATCCAAACTGACTTTCCTCGAAGTGTGGCGATTTCGCAAAGTTTAAGTGGCCATTAGCAAACTTGTTTACAGCTGCCCCAAGGCAACTGGTTCAGAGGCCCTAGCACGAACGAACGACGTACCTACACGTACCGTAAATCCGAACTATTTTCTTAATCAAAAACACAACTATCCTGTCGTCATCATCAGCCTATTAGCCTTTTCCCTACTAAGCATGTTGGGGTCGGCTTTCGGTCTATCTGGATGCAGCTGAATACTAGTATTTTACATGGAACGCCTATCTGAACTCCACAACCCAGTTACTGCGTAATACCCCTGGGTATGCCCTTGGTAAGGCTGGTTTTCAGGATTCTGACTACCTGTAAAGCACAATTTACTATCGATAGATGAGCATAAAGTCTTAAACTGAAGTTTATATTATGTGCGAAACAAGAATTTTCAATTTTAAAAATCGTTGGAGTTTACGTTACTTTTACTCCGCGCGTTCGTGCTATTCTCATAGTTTACGGTACGTTTACTCCGCGAGTTTGTGTTAGGCTCACAGCTTCCTACGTGTACTCCGCGCGTTCGTGCTCGACTCACAGTTTACGTTACGTTTACTTCGCGCGTTCGTGCTAGGCTCACAGTTTACGTTACGTTTAATACAAGCGTTCGTGCTAGTTTCACAATTTTCGTTACGTTTAGTCCGCGCGTTTGTGCTAGGCTCACAGTTTCCTACATTTAGGCCCGTATTACAGAAGGAAACTCAAGCACTGATCTTTGTTTAAATCTAGTTTGAAACTAGATTCAACCAATCAAATGGCTTGAATCTAGTTTTAAGTAATGCTTGAGTATTGAGTGACGTTCTGTAATACGGACCTTACTCCGCGCGTTCGTGCTCGACTCACAGTTTACGTTACGTTTACTTCGCGCGTTCGTGCTAGGCTCACAGTCTACGTTACGTTTAATACAAGCGTTCGTGCTAGTCTCACAGTTCTCGTTACGTTTAGTTCGCGCGTTTGTGCTAGGCTCACAGTTTCCTACATTTACTCCGCGCGTTCGTGCCAGTCTCACAGTTCTCGTTACGTTTACTCCACGCATTCGTGCTAGGCTCACAGGTGACGTTAGGTTTACTCCGCGCGTTCTCGCTAGGCTCACAGTCTACGTTACGTTTACTCGGCGCGTTCGTGCCAGTCTCACAGTTCTCGTTACGTTTACTCCACGCATTCGTGCTAGGCTCACAGGTGACGTTAGGTTTACTCCGCGCGTTCGTGCCAGTCTCACAGTTCTCGTTACGTTTACTCCACGCATTCGTGCTAGGCTCACAGGTGACGTTAGGTTTACTCCGCGCGTTCGTGCCAGTCTCACAGTTCTCGTTACGTTTACTCCACGCATTCGTGCTAGGCTCACAGGTGACGTTAGGTTTACTCCGCGCGTTCTCGCTAGGCTCACAGTCTACGTTACGTTTACTCGGCGCGTTCGTGCTAGGCTCACAGGTGACGTTAGGTTTACTCCGCGCGTTCTCGCTAGGCTCACAGTCTACGTTACGTTTACTCGGCGCGTTCGTGCTAGGCTCACAGGTGACGTTAGGTTTACTCCGCGCGTTCTCGCTAGGCTCACAGTCTACGTTACGTTTACTCGGCGCGTTCGTGCTAGGCTCACAGGTGACGTTAGGTTTACTCCGCGCGTTCTCGCTAGGCTCACAGTCTACGTTACGTTTACTCGGCGCGTTCGTGCTAGGCTCACAGTTTTCTACGTTTTATTACTGAAACGTACTCTTGTCAGGAAATCGAGGGCGAAATAGTAATACAAGCTGCTTTCTAAGCTTTCCTTAGGCGTAGGAAATAAATGTTAATTATGAAAATGGAGGGCCCTTCTGTGTATTAAAGTTGGGTCGTCAGATAGGATCGTTTGGGACTAAGTGCCGCAGGAAAGTTTCTGCCTATATCTTCATGATCGTTTCTTCTTAGGGGACGGCAGAATTCTAAGGGGACTAATGTTCCAATACTAATTATATAAGCTCCTCAGTTAACAGTCATTGTTCTAATCGTTTTCGTACTAATATTACCCACTTTGGCCTAAATACGACACTTCCATGCAATAGGGATGTTGACTAAAAATATTTTTTGCCCGTCATGTAGATTATTTAATAAAAACTTTTTAACAAAAAAAAAACCGACTTCCAAAAATCACTACAAAGTGAAAAATAACTTTGATTTCGGAAGTCGGTGTCTTTCGTTTTTTATTTACTTTCTTTTTTTTTGCCACCGACTTCCGAAATCAAAGTTATTTTTCACTTTGTAGTGATTTTTGGAAGTCGGTTTTTTTTTTGTTAAAAAGTTTTTATTTCTCGCTTTTTAGTGGGTCTGTTTATAATTTGTATAAGTTACAATAGTCTAATGTCAACTGCTCATCACATGTTACAAAATATTGCTTTTCCCGATGCTGGGACGTTAATTGTTGAGGAGTTCTGCTGGTAAGAACCAGGAGAACTCCTCAACAACCACTCACCACACGCATTGTGTGACGGGCGGAAATTGCTTAGCAACCATATTAAAGTAATCGAATCGCAACACGTAAAATATTTATCATTGAGTAGTTCCGGTAGCAATCTGTGGTCTTCATCATCAGTTCCACTTCACCAAGTGGTGCTTTCCGAGAGCAAATGCACGAGCTACTATAAAAAATACCCAAATCGCTATAGGTGTGCCTATAATATTTGAAGAGTTCCTTCGATTTCTCTAGGATCCCATCATCAGAACTGGATTTTGACAAAAATGGGACCATTTGGGAAGTATACCCTTTCCAACAAAAAAATATTTTTTCAAATCGGTTGGCAAGCGACGGAGTTATGCGCGAACAAACATAAAAAAAAAAAAAAAAAAAAAAAAAAAAAATACAAACATCCGAATTGAGAACCTCCTCCTTTTTTAGAAGTCGGTTAAAAATATTGGACACGTATTTTTTCTTTTTTTACGTAATCCAAAAATTACGCCCAACTTTAAGACTGTGGTCGCATATTTTCGCGCTCGGATTTTAAACATCTGACGCTCGACGCCGCGTAGCGAGTGCGCGTGTGTGCGTTTTTCCTCATGTACGGCACACAGTTGCGATGCTGCGACGACTAAACGATCTTGATCTGTAGCTATGGCGTACCTATATTTTTTTGAAGTAAAAGCTAGAGGTTTACGGAGAAAATAAAAAGACTGTCCACAATACATTATTAGTGTATTTTAATTAAATTTATACAAATATGGATGAAGAAAATAATATTATGTAAGTACTTATAAAAACTAAACTCATTTTACTTATTTGCTTAAGTATTTGTATACTTATAAGTAATTGAAGTTTTATAAAAGTATTTGTATTTGACGACACGGTTGGCGCAGTGGCTGAGCAATTGACTGCTGCGCAGCATGTTGTGGGTTCGATTCCCGCACGGAACAAATATTTGTACGACCTACAAGTATTTGTTTCCGAGTCTGGGTGTTTTTTTATCTATAATATGTATGTATTTACAAAAAAAAATGTATATAAGAAGTTTATCAGCCATCTCCTTACCATAACACAAGCATTAGGTTGCTTAGCTTGGGACTAGATGGCGTTGTGTGAAATGTCCAAGGATATTTATTTATTATTTATTTTATTTATTTGTCTAAGGGGATTGATCGACTTTTCCTTGGATCTATAATTTCTGGGAGAACACAATCAGAATAAAATTTTGTTAACAGCGGAGCCATCTTTTGTCCAAAATCATCGTTTTTTTGTGTAAAACAGTTCAATTTAAGCCCTATTTCAATGTAGATAAAGACGCCACGCGCTAGCTATAATTATTTATTTTTCTTGCGGCATAATAGGTTAAGCAAACGCATCAAGTTCATAAAACAGTTGAATTTGAACCAACAATAATAAATAAATACATAAAGCCGCCTCATGCGCAAATGTTTGGTTTACTGTTTTCAAAGAACATCGGTCATATTTCTATAGAAGCTGGACCTGAGTTTTATTTTCAGTGTACAGAAGCAAATTATAGTGAGATTTGATTGTTTTATGTAGTAAACACCATCCCTTTCGAAAATAATATCTAAATAGCCAAGATATTTCAATAATGCAAAAAATACTTGAGGTTATCGGTGTCCGGAAATCAAAAGCACAGAATAATCGTCACAAGCGGTACCTAGTTATCAGTCTGTAAAACAATGCCAAGGTCAAACAACAGAAGGAAATCCAAAACAGTACAGTACTTATCACAATATTCACACTAACAACAACAACACAACAACAATGCGAGATCGCCGGGTGCAAAGACTACACACTACAGTATATTAGTGTCAAATTGACACCCGTAGTAATTGACAGTATTGACACTGTCAATCCATGGCGCGCGTCGATGACATATTATGACGTTCCGTTGTACACAATTGAACAAAATGCTGATACTTACTATGAACCCACATAATTATTTTTATGACGAGAATCCAATACATAATAAAAACAGCACTAGTTGGTTTGATACACAAGTATATAGAATTGAATTACATCTAATAACGTGAATAATTATAATCTTTGAGTACTAAATCATTTCTTAAGCAAAATGAATCGTCAAAGGTGCGTTCTGAACATGTTATTCTAAATAATTTGCAAATTATGCTATTAAAAAAAAATGTGTTTGTGCTTTTTTTTCTGGCGACTTAAATATCTATTTCTTATGTTTTTTAAGACCTTAAAAAATACTAGATTTTTACATATATATGGCATATCTGTACACCACCGCCTCGTAGTCAGGTACGATTTGACCGTCCTTCTTTCAAATAGGTAGGTCACCCCGCTGCCACAGAATAAATCATAGTACTGCTGCGTTCGTGTGGGGTTGGTTTTATACTGTTTAGTAGCCTAGGCAGGTATTGTACGTGCCCAGTCGACCTAATGACTATACAGTCGACCACACGTCGCACGTCAGTGGTAAGTGATAAGGATTTGTATAGGTATCGTTTTCATAGTTTTCGATTTCGACTATAGCCAATAGTGAAGTCAAAATTAAAATTCAAGATGGCGGCTGCGAAAATTTTAAAATTTTTCGTCATGGATGTCGTTTTCATAGTTCTCGAGGATGAAGCCGATAGTGAAGTCAATCATCCTAGAAGGGATGATTGACTGCACTATGCGGCCCAAGAGAGCAATGCAATGGTGGCCCAATGGTAACGATCCCGACATACGAGTAGGTCATGGTTTCGAACTCAGGCAGGCACTTTGTGTAAATAATTTCATCACCACTACTCTCAAATCGGTGAAGGAAAATATCGTGAGGAAACCGCCTAGAACCAAAAATTCGAAGACATGTGACATCTACCAACCCGCACTGGGTCCTCGTGGTGTATTACAGCCCACTCCCTCTCACTGAGAGGAGCCCTGTGTCCCAGCAGTGGGAACATTATAGGCTGATTATGATTGAGACCCATTATGTTGTGAGCGAGCACGTTTCAGTGCCAGAGGTCATCACTGATGTGAGACGAGAAGATATATTACGCTCAACACCGCCGCGCGCGGCCCTTGTCCGATCAGAGCGCGGCTAGCCGCGCGTGGCAGCCGCGCTCAAATGCCGCTCTATATTTGGACACACCTTTATATAGTGCCTTTATCTATGCCTCACTCGTTTCGTATCGTTTAGTGCGGTCGCGATTTGAGTGTATTTCCCATAGTTTTATTGATGTTTTCCTCGACCCCTGTTTTCTTTCTGCGGACTTCTGATCTTGCTTCTTGTACGAACCTTGCTACCACACCGGACACGGTACGGAGAACCCCGCATAAACGTTGGACTTGAACTTGTTATTTTGTATATTACGACCAGCCTACTGATTTCATATTAGCACCATGGATCGTTGTGTAAATTGTGGCAAAGTGACTAGAGTCTGTAGTTTACGTGGTCGTCGAGCTGAAGAACTTTAAAAATCAGCTGTTAAGTACCTATATGTAGATCGTTATAAATTAAATTAATTAAATTTCATTTAATTCGGACAACAGTGATCCATATTGTGTTAGTATTACAAAGACTTATAATCTAGTGTTAGTAGTACAGGTACAAATAAAATAAAAGTAAAATAACGCACACTCCATGCAAAGGACGACCAGATAAGGAAACATGTTTCCTACCTGATCAGCCTCTGCACAAAATGCCTAATATTAGGACTATAGCTCTCCGCCACAGCTCTCAGGATATAGTTGCGACTACCTCGCACTCTGCTCAGCAGCGACGCGGTTTTTTTTGCGAATTATAGCTTGAAAGCCATCTGTGTGAGCTTCAGCAAACATTTCCGAGGCGCTGCATTATTGATATTGTAATTACAATATCAATATTACAAGTAATACAACATAATTCAAGAATTGTAACATAATTCTCCTAAAGTAAGTGTGCCTACCACGTTAGCTTCTTAAAATATTACTTAAATGAAAGGATTAAAAATATTTAGTCGCACTACAATTGACTATATATCACGCGAGGCGCATGCGCGGCGGCGGGAGGTCAACCGAAATAGATCCTGCGTCGAAGAGCGCCAGAGCGCGACTGACTTAGGCCGTTCGATGCACCCGATTTTATACTCGCTTTAAAAAATTATTTTCGTAAATGATTGAAGACAGATATGTTTTATTTTTTACACATATATAGTACAATCTTTCTTCTTACGTATAAAATGATTTGTGTTGCCAAATGACTTTTAGATTCTGAGAAATGACGTGTTTTTTTGTAGTCGATTTCTCGATTTTTGATTATCTTAGACGTGATTAAAATACAAGTTAATGAATTAAAAATCAAACTTTTCTCAATGCATTTTAAATTTCAGGATATGCCTCTTCGAATGAATACCACTTTACCTTCTTAATTAGTAGTAATAATTGGTGTAAGATTACTTCAAAGCTGAGCCTTCGCGCGTCATCTGGAAATCGCGCCTTCGAAATCGACTGTTTTCGTAGTCAATAATTCAATTTGAACAAGTTTTTTTTAATAGACTTTAAATAAAAATATATGATAATTACGATGATTGAAGTCAAAAGAAGCTAAAAAAATAAATTATGTGACCAAAATCACTTCCAAATCTCCCAAGTTCTCGATTTACGTATGAAAAATGCAACAACGCTCTTAATTAAAAAATAAATTTATTACTTATAACATTCAACTATAAATACTTCTCAAGCATGTATCGCATTGAATTAACTTCATCTCATGAATGTTTATTGTATTGTGCTTATTGTATATCGGGCTAGTGCCATCACCTCCACGTCCAAGCGCGTATTTAGCGTACGGTATAAAACATAAGTAGGTAATATTTTAGTAATGTTCGGAATATGTAGGTAAGAAACTGAAAATCATTTTTATTACATCAAAAATGCGACTCGAACCTTTTTAGGGTTCCGTACCAAAACGGTTCCTCCCTTATGGTGCGACTCAGTATGTCTGACTGTCTGTCACAGCTCGATATCTCAAGAACTACTAATTCTATCAACTTGAAATTTGAAACAGTTTTAGATGACGTTTACCCAACTATTTTGCAAATAACAAAGAAATAAAAATATCTATGTTTTATTTGCAACAGAGACGGAAAGGAAGTCTTAAAGTGGGGCAACTAGGTCATGTGGGGTATCATATAAAAGAGCGGTGTTTGCACATTCTCTAACATTTTAGGCCGCATAGTTTTGACGTTTGATGAAAAATGTAAAAAAAAATACCGTTCCCACCCCCCTTATCTCCAAAGTTTGCTTAGAGAAAAATCTGAAATTATTCTGTGATAGAAGTTTGTGTAAAAGAAGCCGATGTAGGTAAAAAACAACTTATGCCAAAAGCTGAACTGGAGAAGCAGGACAGCACTATGAACGTAATTAAGAACAATATTTTGACTGCACAGCCCGAAGTCTCTCGAAACTCCACGAATAGACAGCACAGTCGTAGCAGACACCTAAATGACTACAAACTAAAGGGTCCAGCCACGTCAATGGGTTCCGTACAATTTGGCTCGTTAGGTCTCGTCCAGGGTGCTAAGGCGGGCGGGAAATAGCAAACATATTAAACCGCCATTTGCATCCAAAATGTAGTATGGCAGACGCCTATGGCTGATTTACATTTGATTTAGATAAGAATCGAATTTAGTTATAGTAGAAAGTTTTGTATCCAAATGCATTTGGACACAAAACTTTTTCTAACTAAACTCGCTACTAGAGTGCGCGCCACGAAAGAAGTCCCGCGGAAAATTGTGGAACTAAATTTTTCTCTATGCAACATAATGCAATGACATAGACAGTAGCGCCGCGTCTATCGGACCTGAGTGGTGGCGCAGGCTCTACACTTCGCAAAGAAAAGTTGTCATCTTTGGCAGGTCACATAATAGACATCATGGACATGGACAAAACTCGCTCAATCAGCCTTTCCATAGTATAGTTAAAATCTCGCTGCAGACTTGGTCATAAATCATAATCGGAGTAGGGATGTGCGCTAGTTGCGCGCGCTCAAGGCCATTATCGATAACAGATGATGACGATGACTCAGACGAAGAATTTTAATTTTCTATTTTTAGTTTTATATATACGTTCTTTTGTTTATATATTTAATATAGCTTTGTAGTAAATTTGGTAATAAAATAAAAAAAATGTGTATTTATTTCTATCACCCATTTATAAATATATAAAACTATCGATATCACTCACCGACTGCAGTAATGCACAGGACTACGTGTGGGCGTGGCCTGCCCATAAGGCCCGTGAGTGGGAAAGAGAGCGAAACACTCGAATGATTTATGACCGAGTCTGCAGCGAGATTTTAACTATACTATAGTGAGCGATTGTCTATTGTTTTACTTTGGGGAAACACGTCTAGCCTCTACTTCCCGCTTCAACCACTCGCGATGCACTAACTGCAGCTACCTAATCCCGCTCGTCATCGCACCCGCCACCGCGCCCGCTACCGTAGAAGTCACCGCGTTTTCAACCCGGTCGAGGCCTAGACGTCCACTACATCAACAAAGGCCGTTTCGCCATGTTTGCAGTACGGCCGGTTATGTTGTGATTATATTAGTGGAGCAAGGTAAATACGGCAGGTAGGCTTTGTGTAAACTGAGTTACGTTGTGTCGCTTCATATTTGGGCTGTGGGGCCTAGACTTAGCTGGATCCAATTAGCACCAACCACGTTTGAGATTATAATCTCGTACTAAAATTCCTGGTTCGTGGAAGTGAAAAAATATACGTGTACTTTTTCAGTGTTGCAGATTATGGCTAAAACTAACCTTTGTGACAATGTTTTTGTAAATACTTATCGGATCTACTTTATATAAATAAATCTTTATTATGAGACCAGAGATCCATATGATGCGAACAAGTTGGCACTTTTTACTAACTAAAACACATTATAGTATTATATATCAATGCATATTATTATCACATTGGTAACTATGTATAACCCCATGAGTTATAATATGAAAATGATTATAATAAGTAAAAATTGCAATTTATTTTTATATGTGAATCCGACACACGTGGATTGATTTATATTATAGTATTTATATTATACTAGCACTTCCCGCGCAGCTTCGCCCGCGTGGATGTCGGACAATATCCCACGGGAACGTACCTACTACCGGGAATTCCTTCCTTATTCCTTGTCTACATTATCAAGGGAACCTCTGTGCAAAATTTCAGCTTTCTAGGTCCAAGGGTTTGGGCTGGGCGTTGATGAGTCAGTCAATCAGTCCGTAAGTCAGTCAGTCAGTCAGGACTTCTCTTTTTATTCATAGAGATAGATCACACGACTCATTATTAATAAGCCCTATCTAAAAATACGACCCCTAACAAGGAAATCAAATACAGAAAAAAAGTAAGGGTGGGAAATGAAAAAAAAAATCTCCTTTCCGTGAAAAATATTGAATATCTGGTAACGACACACGGTATTGCGTATCGTGGGGCTTCGAGAAGTAATCGGTGTCGATTATAACATGATATCGGAAATCTGTCAGGATCACATCGCTTCCGCAACATGTGTTTAAAAATCGCGAGACGGCAGCTTAAGGTAGGTTTACACTGGGTTTTAATGTCATTGTGATCTCAAAAAAAGTTACTAGTAATGTCGATTAAAAGTCTTAAATTGAAAATGGTAATGAAAAAATTGCCGTTCATGATCCAAAGAAAACGCACAGATAATCATCAAAATTCTCTTGCCTATGTCCCAAGTTATTTGGGGTCGGTGCAACATGTCTTCTTCTCCTATACTTAAACATATTATTATATTCTTTATTTCATTAAATAATACATAATTACATTTATAATATTAGAATATAAAAAATATAAAAACTTTTAAAAATATAAAAAATAGTAACCCACCGGTATCGGGAACAGGGTCCAAGCTACCGGCGGTCAGGGCTCCAGAGAGAGGAACCTCCTAAGGTGACAATGACGTCTTATCATTATGTTGCTAGTATGTAGTATGTAAAATGGCACTGCGTTTGGTAGAAATTATCAACAATCGGAATCATCCCATTATAGTTATTACCCCAATAATCCTATAAAAAACTTCGTTATTAATAAAATAATTGCACTTATTGACGCTTTGCACAAAGAAGGTGATTTTTTTTTCACTGTAAAACCTAGAGTGCTTAATTAATTAATCTTATCGTAACAGGTTGGCAATTTTGCTTAATGAGTGCTCAAACGGCTCTTGTTATCAAAACAGACTTGGACCGGTAAAACAAATTAATTGTACCTACTTGTAAAAGTAAACTAAATAAAACTTGATGTCAAAGCTTTTTTTTAAAAAAAAAAATAATTTTATTATGTTTAGTAGATTTTATTTAGTAGATTACAGGAAAAGTGATTTTATTATGTACTAACATAGTTTGTAAGTTCTACAATACAATACCACAATACAATACACACAACACAACAACAACATACAACACACAATACAACAAACAATACAATACAATATACACTAAAGATGATTTCCGAAATAAAGATTTGAATTTGAAAACGATGTCTCTAAATAGCACACTTTTTCAGGAATCGGAACGGAACCGTCGGTGCGCGAGTCCGACTCGCTATTGACCGGTTCTTTTTTTACAAAATTTAGTTCCGAAGAATTTTTTAACTTCCCATTGACCTATGAACTTGAAATTTGGTTATGTTTATTATTACGTACCTACCTATATTTTACTAACAAATACCAATATATTGATAAATCAGATTTGGTACAGAACCCTAAATGTGCGAAGTCCGACACGCACTTGACAATTTTTTATAAATAGCAGAAATGGATCCTTGGAAGATGTGACTTTTTGGTTACTCGTCGGTCGGGTTCAGGAATATCTAATTTTATTTATTTTTATTTATTTATTTATCATCCTTACAGCTATCATTACAGGCTTTAACCTAATGCGACAGTGTAGTCATCAACTTAAAAAATCACTTATTTTTGCTAATAAATCATTTACAAGTAAGTTGTGGCTAAAATAATAACAGCCGCACGGGTCGATCTAGTAGGTTCAGCTACGCTTGCCGCGGTTGGTCCGTGGATGGATGACCCTCTTTACATACCAAGATCTCTCCATGCCTTTGAAAGCACATAAATCCGTTGATTCCGGTTGTCATTCGTTCATCTTTGACAATCGTTACGGGTCCAGTCTTACCCAAGAGGTATCGTATTACCCAGTAACTGGGTTGTGGAAGTCAGATAGGCGGTTCATTTAGCTGCCTCCGGGTAGACTGGAAGCCGACTCCAACATATAGTTGGGAAAGGCTAGGCAGATGATGATGAGGTTTTAACCCCTCAAGCGTCAACTGCACACCCATGTGTGCATAAGGAAAAACCTTTACATAATAGGTATATAAGCTTATATAACATATATATAAACGTAAAAAAACATCATCCGATGGAAAACCAATCATCATCAGTAGTTATGAACCTATGGGGTTCGCAACTAAACCTGGGGTTTTGGGTTTATAAATTAGTACATAGATTACAGCCTAAGGGTCAGACACTTAGTATAAAGCTAATTAAATTTACTTAACAAAGCCAACATCATCAGCTAAAATTTTAATACTAGCCCAACAGATTTTGCGCAAACATTCGATGTGTAATAACCCTAACTCAAAAGCACGTGCCTGCCACATGACATGGAACGCGACGCTGATTAAATTTGAAGCCATAAAAAATCATGAACGGCAAACAGGACCTGTTACAGGGGTTGCGTGCTCATACATTGTTAAATAAATTGTACCTTTTACTCCGGTCAAAGGTAAACATTGGGATCATTGCATGTCCCCCAGCCGTATTTGGTTCGAGTTACTAATTCTAGATTGAAAGATATTTTTTTATAGATTTGGAATTACGCAATGAGGTTTTTTTTACGATTAGCTATTAAGTTTGTCTGGGAGTTGTTGCTTTGATTAAGTTTTTATAGACAACAAGCATTTTAGTATTTTTGTTTTTAAAAGGTAGGTATCTACATAATTACTTACGCTTTGACCTGATTGAAAATGTAGATCAACATTTACTATTCATAAGGGAAAAGTAAGGTACAGTGAGACTGAAATTCGTAGACCACAAGACTGTTTTATAACAAAAACAAGTGAACTCTCTCTCACTAAAGGTACGGTCAGCAACAGAAGTCGGTTAACACTGCTACTTTTTAACATCATCTAAATTAACACAAAATGATACGACAACGTGCTTTTTTGCATTTCATTTATTAGATAAGAGTTTATTTTCTTTAAAATTTACATCTGTTCCGATTTTACTGAAGTATTTTTCTCAATAATTAAGATTTAGAAAACACAAGTGTTAATATACTTTAGTTGCTGACTGTACTTCAAGGAAAGTGGTAAAATATTCATAATCCACTGACGCTTTCCCTTATTAATAGTGAAGTACCAACAAAGGTATAACTAGCAATATATACGAATTTAAACAGGTATACACCTCGCCGACCAGAATTTCATACGATGCAAATATGCAGTTTATTGGCGATTCGGGCCACCTTAATGGCTTGTTTACTTTAAATAGATAACGCATGTGATATACAGCTGCTCGTGAATAGAACGAGGAGTGCGACTCTCCTACAAATGTAGGTAGAGGATAGGTTTAGAGGATGATTCAGCGAATATAAATATGTAGGTAGTCACTACTAGAGAGTTTAGGTTAAAGGCAGATACGAAAAGTGGAGGATTTGTTGTGAAAAATAAATTAAAAACCGTTTCATGAAAAGAGTTCCGTACCATCTATAAAAACGGAAAAAAAAATCACGTTTGTTGTATGGGAGCCCCCCTAAAAATATTTATTTTATTCTGGTTATTAGTATTTGTGTTATAGTGGCAACAGAAATATATCATCTGTAAAAATTTGAACTGTCTAACTATCACGGTTCAGGGGGCCTACTCCCTAAGCACGAAGCCCGTACTTTCGGCCTTCGTTACGGGCGTTTCTTACTCCGTATCACCTACGGATGGATGATTGGTTCGGGGCCCGAACGAAGTATGAATGACAACATGATTTGCCAGTTGTCCCTACTTCCGATGAGTTTTTGCCCGTCCGAAAAATTTAACTTTTACACTTGTTTTGATGGATCGTGATGTCAGACGGACGGATGAACGGACGGACGAGAAGACGGACGGACTTAGGGAGTAGGCCCCCTGATACAACCTGGCGACAGACGGGCGGACGGACAGCGGAGTCTTAGTGTAATAGGGTCCCGTTTTACGCTTTGGGTACGGAACCCTAAAAAGTAAATCGCTTACATTTTTACTAAACATCGCGAAGGTGGTAAAAACCATTTGACCGTAAAATTCTCAAATTTTCTAAAATACACCTTATAATAGAGACATCATTACAAAAAATTCGCAAAAGAATTCAGTCGATGATGTTTATACTAACACAGATAGACAGAGACAATGCATATTCAACAGAGTGCTACTAAAAACAAACTACACACTTACTGCTGCACACCTGCGGCTTAAAAATCTCACCATCAAGATAAACTTCATATAAAATTCAAAACAACTGCTCATGCATAAACTTTTAGAATATATTTTCATGAAAATTACGTGTTTTTCAACAAAAAAAAAAAACTATAAAAGTTTGTATGCAAAACGCACAGCCCCCGTTTATGACATCACTGGTCTAGTAAAAATAATTTATCGTTCAGACTCAACACTGACTTTGCATTTGCCCCAACCAGAATAAGCACCGCAGAATTTAAGATAAACGGCCCTATTCTAGCTATTATGGTAAAGCTGAAATATTTCTTCCCCGTTTAAGTGAATTGTGTGATTATTTTGGGTGGATTTTGTTATGCATAATAGATGGAGTTATGATTTACCATTTCGTTATTATTTGTTTCTTATTTTATTTTACAATAACTAGCGAACTAGTTAGGTTTATAGGGACCAGTAACGGCCTGTTAAGTCGACATACAATCTAGTCTAATAATTAAATTCATCATTTTTGACCGATTATTTTTTTTCTTTTGCAATCATAATAAGATACAACACTTAATGGTAGTGGTAGCCCCCGAAATTCTAATTTTCTAGCATTTTTTTTCAATGTCAAGTTGTATCTTGATCAAAATATGATTCGCTATAATAACAATAATATATATTTACATAATTATACCCATAAGAATCATCAATACAACTCTCTAAGTTATATTTTGCTGGTTATATTTGATTTCTGAAACACAGCAAATTGCAAAAATTCAAGAAAATTAGAATTTTGCGGAATACAACTGCGGATCCATAGACGCCTTCTCAAATTGTCAACGTCATAGGTCTGTACATAGTTACATTAAGCGATCACACTGGATATCTATGGTGAAAACCCTAAAACGAGATCCGTCACGAACATAAGCACCAAAATCAAGAAACTAGGATACGTTGCCAAAAAAAACTGATTATGTAGGTACGATTCAAAATCAAAATCAAAAGTCATTTATTCAAATTAGGCTGAGAATCAGCACTTTTTGAACGTCTAAATTACATAAGACAGTCCCAACAAAACGCCCGCCCTTCACCACTTCCTAGTGCTTTAGCTGGGAAGAAGAAGTAGCGGAACAAACTCCCCAGCAGCACAGCTGTCTGTTAAGTTAGAAGAACTTGATTCTAAACAATAGTACTTATGCAAAATAATTAACGCAATACAGTACATTAAATTAAATTATTTGTCAAATAGAAATAATATTTCAACTTGTCCACAATTAACTCAAAACCCCAAACGCTTCACCAGAATAGGACTACATTAAGGATGCCCGACACAACCTGCAAATAGAACTTGAGAGAACTGCCGTAAAGATGCAGAACAGTCCGGGGACAGGATTATTTCGAGACGTGGCACAGCCCTAGCCTATTGTTGGACAATCACAGATGCAGGCCGAAACTTAGGGGCTATTGCAACTTAGTGACTGTATCTAGTCGGGTAAACTTGGACTCTAAAGTGTATTATTATTCTACCAGTGTGTGCTGTCCCTAAAAATATACATGAACTTACGGTTGTGGTTGCGTTTGTGGGCTGTGCGTGAATGTTTGAAATGTTTATGTATGAATAGGTTAAAACTAACCCTAATGCTACTAACCGCAACAAATTCAGTTTGTGACGTGTTGTTTAAAATTATTTTGTTTATGTTTGTGTAATTTTCGGCAAATATTCCTTTCCCAAATATCACATTAAGGGATTACCTACTATTCAAACTGCGGTGATTAATTATTATTATCATGGATCTTTAGTTAGGGAAAACGTGGGAAAATGTACCTACATGCAGAAGAGGAATTATCACTAATTGCGAACAACCTGGACAGAAACCTCCTCATTACAAATGGTAGTAAACAAACACGGACTAGAAAAAAAAGAAGGACTCCGCGCCCCGTTTATCGAAAGTGAAGCACTGAACCGATCTATGTGTGCATGATTTAACAAAGATGCCGACGTGTCACGTAAATGACGGCCGGTGGCATACTATGATGTAAATGTGTACGTGAGGCATGTTTGTACAAACGGTCCGGCTACTTATTGTGCTTCACTTTCGATATGCGTGGCGCGGAGTCCTTCTTTTTTTTCTAGTCCGTGTCAACAAAATATATTTTCCAAGACCACCGCTTCAAAACCTCCGGAACACTTAAAACTCAAACTGCAACACTGCTCTTCTAGCATTTCTACTTCCCCTTGGAACTGTTCTTCTCTTGAATGTACCACTTCCATTAAATACCTCGCTATTCTTATTAACGACCACCTAACATTTAACCAACATATATCCAACCTTTCTGGCAGAGTAAAAAAACTCATCCACACCATACGTAGACTACGAGACTGTCTACCCACAGACACATGACTGCAAGTTTTTAATTCAGTATTGTATCAGCAGCGCGTGAGGTCAGTGCTGGAAAGACCCAGTTCATTGAAGAAAAACGAGCCTGTTCTCTATTGACTTACCTACTCGATCGTGAAACTAGAGTTGCCAGCTTTTCATTCTTCCTGCACTAAAACTCGCAAAACTATTAAAAACAGATCCGACTACACATCAATCATAAGCAAAATAAACTATAGAATCCCAACACCTGACAACACCTCATTGCTAACTAGACGATCCCCAGTTTACTCTCACATTCAGTTGTAAAAAAATAATAAAGAAAATGTTGTAAAACTCTAGTTATTATGAACTCTGAATCAAATGAAGCAATGACATACTCGCACACACCACATACCACACACATCACACAAACATATAGGTACTAGACATACCAGCTATACAACACCAGAAATAACCTCTCTAGACTCCACTCTAGACTTTGTACCCAGAGCCCCAAGAGACAGACTAACCGTCTCGTTTGGGGCTGACTGGAAAATAATATCTTGTGACTAATTCAGTGTGGTTATGGCCATTGTAATCAGGGTATTGTTACAGCTACCTATGTACATACATGTAGCATAGCATAATAAGCTTCTAACGTTGCCACTGCTGGGACATAGGCCTCCTCTCTGTGAGAGGGATCTAATCAATAATCAATGGTTGTAATCTACCACGCGTTATGTACAGTGGGCTGCATTAATTGGGTAGCCCACTGTACATAAATGTACTTAATTTAATTAACTCCAGTCACATTCATCAGACGAACTTCAAATTCCGATTCTTTGCGAATTACATTAAGCAAATTAGAAAATCCCAAAACCTATGAATATCGAGAGAAAAATAATAAAATTGGGTCACTTCACTCCATTAACGTGCAGAAATCAATAACATAAGGTAAGTACGGGAAGGCTTTCAGTCGACGACGTAATTGCTGTGTATAACCTTAACGACGAAGGAATAACAGAAGGTCTACTTGCATGATTACAAGGTCACTTAAATAATACCTACGAAGACGCTTCTGCTAGGTACCACATCACTATTTTTTGGACCGCAAAAAACCTACATTTACACGGTGCAATCTTATTGCCTGTGAAATAAAAAAAAAGACGGTAAAACTTGCATTAAATTATTGTATTGCCACTATAATGGAAATCACACGCATGTAAAAACTTGCATGCAATTCTTGAATGGCAATAACTATTGAACGTGCTTTGTGGCATGCAATTATTGCTTTTGAACGTTCCAGAGCCTTGCACCGTGTAAATGGGGCTTAATGAAGTATTTATGGTAAAATTTTAAAAACAGCCCCATGAGGCTTAAAATTTATTCACAGGATGATCATGTATACTGTAATCTGTAAGCTGTAGGGTACATAGGCCACAAGCAGTGGTAACAATCCCATGCAGTATAAGCTAGCCTCTTAATCTATTGAAACTCTGTACAACGCAAGGCAAGCTCAAGGTCAAAGTGTTACCACTTGACTGACTTGCGGTCGACTGTACAGTCATTGATAGGTACTATGGACAAAACGGACGCCTTGCTTTTTGTATACACTGATTAACCCTGCTCATAAAGTCCTTTGTTTGTCCTACAAATTGCAGCTTGCAAGCAAAGTTTCGAAATTGGAAAGGCCTGGCTTTTGTCGATAGTAAATCCACTGTTCAATTAGCCTTAGAATGAACCATTTTGAATAATTTTGAAACATGCAGATATTTTATAAGGCCGTTTTATTTCAGTGGTGGGCATCGGCTGACAACCAAACAAAACGCTGAAAGCAATTTAATGTTAGAGCTATCGCGTAGGTACTTATTATTATGAATGGATATTCTGCCTTCTTTTCTAACATTGCATGTATGCGCCCTCAGCTAAAAGGCATTACGTTAAAAGTCATCGCTTTTCTCATGTGAAGCCGTGGGAGCGGATATAAAGGATTTTTTTAATATCTACCGTATAAGGCGCGGCCTTGGAGTGAAGCGATGGATAGAAACACGATACCATAATGATGTTTCACATTGAAGGTGACGAATTTTCATGTATTATATGGCCTGATTCTGAATAGAAAAGATTGATTAAAAAATGGAAATGTAAAATTGTATATTTTTTTCCAGATGTCACCTTTTTCGGTTATTCGTGTCTCTAAGCACTGACTGGAACTTCAATCAATCTGCCTAGCCTTTTCCCAATTATGTTGGGGTCGGCTTCCAGTCTAACCGGATGCAGCAGAATACCAGTATTTTACATGGAGCGACTGCCTGTCTGACCTCCACAACCCAATAACTGGGTAATCCGGTACCTCTTGGTAAGACTGGTTGTCAGACTTTCGGGCTTCTGACGACCCGTAACGACTGTCAAAGATCCACGAATGACAGCCGGGACCAACGGCTTTAACGTGCTTTCCGAGGCACGAAGGAGTCTCGGTGTGTAAAGATGGTCACCCATCCACTGACCAACCCCGGCAAGCTTAGCTTAACCTGATGGATCGACCCGTCCGGCTGTAATTACTTAGCCACTAGCCCCACCGGAACTTATTAAGGAAAATAATTAATTTACTTAAGTGCTAAACTCATGAAGATACTTGTGATAAACTTTGGATAAACTCAAAGATTTAAGGCGACGATAGCCGACTTTTAATGATTTTAAACTAAAAATCACGTCTAAGTAAACGAGTAGTTATGAATAAATAATTATGTTAAACTAGTTGAGCCCCGCAGTTTTACCCGCGTAGACCGGGATAAAAAGTAGCCTTTGTGTTAATCCAGGGCAGTGGTCTCGAACCTACCGATTTTTCGGTATTTCTGCCTACATGGGCTCTGTTATACCGAAATATTTTTTTCAATAAATAAACGAATTTGATTGAATATTGTATTATTTTCTCAAATACCGATTTTTGGTACAAATATACCGATTTTACCGGCAACTGTACCGATCTCGCTTTATGACGTTCGAGACCACTGATCCAGGGTGTTGGCTTCGATAGCCCATATTTAAATTTTTACCATAAAAGAATGTCACATTATTTTTGTTAGTTTGCAACACTTCCTTCTCTCTTTGGAGTCGCCGTGCATTAAGCATGTAAAATTTTGATATTTAACTAAAATAAAAGAATCTTCAAGTTTTGAGCCAGCAGTTTTTATTCTACATGCTGGTGCCTGGTCCTTCGATCTATACCAGTGGGGATTTGCGTTAGTATTGGGTATTTCCAGCGAAAATACGAGTTGTGTCTGCCCTATAGGCACGCGCTCGGCGCTGGCGGCCAAGGCCAGTTTTCTATAAAACTGTGCTATTATACAGCGTGAAACACAGTCTCCAGCGAATAAATCCGATTGGGTGCGTAAGTCAACAACAAAACTTAGTGTTCAAAGGTGCGATTCCAAGATTTTGCATTTTTGTGCGTTTTCATTGTGGGCCGCGTATCACCTAACACAAGATGGCCGACGAGGCTTCGCTAAAGAAATTGCGTCTCGCCAGATCGCAATTCAAAGGTACCATAACAAGGATTGAAAACTTCATCAGCGATCCGATTAACATTGCATCTGCGAATATTGAAATGATTCAGGCTCGTATTGAAAAATTGACGAAGACTTTTCAGGAATATGAGGTCGTTCAACTTGACATTTTATCAATAGACGACAATGATAAAGAAGATGTAGCTGTCATCGAAAATAAGTATTTCAGTATTATTGCGAAATTGAATGCAGTGTCAAAAACGTTGAGTACAACCGAGGTAAAACAGTGTGCGAATGTGTCTACGTCCAAATTGCCTAATATTGACGTACCAGTGTTCAGTGGAAAAGATTTTACCATGTTTACTCCGTTCATGGACCTATTCAGTGCGGTAATTCATAAAAATCCTTCACTTTCAGATGTGCAAAAGTTGTTCTACTTGCGAAAATTTCTAACTGATGAAGCTTTGTCTGTTATTATTAACCGACTTCCAAAAGGAGGAGGTTCTCAATTCGTCGGAACCTGTTTTTTTTTTTTTTTTTTTTTTTTTTTTTTTTTTTTTTTTTTTTTTTATGTATGTTCCCCGATTACTCGAAAATGGCTAGACCGATTTGGATTTTTCTTTTTTTGTTCGAAAGGGTATACGTCCCAAATGGTCCCATGATCATCAAGTCAGGATCTGATGATGGGATCCCATGGAAATCGAGGGAAACCCTCAAATTTTATGGGCACACCTATATCGATTTCGGTATTTTTTATAGTAACTCGTGCATTTGCTCTCGGAAAGTACCATTCGGTGAGCTGGAACTGATGATGAAGACCACAGAGGGCCATCGGAAATACTCAATTATATCTAAGTATATAACAGGTTGCGATTCGATTACTTTAATATTTGTTTATGCTCGTCAAAATAATGGTAATGGTGACTTCACCATGAGCTCCATTTCTCCTGGTTCTTACTAGGAGAACTCCTCAAAAATTAACGGACCTGCATCGGGAAAAGCAACATTTTGTAAAACGTGATGAGCAGCTGACATTGGGTTATTGTAACTTAGATAAATTACAAACTGAACCACTAAAAAGTGAAAAATAAAAACTTTTTTACAAAAACAAAAACCGACTTCCAAAAAAAACACTACAAAGTGAAAAATAACTTTAATTTCGGAAGTCGGTGGCAAAAAACTAAAATACAGATCCAAAGACACCGACTTCCGAAATTAAAGTTATTTTTCACTTTGTAGTGTTTTTTTTGGAAGTCGGTTTTTGTTTTTGTAAAAAAGTTTTTTAATTTACCTTTAGTTAATGAATCATATGAGCAGTCTTTGTTGTTGTTGAAAAAACGTTATGACAACCAAACTAGGTTAATTTTAAGTCATATCAATAAAATTTTAGACATGCCGTCAATCCAGAAAGGGACAGCTGCCTCTATAAGGCAATTAATATCAGAGGTGCAGCAGCAATTGCATGCTCTTGGTAATTTAAAACAGCCCATCGATAATTGGGATATGATTGTAATAGCAATTTTAATAAAAAAGTTAGATCCATATACTAACCGTGCCTATCAATTAGATAGGGATGTAAATACTCTTCCAACTATTGAAGGGTTTATTTCATATTAGGAAAGGCGTGCTCTTGCGCTTGAGGATAGTACTCCTGACAATAAGAAGGGTGCTTCACAAAAGGTAAGCAATGTTGTTGCCAAAAAATTTACTTTATGTTTGTATTGTAATACAGCATCACATCCTCTTCATACATGTGAAAAATTTAAATTGTCTCCTATAGCAGACCGTGAAACTTTTGTACAAACCAATAAGTTATGTACTGTTTGTTTAAAATCCCATAGTGGTAAATGTAAATTCTCTTTTACTTGTAAAACCTGCAAGTCGGGTCATAATACACTTTTACATAAAGACACCAGTGGTTCTCAACCTACTGTTGCACTTCATTCTAATAATTTCTCTATAAAGATATTATTGCCTACTATAAAGGTAAAATTAATTGATTTTAAGGGTTCTGTACATTATGTCAGGGCTCTCTTAGATTCAGCGAGCCAAGCATCTTTTGTTAAAACATCTGTGGTTGAGTTGTTGTCTTTAAAACCTGAATATCAAAACACCAATATTATTGGTATAGGAAATAAAAACAATAAAATTAACAAGTGTGTCAATGTGACTATACATTCTCCAATTAACAATGTGCAACTAGATATTAAGTGTCATGTTGTGGATTCCATTACTTCAGATTTACCACAAAGATATTTTGATGTTTCAAACTTTAATATTCCTCAAAATATTCAACTGTCAGACACAGATTATAACTATCCCATGGAAATTTCATTGCTTTTAGGTGCTGACATTTATTTTAACATTTTATTGCATGAACAAATTAAAATCCACAACGGGCCTATGTTACAAAATACATTGTTTGGATACACAGTGGGAGGTAATATTTTTAATCAAACAAATGAAACTGATAATAGCAATTTAGTTAGCAATTTAGCTATTTGTGATAGTCAAAAGCTAGAGTCTGTTATGGAACAGTTCTGGTTATCAGAAAGTTTACCCCAACCTGCACAACAACCCCAGAGAGAAGCATCCCAAGACATAATTCAACGCGTTGAGGATTCTTTTATTAATAATTTTAAATTACAAAACAATAAAATTACAGTTGATTTACCCTTGGTAGCTAGCTTTGGGGATCTGCAGCTTGGAGATTCCTTTACTGTGGCCCTACAAAGATTTTTAACTTTGGAGAAAAAATTTAAACGTAACACACTTTATTTCAATAAATATAAGGCGTTTATTGATGAGTATATTGCACTGGGGCATGCCAAAAGAGTGGATATAGGTCACTATGATCTACAAAAGGGTAATGTCTATTTTCTTGCCCACCACGCGGTTTTTAATCATGATAGCTTAACAACTAAGATAAGGGTTGTGTTTGATGGTAGCATGAAGTCAAAGTCTGGCATATCATTGAATGACGTCATGCTGAATGGTCCAGTGGTTCAAAATGATCTTTTTGACATTCTTATTCTATGGAGGACATATATCTATACACTTATTTGTGATATTCAAAAAATGTTTCGTGGCATTTATATTAATCCTAATCAAACTTCATTGCAAAACATTCTGTGGCGTGATGATACAGCTAAACCAATTGCTTGCTTACAATTACAGACAGTCACTTATGGTTTAAAAGCATCCACCTTCCTAGCGACACGTTGTTTGATTGAGTTAGCCCGTAGGTATCAGAGTGAGTTTCCTCTTGCTGCACAAGCTATGTTATTGTGTACATATGTTGATGACGTAATCACTGGATCTGATGATTCTTCAGAGCTGCATCACCTTAAAAATCAGCTCATTGCCCTATTAAAGAAGGGAAGTTTCACCCTCCATAAGTGGTGTTCCAATTTTCCCCAAGCTATTCATGATATTCCCAGTGACCTAAAGTATTTTGAGACTTTTGATATTAATAATAAAAACCTTTTTATAAAAACATTAGGATTAAAATGTGACATTTCAAATGACAACTTAACTTTCACTTGCCCAATGATTAGCAATGATGATATCCAGACGAAGAGGACGGCTCTGAGCTTCATTGGCAAGATATTTGACCCACTTGGCCTAATAGGTCCCATCATAGTTGTAGCTAAACTATTTATGCAAACACTGTGGTCTATGAAAATAGATTGGGACACTAAATTACCTCAAGATCAACAAATTTTATGGAATAAGTTCATAGACAACCTAAAAGCTATGGGTACAATTACTATTCCAAGATGTGTTAATTTACCACTGATGGTCACTGTGGAGCTCGTGGGATATGCTGATGCTTCTATGAAGGCCTATGGTTGCTGTGCTTATTTGAGAGTCATTGATACTCACAGCAATGTTTCTGTTCATTTATAATGTTCAAAATCAAGACTAGCCTCATTGAGTAAATCTTTCACTATTCCTAAATTAGAGTTAAACAGTGCACTTCTTCTTTCTGAGATGGTTCATAGAGTCAATAAAACATTAAAAATTAAATTTCCTAAATTAAAAGTTTATCTATACAGTGACTCTCAAATAACACATGCTTGGATAAAGTCCTCCAAATTAAAATCGAATACTTATGTATTAAATACTGTTAAGAAAATTAAAAACTTAACTTCAGACTTTCAATGGTCACATGTTAGCAGTGTCAATAATCCTGCTGACATTCTATCAAGAGGCTGTGAACCTCTTATCTTCAATTCTATGACCTTTGGTGGCATGGCCCCAGGGAGTTATCAAGTAAAGATTTTCAACACTCTGTGAGTGATATTAATTTTCCTATTGTTACTTCCTTTGACAATGAGCTAGTAGTTAATACTTGTGATATTGATACAAAACAATCTTTCAATAAAGACCAACAATTTCTGTTAGATTTCATAAATAAATTCTCAGATGTTGGCAAACTTCAAAGAGTTTTAGCATACATTCTACGCTTTGTTAATAATTCCAAAAAAGGTAGTGTCAAATTAGGTAGTTCATTAAGTCCAGAAGAGCTTAATAAGTTCTTGTTGATAATTATTAATTGCGTTCAAAGTAATTACTTCCATACAGAAATGAACCAATTAAAAAATAATTCTAAAATTAAATCTGGATTGTCCAAATTGCATCCTTTTATAGACCAAACTGGCACGCTTAGGGTTGGTGGCAGACTGCATAATGCTACAGATATCCCATATGATAAAAAACACCCTGCTATCCTCCCCAAATCATGTCATTTTACTAATATCCTAATACACAAAGAGCATTTGCGCTTATTACATGCAGGAGCTAAGCTAGTATTGAGCTCTCTGTCACAAAGATTTTGGCTTATAAGTGGTATTTGTGAAGTTAAAAAGATTATTAATAAGTGCATTAAATGTTTTAAGATAAAGGCAGCAGTAGCAAAACAGCTTATGGGTTCTCTCCCACAAGAAAGATGTAATATTGGTAGGCCATTTAACATAGTAGGAGTAGATTTCTGCGGTCCATTCAGCATGAAGTCTTCAAGGATTAGAAAACCACTAATAACTAAAGGCTACATTGCACTCTTTGTATGCTTTGCCTGTAAGGCTGTTCACATGGAATTAGTTAGTGATCTAACCACTGAAGCTTTTTTGGCATGTCTCAAACGCTTTATAGCTCGGAGAGGACTACCACATAAAATTTTCTGTGATAATGCTGGAACTTTTAAAGGTGCAGCCAGAGAATTAGATGAGCTTCATACATTATTTACATCAAAACAGCACATAGATGCTATAAATAATTATTGTGTACCTAACTACATACAATTTAAATTCATTCCTAGTTACTCACCAGAGTTTGGGGGCTTGTGGGAGGCAGGAGTAAAAAGTTTTAAGTTTCATTTCAAAAGAATTGTGGGAAGTCTTATATTAACTTATGAAGCATTAAATACAGTAGTTACAGAAATTGAGTCTATTTTAAATTCAAGGCCTCTGCTCCCCACAAGTTCTGATATCTCAAGCTTTGAGTATTTAACTCCAGGTCATTTCCTTATAGGAACTGCAATGGTATCTTATCCTGAACCCAATATAAGTAATGTAAACATAAATAGATTAAAATTTTGGAACATGTTAACTAAATTAAAACAAGATTTTTGGAAAGTTTGGTCAGGTGACTATTTAACACAATTACAGAATAGACCTAAGTGGCGTTATACGCATCCAAATTTAAATGTAGGTGACCTTGTTATTGTGGTGTACGTGGTGAAAATAATGCACCTTTAACTTGGCCTATGGCAAGAATTGTAAAAGTAGTCCCCGGGCCAGATGGCAGGATAAGAGTTGCCCATATTAAGATGTCTAACAATAAGATATATGTAAGATCTTTTAGAAAATTAAGTCCCTTACCAATTAATTAAGTGTATTACGTTACGTAATACACTTAATTGGGCGTTTGACCTGGTTAGCTATGACATCTTATGGCAAAAGTTTTATAACATCTCTATGCCTCTCGAACTGATAGAAATTTTCAAGTACTGGTATCTTAACCAGGTCAACGTCGTTCGATGGTCGAGTGTTCTGTCGGAGCCGTACAGGTTGGAGTGCGGGGTGAGGCAGGGGGGGCTGACCTCATCGAAGATCTTCAACCTGTACGTAAACGCACTGATAGAGGAGCTCAGCAGCATTCGTGTCGGCTGCCATATTGATGGTGTTTGTGTCAACAATATTAGTTATGCGGACGACATGGTGCTGCTGAGCGCCTCGGTGTGTGGTCTGTCCAGGTTGCTGGGCATCTGCGAGCGTTACGCGCTGGATCATGGTTTGCTCTATAACGCAAGGAAGAGTGAATGCATGGTCTTCCAGGCCAGGGGTCGGAGGTGCCCGGATACTGTTCCACCTATTGTATTGAACGGTGTTGCGTTAAAAAGAGTTCAACAGTTTAAATATCTCGGGCATATCGTGACCCCTGACCTGAGGGACGATGCGGACATCGATAGGGAGCGGAGGGCGTTGTCTGTGAGGGCCAATATGATCGCCCGCAGGTTTTCTCGTTGCTCGGGGGCCGTCAAAATAACTCTTTTCAGAGCGTTTTGTACGTCCCTGTACACAGCTAGCCTGTGGGTATTATATACCCAGAAACAGTACAACGCTCTCCGTGTTCAGTATAATAATGCGTTCAGGGTGTTGTTGGGGCTGCCCCGGCACTGTAGCGCGTCGGGGATGTTCGCCGACGCCCGTGTCGACTGTTTCTACATGACGATGCGGAAACGGTGCACATCTCTGGGGCGCAGGCTCCGGACCACCTCCAACACCATCCTGAGCGTATTTGCGAACAGGTTTGATTGTCAGTACATTAACCATTGCTATATGGTTAATGTAATGACAAACAAACAAATGACTCAGAGGCAGGCGTATTATTAGTAATTTTAAATTTTTATTTTATTGTAATTTTTTATTTTTTTTATTTTAATTTAATTATTTTGATGTGATTTTATTTTAATTTTGTGTTTTTTAATTTAAATTAATTATTTTGATTTGATTTAATTTAATTTTGATTTAATTTTACAAATTTTAATTTTATTTATATTTATTACGTAATTTGAATTTATTTTATGATCGATGGATTGAAATAAATGATTTTTGATTTGATTTGATTTGATTAGCATTTAGTGATAGTTAAAAGCAACAGGTTTCAACAATTTTAAACAAAATTAAAGTTTTTTTTGGTAAATTTAATTAAACTTCAAACTGTTCATTGTAATCTCTGGATTCTAAAGGTACTTAGCTTCTGTTTCAGTATTTCATTATTTGCAATGTAGCTAAGTAATGTTTTTTCTATTAATGTATTATCTAGTAACTAGTAAGTAACAAGTTCATGTATGTATTTGCCTACCTATACCTGAAATAAATTAAATATTGTGTGTAGGTTATTTAGGTAAATAAAACAAATGTTTAGTTATTTAACTTGCTTTATTGTAAGTAATTGTTAAAATGTAACCTAGATTTTAGTATTTTTTCTGTAATTTCTGCATCAGCCCCCCGGCCAACTATGTATAAAAATATTTAAATTTTTACCATAAAGGAATGTCACATTATTTTTGTTAGTTTGCAACACTTCCTTCTCTCTTTGGAGTCGCCGTGCATTAAGCATGTAAAATTTTGATATTTAACTAAAATAAAAGAATCTTCAAGTTTTGAGCCAGCAGTTTTTATTCTACAAATCAGAGCAGATCTTCTACAAATCAGGGCTGATGCAGAAATTACAGAAAAAATACTAAAATCTAGGTTACATTTTAACAATTACTTACAATAAAGCAAGTTAAATAACTAAACATTTGTTTTATTTACCTAAATAACCTACACACAATATTTAATTTATTTCAGGTATAGGTAGGCAAATACATACATGAACTTGTTACTTACTAGTTACTAGATAATACATTAATAGAAAAAACATTACTTAGCTACATTGCAAATAATGAAATACTGAAACAGAAGCTAAGTACCTTTAGAATCCAGAGATTACAATGAACAGTTTGAAGTTAAATTTAATTTTACCAAAAAAACTTTAATTTTGTTTAAAATTGTTGAAACCTGTTGCTTTTAACTATCACTAAACAAAATTAAAGTTTTTTTGGTAAAATTCTACATTTTATTCTAACAATTTTACAATAAAAAAATGGTGGCTTAACAAAATGAACTCACCGACTCTGGATCGTCCTGTTCCTGTCCCGGGACACAGTTTTATTATGCACAGCACCAGTTCCATCTTCACAAAATGTTTTAGGAACCACATACACCGAAATTCTTGAGGATTTCCAAATTTATTGCCCGTAGCAACGCGCGGTAATGTGAACCGTCGCACTTTTTGAAAGACAGTGAGTGGCGCCATCGTCTTCGGTGGCGCACGGTTGAAGTTCGGTTAAGCCACAGATAACAAACTATACACAGGGTATAAGCTATCTACATACCAAATTTCATCCAAATTGGTGGAGCCTGAAGAAGTAACAAACATACACACACATACTCACAAACTTTCGCCTTTATAATATTAGTGTGATTTCAGCAATTTTTTACTGAATATTTTAGATTATGTTTATATTACAATGTTTTAGGTAATTAATTTGTTAAAACCTTCACCCTTTTTAAAGATAATTTAATTATTTATCTTTTAGTTTAAGTGTTTTATTAAAGTTATTTTTGTTTTATGTATAAAAATTATGAATGCGTCTAATTTGGGACAACGCTCCCTGATGTGTCAGTCCTATTACTGGGTGGACGTACGACGTGTTGCGTGAGCTCAGCAAGGCCATTGGCATATATCTACGTCTTAAGTACTATGTTTCCGGAGTAGTAAACCTTACCCATACAAAATATCAATAACTACTTAATACTGATATGATTTTCCCACCTTTATTACTGGGCAGTTTTTTTTCAAATTCAAAAGAAACACAACCAAAATTACAATTTCACTTAAATAATTCTCAAACAACAGACAAAAATACTTCACTAAGATCTTTAATCGGATAAACAGCTATCCAGAGCGTTACAACGTGCTCCCAACACAACAACGCTATTCAATTGAGTTATGATACACAGTGCACTACAGTGTCTACGGTACATTTAATAGATGTAGAGGAAACATTAAAAGAAGCACACCCGAAATGTTCATATCTACACTACGTTTTCCAGCTACAAACACTGTGGTTGACGGGGTTGAATTTTGTAATGTATTTTTGAATAGGTACTTTTGCGCTGATGGAAACTTACAGGAATGGTTTATGAAAACGAACGAAAACAAAATAATATTTCTTCAAGTCTTTTACAGAAATTATTAGAAAGAATACAAATGATTTATTTACGGAAATCCAATAAAAATAATTATGGCAAATATTTTAAAATATTTATTTATTTATATATTTAATTTTCTAAGACTATGGGTGTACAAACTTGCCTGAAATAAATGAATTTTATTATTTAATTTTATTTATTTATTTAATTGACCAACTTATACTAACAGTTAAATACTACACATATAAGTTATAAGTCATAAATACATATAAGTTACAAACTATAGATCTATTATAATGTGGCGGCATCTACATCGCCACATATGAACTACGCATCAATGACATGACGTCACGCAAACCTGCATCGCGCAATTAGAGTTTACCACGCGATTAGCATATATACAACGTCCCGACATCAACCGTCGGGCAGTAGCCCACCAGACACCACACCCGTCTGGTCGGAGGATCCTCCCTTTTCAATAGAGGATGAGTGAACTTTACACCCTGTTCCTCATGCCTCTAAATTGGTGACCCCGAGCATGAACGTCAGCGCAGCCTTCGTGCAACTCCTTTAGCGTGACGTCATCAAGCATCACTTCCTCAAGCTTTCGAGCGGCGAGTCACACAGCCAGCCAGCATCGGCTTCAACAGGTATCCTGACCACCAGCATGCAGCGGACGCGCATTCCTGGTCAGCACCTTCAGCCTCAACCCAGCGCTGTACACTCCGAGTCACTGGAGTATAACGCAGCGCCATCCCGACTCACTGGGGTATCACCGCAGACAGTTCCGACTCACCGTAAACTATGCGGCACCCGGTTCCGACTCACTGGAACCACAACTGGCACTGGCAAGCATCGCAAGATACACGACTCAGCCCACTATCGACCTCCGGTCTCCGGAGGGGAGTGATGTGGCGGCATCTACATCGCCACATATGAACTACGCATCAATGACATGACGTCACGCAAACCTGCATCGCGCAATTAGAGTTTACCACGCGATTAGCATATATACAACGTCCCGACATCAACCGTCGGGCAGTGGCCCACCAGACACAACACCCGTCTGGTCGGAAGATCCTCCCTTTGCTATGGAGGGTGAGTGAACTTTACACCCTGTTCCTCATGCTTCTAAAATAACATCATTTAAACAAGATAAAAGACAACAGATAGGTCACAACACAAAATTAACAAACCCATTAGTTCAGATTATGCACCGATATGCAAGATACGGTCATAATAATTCAGCAAGTTGTTCTTGATATCTATACTACAACGAAAATAGGGCAAAGCTTTCACTAGACTCTTGAAAATTATTGGTTATTATGGTGTTCATAAGCTATGAAACAGCAAACGCTGTAATCATAAGCTATTAGCGAATGCGACGTCCCATGATCGGTTCCCAGAGTTATTCCGTAAGTGCAAGGAAAATGTGGTTTTCATGTCAACAAAAAAATGCTTATTGCAAAACCAAAGTAATAACATCTAACCTAACCTCTGTTTAAAGATTACAGATTTGATTTAAGGTCATAGCACACATATCAATTTGTAAAGGGATCGTCATCATATCGCCGCGGTTCATGAGCTTGAATACTGGCGTGAGTTATGTTATTTATTTATATTTAACTAGCTTTTGCCCGCGACTTTGCCCGCGTAGATGTCGGAAAATCGGGAAAATATCCCACGGGAACATCCTACCGGGAATTCCTTCCTTATTCCTTGTCTACATTATACAGGGAACCTCTGTGCAAAATTTCAGCTTTCTAGGTCCAAGGGTTAGGGCTGGGCGTTGATGAGTCAGTCAATCAGTCAGTCAATCAGTCAGTCAGTCAGTCAGGACTTCTCTTTTTATTTATATAGATTAACAAGAAGTAACAATGGACTCCATGGACATACCGCAGTATAATGTTGGAGCTGGCCCGCACGCGGCGCACCAGGGAGGCGCATCTTATGGTTATGTGAGGTGTGTGCGATAAAATCTTTATTGGACGAAAATAAATTAATGGAAGGTTTCTAAATAAATAATGTGTCATAGAAATATTTCCAAAATTACCGAGCCTGTAAAGTGATTGATGATTGCAGCTGATTATTGACTCATGGAAGCATTTATGGCTTAGTAGCTTTTTACAATGAAATGAAATGAAATTGTTTATTCTGTAAATAGGATATCGGAGTCACTTTTACACGTCATATTAAAAATCGACGCCCCCCACGTAAAGTATTGAAACTGCAAAACCTCTACTTTACAGGAGAGCGATTTTAAGGTCGATGTTTTAGTATGTTCATTTTATGTATTTTCGATTTTGTTCGATTGAAAAATAGTTGAGGGTATAAAAATTGGTACATAATTTTTATATAGAATTGTACATCTTTATCTCTACTTGCTATTAGTGCAATAAAACGAAAATGGCTTTTTTGGAATTTCGATAGTATACGTGGGGGCCGTCGAAATATTCACGGCAAACAAAGGAAAACATAAAAATAAACAAGATACAAACTTGTAGGTACCAATATTATTTACTGCATGTCAATACAATTACGTATTAACGTAATAGTACATTATGATATAAGTGCGGTAAGTTGAAAATTACAACCGAGGCGATATTGCTAGCCCGAGCCGTAGGCGAGGGCTACAAGAAAGCAGAGGCTGTAATTATCAAAGCGCATGTATGTCATACGACGTTTTATAACATATTTGCGAGGAAATAAATAAAACTCGGACTTTCTTATACAAATAAATCTTTAAAAACACACTTTCTGAAAATGAATTTGCATTTTCGCTTGTAAGTATCTATCGGTCGATTTTTCAGGCAAGAGGCTTAGAGTAGCCTTTTTCGCTGCCTCTGAGACTTCTGGCGGTGTCGAATTAATAAATTCATCATTAATTGACGACATTTTCAAATAAAAACAATACAGCGAAAAGAAAAAGCGCGCGGAATAATTTTTACTTGTTCACAAATTAGCGATGCGCGCGCATCATCGCTTTTTTTTTTAAAGCAAAGGCACAAATACAGCCAGTATTACTAATAAAGTAAATTTATATTTTTTTGTTTTCTTTGTTGTTGTTGCAATTTATTGTCAAAATTAATTAAATTAAAGAATTAATTCTTTAATTTAATTAATGTTTATTTTTTATATTTTATCTCCCAAAGTTAATTTATTCATAAAATGTTGACCACTTTTCTGACATAAAAACTCTTTGCTAAGATTTAAAAAGTACCGTTCGTTTTAGGCGGAGCATCTTGATAAATCTTACGTTTTACCTTATCAAAAAGAAACCCGTGCGTTTTACATTACAATTACGCACAAGTACGTAATGACATACATTACGATATTGAAATAAGAGACCCTTTACGAGCAAATGTGTTATAAAAGTATTTGACATATCTCGGGACCCTGGGGTCTCGGACCTTTGGAAGACGTAAAAGGGGTCAAAGCCAACTCGCAAAGGCCTTTAGACAATTTTAAGTGTTGAGGCACCAACCGACGATTATGCATAATATGCACTATGCAAATGCACCCAAGGACTATCCCTGGTTGGTGTAGGACCTGGAAACAAAATATATTATTGGGCTATGGGTTTCAGTGGCTATAGTGGATTCGTAAACTAGAACCATGGAAGGACTGTGTCCCCTCAATGTTATGTAATACACGGATAAAATGGCAGAGGGGCAACACTTCCTGAGGTGCTTGAGGAGTAGAGAGATCCCGGAAGTTGGTTCAAGATCCTTATCAGCATCTTACTGGAATACTCCTTTCCTCCGAGCACGTTTGCTCTTGCAAATCTCTACTCAAGCGAGCCAATAAAGGCAAGAAGCAAGTGGGAGCTTTGTCCTTTATCAGTGTTCACTCCAGCCGGCAATAAAGGCAAACCAGAGGTGAGGAACAAGACTTCTCCCGGAAGATAGGGTCCGTGGGGTCGCTACTGTCCAACAGCTCGCCACATGCTGCCCTGTAGGTTTATGTATCTCTCTTGGTCTGGCGCCTCACCCTAGACCTGTTCCAGTAAAGTAAACTCTACCGGCTACAGACTTAAAATTCGGAACGTGCAAGGCCCACCACGACGTCAACGTAGAGATATGGCCGTGGTGTAGAGATACGGCGGTGGTCAATATTATTAGCCATTTGTGTCCCACCGCTGGGCAAAGGCATCCCTTCCCTCTTTCCCTTTATCCATAACTACTGCTTTTTGTTGCCAATACTTAAAGAAAAAGTCATATGCATGTCAATAGAGACTATCGACCAAAAATACTCACACTACATTCAAAACAATAGAAATAGAACTACAAAAAAGAAAACGAATAAAAAAAAAACATTCCACGAATAACAGGAAAACTGTAAAAAATAAATAAAACATTTAAAATGCTACAGAAATATTTTTCTAACGCACTGTACACATGTGGCTCAAAAAATGTACCACTTAAAAAAATAAAAATAAACGGCGCGGCGGTATGGAACGCGAACATAATATGGGAAATACCGTATGGTGCTCGGATGATGTGTACGAATTAATACGGAACCAAAATGGTCGAAAGACTACGCAAGTTTTATTGAAATACTGTGTCCTCCTATTCCGTTTTTTTTTCTAAGGCAAAATAGTCCTCCAGACCGATTTTTGCCCATGGCAGCCAATCTCAGCTGAGACTAGCCATCTACACGGGAGATGTGAGTCCGATGGGATGGCAATCCGACATGACCGGAGAGAGATCAGGCGCAGGGATAATTTAAAAAGCGAACTGGGCAGGAATAAGAAAGTGACCAAATATAATAAAAATGGTTTAAAAATAAAGAGAGTGCAACAATGCGCTGGAACAAGAATGAAAGCGCCAAACCAAATATAACATAAATTGTTTAAAAATAAAGAGAGCGCAACAATGCGCTGGAACCAAAATAAAAGCGCCAAACCAAATATAATAAAAAATATTTGAAAATAAATTAAGCTATGTATCAAAAATGGTTTCAGCCAGAGTTTTCAATTACCTAATACGCACTTTTTGAATGCAATTTTGAAATGAAATCACTTAGGATTTTAGAATTACAGAAAAAAAATAGTAGAGGTCTTTTTGGAATTAAATTCTATCGAGGAAATTTACCAAAATCCAATTGCGTTTTCCTTCAGTCAGAGTATTAATCAAATAGTCAATAAACATATATCCAAAAATAAATCCATACATGCTGCAATAGTGAAATAAATGGTTACGAAAAATCCTACAATTTATTTTGGTATCGCCTTAACGTGCTTTCTGAGGCATGGGGGTATCACACCGCCAACTAACAAACACCAGGCTGTTACTGATAAATTCCTTATGGAAAAACCCCATAACACTTTTCCCAACCCGGTAATCGAACCCTGGACCTCACGCTTAGAAGTCGCTCTTGTGACCACGAGACCAACAGACCAGACGATTGCGCTGTGTAGCCCGCGAATTTTTTTTTTTTGGGTTTATGCAATTTGCAGGTCCGTGTTAGGTTGTATCTTGATCAAAGCATGATACGCGGCTATAAAACATACGTATTTATATAATTTCAACCATAAAAATCATCAATACATCTCAGGGCTACCACTGCACATCATAAACGTGTAACTAACGTATCTACTTTGTCTGTGTAGGTTTATTTTATCATTCGGAAGATGAAACTTCTCGACGCCAGTGAAAGCATTATGGAAGCTGTTAGTTAATTAATTGCTCTAGAGTTGCGCTTATTACGAGGTTATGGAACATAATGTTATCTATTAAGACTCGTGCATTTGACGTGATCTTATTTTACAGAAAATTGTATCTCCTTTAATTAAAATTACGCGTAAATTCATTGAATAAATAATAATATGATTAATATTTATTACACACGCAAGATTCATGGGGCTACATCAATTGGGTACCTCAGTTGTATTAAAATTTTCATACAACTGATGTTCAAAACAACAAAATACGGATATCTGTGTAAATCTACACAGAGCAAGGGATCAATTTATAGGTACGAATATTTTTTAGGATACGTGTGGAAATGTTTATTTAAAAAAACTTCTCAGGCTACGAAGGCAGTCCGATTTAAAAAAGAATAGAATTTACGCAAACCATCAACCAATTATAATTCGAAATGTATTGTTTCGTAATGAATCTTACAATAAAATGTTCATTACATAAAGTGAACGTGATTGACTTGATATCTAACGCCACTTAATTTCACGTTATGTCTTGAAGCCATTGATTTATTTACCTTTTTCATTTTTTTTTTTGTGTGAGAAATCATCTTCTCCCGCTCTGGGTGGAGCGTGAGGGAAAGTTTACTGACTAAAACTCATCCGTGTTCCTTCAGTTGCCGCCAGGGCCACGGTAACTCTTTCGAACAACCCGCGATCCTGGCAGGCATCGGTCCTGTCAGACCCCATCACCGCTGACATCTCTTTGAGGCGCGCGTGGAACACAACGCGCCGTCGACCCGGGCCGGGGGTCTACTCCCTAAGCACGAAGCCCGTGTTTCGGCTTTCGTTACGGGCGTTTCCTACTCCGTATCACCTACAGACGGTTGATTGGTGCGGGGCCCGAACGAAGTATGAATGACAACACGATTCGACCTAGTCCCGATGTGTTTTTGCCCGTCCGAAAAATTTAACTTTTCACTTGTTTTGATGGATCGTTACGTCAGACGGACGGACTGACGGACGGACGGATGGATGGACGGAATTAGGGAGTAGACCCCCTGGTCCTTCCCGGACGGCGAGCTACCCATTGCTTGATTTATTTACCTAAGTTTCAGTTATTCATCACACCAACACATACACTTTACACAGTCCAATTAAAAATAGGTATAGCTTGTCCACTGTGAAATGACGCGCCCCACTACACACCACCCCATAATACCGTAGTGTACAGTCAGCTGAGCTTTAAGCTGAGCTTTGCATTTGTGTGAGTGATCACCAAAATGGTACGAGAGCCGGTGACCAAAATTTTTGTCTTATCGTTTTACGTAAGACCAAATCTTCAATCGTCTTATCGTTTTAGGTTTTACAACGATGCGACATGGTTTTGGTCATGGCCTCTCGTACTAAAAGAACAAAAGCCGATTGCCAAAAAGCATTATAAATCAAGCTAAGGACGTCACACCTACACTATCACAAAAACAAACAAAACTCACACAAACAAACACAAACACAAAGCTCAGCTTATAACTCGCGGACTGTATACGTATACAAATTTAAGTATTGTGCCGCGTCATTTTAGAGCGGACAAGCTATAACATCTAATTTGATGGCCCAATGGTTAAAGTAAAATAAATAAATATCCTAGGACATTTCACACAACGCCATCTAGTCCCAAGCTAAGCAACCTTATATATAGAAAAACACCCAGACTTGGAACAAATACTTGTAGGTCGTACAAATATTTGTTCCGTGCGGGAATCAAACCCGCGACATGCTGCGCAGCAGTAAATCGCTCAACCACTGCGCCAACCGTGTCGTCAAAAGGTTAAGGGTTCGCCTCTCACGGACGAGGTTGTGAGTTCAAATCCGGGCAAGTACCAATGTGACTTTCTGAGCTTATCTCAGACATTACCGACATCGATGAGGGAAAACATCGTGAGGAAACCTGGACTTAAAGTTAATATAAGTCTGAAATCACCAATCCGTCTTAAGCAAGCGTGGTGATCAATGCTCGAGCCTTCTCCTTATGAGAAGAGGCTTTTGCCCTGTAGCAGCACTGCACTAGAACAATAATAGGCTGGTATTATTTTTATTTGAAAAATCATCTTATTAAGGCTAGTTAAAATTTAAAGCAAAAACATAATCCTCATCTGGCTTTAAAACAAAAAAAAAACTTTATTCACCTCAGAAACACTGTACCTAAAAAAAAACTATTATCAGATTATAATATAGGGCCTTAGGTGCTAGATTTTTACGAACTCTCCAACAAATCCAACAACTAGTTTTGGGTTCTTGGTCCAACTAGTTTTGGAGTCGGTTTCAGTCTTACCGGATGCAGCTGAATACCAGTATTTTACATGGAGCGACTGCCTGACCTCTACAACCCAGTAACTGGGTAATATGATACTCCTTGGTAAGACTGGTTGTCAGACTTTCGGGCTTCTGACGACCCGTAACGACTCTCAAAGATCCACGAATGACAGCCGGGACCAACGGCTTAACGTGCTTTCCGAGAGGCAGAGGAGGAGAAAGGGGGGTACGGGGGGGAGGGGAGGTCTTGGTATCTAAAAATGGTCACCCAACCGCGGCAACAAAAACAAACAATCTTCCAACTTAAGGCCCAGGTTCCAAGATTGGTTTAGCTCGGTGTGTAAGTGAAATGGCGTTATGGCTGTCTAGTTTGACGCACGAGATAGAAGATTCTCACGCGCACCGGAATTATGTCGTAAAAATGCAAATAAAATCGTATAAAATTAGAAATTAACTATTTAATAAAAAGTAATCCATCACTGGATGCAGTTTGGAATTTGACATTTCATGGTATATTTTTAATTATAATTATAATTGTTAATGAAGGGATAAACTGCTTTTAAAGACTATTAGGAGGTATGTTTAAAGATTTTTTTGGTGCATTAAAATATGTATAATTATGTTTTGGCTTCCATCACTGTATGCAAAAAAGACTTGAAAATATCATATTTTTTTTACATGTCAAAATTATTTACGGTTTATGAGATACACTGCTTTAAAAAACCACCTTTTTAATCGTTTTCAGGAAATCTGGGCCTTAATCATAGTACGGTCAGCAACAGAAGTCGGTTAACTCTGCTACTTTTTAACATCATTTAAATTAACAAAAAATTATACGATAACCTGCTTTTTAGCATTTCATTTATTACGTAAAAGTTAATTTCCTTAAAATTTACATCTGTTCCGATTTTAATGAAGTATTTTTTTTCAATAATTAAGATTTTAGAAAACACAAGTGTTAACTCCTCACAAGTCTGAGTTTGGGCTATTTTTAGACCCAAAACCCCAGCGGGGGGGATATGGGGGTTAGTTGTGAACCCTATAGGTTCACAACTACTGATAAGGATATGTTTTCCATCGGATGATGTTTTTTACGTTTATAGATATGTGATATAAGCTTATATACCTACTATGTAAAGTTTTGTCCTAATGCACACATGGAGTGCATTTGACACCCGGGGGGTTAATCGACTTTTGTTGCTGACTGTACATAATAGTTACTCATCAAATACAAAGGTGAACCGATAAAGCCCGTATACATAGAAGTAAATATGCATCGACGAAGGAAAATTGTGTCGCCCGGACGTTCACCGAGCACTTTGTCAATATAGTTCACTTTCGCTTGCATTTAAATAGGGTTTTTATGCTGAAAGAGGGAAAATATGTTAAAGAGAAAATTGGTGGTAACTTTTATTTACAAAAGACAATATTTTAAAGTGGCCTTATTATTTATTTATTTACTTACTAGCTTTTGCCCGCGGTTTCTCCCGCGTGAAGGTTGAAAATTATCCCACTGGAACATTACCACCGGGAAAAAAAAATGTTATGTCCTAATCCAGGTCATGGTCTACCCAAGTGCCAAATTTCGTCCAAATACGTTCAGCCGTATTATTTAAATAAAATTGTATGGAGTTGATAGCAGCAGTCCCGTGACATCTCTGAAGCTAATGTCAACTCCATACAATTTGATCTATCCGTTGGCGTTAACGTTTACAGAAAAGGGATTTTGTCTAGGCCCCCCCTTTTTTTTGTGGATGGGAAATCATCAAATGACTTCTCCCGCTCTGCGTGGAGCGGAAGGGCGTGTCAGACTTTTACTGACTAAAACCCACCCGTGTTCCTTCAGTTGCTAATGCCAGGGCCACGGTATCTCTTTCGAACAACCCGCGATCCCAGCGGCATCGGCCCTATTGGACCCCATCATTGCTGACATCTCTTTGAGGCGCGCGTGGAACACAACGCGCCGTCGACCCGGGCCTAGGGGCCTACTCCCTAAGTGCGTCCGTCCGCCCGTCCGTCCGTTTATCCGTCCATCTGACATAAAGATCCATCAAAACAAGTGTAAAAGTTTAATTTTTCGGACGGGCAAAAACACATCGGAAGTAGAGACAAATGTCAAATCGTGTTGTCATTCATACTTCGTTCGGGCTCCGAACCAATCATCTGTCCGTAGGTGATACGGAGTAGGAAACGCCCGTAATGAAGGCCGAAACTATGGGGTTCGTGCTTAGTGAGTAGACCACCTGGTCCTTACCGGACGGTGAGCTGCCCGCTAGGTACTCGCCGTCCGTAAGCCCGCGCTGGGGCCGCGTGGTGGATTACGGCCCGCTCCCTCTCACCGAGAAGCGGCTTGTGTCCCGGCAGTGGGAACATTATAGGCTGATTATGTTTAGGTCGAAAAGTGGTTCACCGCACCGCAAGTGTCCGCGGTGGTACGGGCAGCAACATAAGTCGATTAACACTTCTACTTTTACACATCATGTAAATTAATACAAAATGATTTGACTATCTCCTTTTTTCCTGAAGTACATAAGGGTCTAGTAGATCTTGAAATTATTTTACTTCTGTTCCGATTTTAATTATTTAATATCTTGCTCAATATTTAACATTTAAAAAACTGAAAAGTGTTGAATCGACTTATGTTGCTGACTGTACCTACCGAATTAAAACATTGTGCTTGCCATGCTTTCAAACCCAAACCTAGTGATTCTTAAGTCTCGGCACCTCCAAGCCACGTTATCCATTATTATTTTAATAATAAAAAAAATATTTTAAGACGAAATATTACATATTATGTAAAATGAAAAAACTTTAAAGCAGTTGAAAAGTTTAAAATTATGAAGTTCACTGAAATGTCATAATCAAAGGTCATGAAGCATAATTTCTAAAATATTAACACCTTAGTTCTGACTAAGTAATGTTTCTGTTCTTGATTTGTTAGCAGAAGGTAAATTAAAATATCTGAAAAGTTTTCTGATTGAAAAACTTACTTGCTGTTGAAGTAAATGCAAATAAACATTTTAAAAAAATCTAATTTTGGGTCTCTGGGTAGGACACACTTGGAAAAACGTAATTACTATAAAAATCGTATTAACTCTAGATATGACACTAATTAAAATTGTCAATTGCAACCGTGTCTCTTTTTTTCCCTATAAAAACAATCAATCTGCCTAGCTGCTTTTCCCAACTATGTTGGGGTCGGCTTCCAGTCTAACCGGATGCAGCTGAATACCAGTATTTAACATGGAGCGACTGCCTATCTGACCTCCACAACCCAGTACCTGGGTAATACGATACCCCTTGGTAAGGCTGGTTGTCGGACTTTCGGGCTTCTCCTATCTATACATACAGGGTGGCCGGAACATTGACGTCCAAAAATAAAATTTCGGTCCCTCGTATCGTGGGGTATTCGAATCACCCCCATGTATGTTCCGCGACTTTTCATAGTTTTCGAGTTATGAATTTTTTTCTGAATGTTTGAAAATTTTCGACCTGACCAACCTAAAAAAATTCTAAAAAAAAAAGTAGAGGGTTTTATCGAGTTTCTTTTTTTGCAACTGAATTTTCATAAGTAGTACTTTTATGCATAAAATAATCAGCTTCGTAACTGTGATGAAAGTTATGAAAATGTTGATCTAAAGTGAAAAATTTACGTTCGGTAAATTATGACTCAAATTTTCAACTTTAAATAAGAGCCTATACTACCTCAAATGGCTTAGCATGATCCTCCGTTACGTCGAAAATACAGCAGCTTTAATTTTGAATTAAATATATGGTAAAGTTGAGGATTAATGTTAGGTACTATGTTAGACGAAAACACGATTCCTTGAAATTTTCTCGATACAAAAAAATCCCAAAGTTACCTCCAAACCGAACAAAAAACCGCTGTTATTCAAAAAATACGTCAAATTGGATCATGAAACTTTGCATACTAACTGAACTAACTATAAAGCAGGTCTTATGTTATATACTTTTTTTAAATTACCATTATTTTCACTGTAAAAAGAAATTACCTAAACTATCAGCGTCTTGACGTTCATTCCCTTCCGCCCGACACCCCCGTTCAGTCTCGCTTCGGCTGTCGTACGGGAGGGCTGTGTCGCTTGCGCTCAGAACACAAATTACACAACAGGACGACGTAAAATTAAAATACATTGAAGTACTTAGGTTTATAGTGTTGGCGCAATGGGAAATAACCGTAATAAAAATAAGAAGCGACGGGGTTGGCGTAAAGAAACAGGCAAACATATGATAAACGTACTGAAGTAAGTAGGGTAGTTGCGCCGGTTGGCGACTTAGTTGAGTTGCTAACTTTAGACAAATCAAAATATACGCCATTTACACGTAAAATAGTTGGCATGTGAAGATTTGTGTTTGTCCACGATTTAGGATAAATCCAGGTGGGGATAACATTTATAAAAAATAAAAAGTTACCTAAATAGGTTTGTTTTTGTTTTGACACAATACCTATACAAGAAATAGGTAGGTATCTATGTAGTAGGTAATTGTTTTTTTTTATAATGTTGCCTCACTCCAGGACTTCTCCTGAATATCGGAGACGGTGCCAACATCCAAGTGCAGGGACAATTACATGTCACCGGTAGGCAAAAATGTATTTTCGGAGTATGGTCTGGATGCGACAAAGACATCAAAGTTGAAATTATAGAGAGAGATGACCAATATTGGGAAGAAATGGAACCAAAATTAGAACATTTTTACATTACATGCATGTTGCCTGAGCTATGCGATCCCAGACATGTTCGAAATATGCCAATTAGAGATTTAAGCGAATTAAAATAATTGTTGTATAATTTTGACGATCTTTAATTACTTTCAAAATACTTATGGTATATACCTACCATACCTATCTACCTACCCTACCCACCTACCTACCTACCTACCTACTTACTTGCCTGCCTACATTCCTATCCTACCTACCTACCTACCTACCTATCCTACCTACCTACCTACATACTTACCTACATCCCTATCCTACCATTCCTACCTATACCTATGCATCTTATATTTATACAAACCTTATGCGTACCTACAGAACCCTCAACGCAATGGTGACTCGCACTTGACAAGTTTTTTGTAGCAGTGGAATTTAGTGTGCGTCTATCTGACAGGCCCCAACGAGATTCATCAACGGGTGATAGCTTTTCATAAAGACATTATTTTGTACCTAAAGAAAATAAATAAGATATATTTTGTACCTCGACAGTTTTTGATTAAATGACGTTTTTATGAAGTGTCTTGCTAGCGGGCCCTTTATGGTTATTTTTATTGTTATTATACTTACAGATCGCACAATAGTGTTAGGAGCTTGATACTATTATGTACCTTACAAATCCAAAATCTCGACTTTCTGTGAGCTACACTTCAGAAGATATTCGTTATTTAAACAAGCGTCCAGCCAGCGGGCCCCTTTTTTAAATACTACTATTTTATATCATACAATAGTGTTAGGATCTTGATACTATTATGTACCTTACAAATCCAAAATTTCGACTTTCTGTGAGCTATACTTCAGAAGATATTCGTTATTTAAACAAGCGTCCAGCCAGCGGGCCCCTTTTTAAATACTACTATTTTATATCATACAATAGTGTTAGGAGCTTGATACTATTATGTACCTTACAAATCCAAAATTTCGACTTTCTGTGAGCTATACTTCAGAAGATATTCGTTATTTCAACAAGCGTCCAGCCAGCGGGCCCCTTTTTTAAATACATTTATTTTATATCATACAATAGTGTTAGGAGCTTGATACTATTATGTACCTTACAAATCCAAAATTTCAACTTTCTCGAGCTATACTTCAGAAGATATTCGTTAATTAAACGATCGTCTAGCTAGCAAACCCCTTTTCAAACATTATACCTACGTTCATAATCCAATAGGGCTATAACACCAAAACTGGGATTAAGAAAAAGCGTAAGAGAGTTAAGTACGACGCTAATGATGACGATGTAAATTAAAAGAGAAAATGTAATAGTAATTATAATCTTTAATCTGTTTAAATTGTTAGGAACAAAAGATGTCTAAACATGTCGACAGTAATTTTAAATAATTTTAAAATTTCAGACAACGCGTAACAAATGTCAATTTAGAACTTAGAAATTTAAACAACATCAAAAACCTTATACAACATCCCTATACTATTAAACGAGTAATATTTGTACTCACGTTCACGAAAACGGCTCTAACTATTTCGATGAAACTTGCAATATAGGGGTTTACGGGTGCAAAAAATTGATCTAGCTAGGTCTCATACTTGGCAAAATAAAAAAAAAATAAAAATAAAAATTCGTTTTCTGTAACATAATAATGACTGACGAGCTAAAGCAAATAAAAAATCACAATTAATTAACGAATATCTTCTAAAGTATAGCTCGCAGAAAGTCGAAATTTTGGATTTGTAAGGTACGTAGGTTGGAGTATCAAGCTCCTATTACTATTGTATGATGAAAAATAGTTGTATTTAAAAAGGGGCCCGCTGGCTGGACGCTTGTTTAAATAACGAATATCTTCTGAAGTATAGCTCACAGAAAGTCGAAATTTTGGATTTGTAAGGTACATAATAGTATCAAGCTCCTAACACTATTGTATGATATAAAATAGTAGTATTTAAAAAAGGGGCCCGCTGGCTGGACGCTTGTTTAAATAACGAATATCTTCTGAAGTGTAGCTCACAGAAAGTCGAGATTTTGGATTTGTAAGGTACATAATAGTATCAAGCTCCTAACACTATTGTGCGATCTGAAAGTATAATAACAATAAAAATAACCATAAAGGGCCCGCTAGCAAGACACTTCATAAAAACGTCATTTAATCAAAAACTGTCGAGGTACAAAATATATCTTATTTATTTTCTTTAGGTACAAAATAATGTCTTTATGACAAGCTATCACCTGTTGACGAATCTCGTTGGGGCCTGTCAGATAGACGCACACTGGAATTTATGAATCGATTTGCAAAATATGTAACATATACGTAGGTATGTATATGTAAAAGAAAGAAAGAAAGAAAAATGCGTTTATTTGGCATTACAGCAAAATATAAATAGGTACACCTTAAAACTATAAAAACGTAAAACAATTATGTAGGTACTTGCATAGACCTACTACCTACATAAATACACGGCGCAAACTATAAAACGTAAACTTACTACTACACCAATGGGCGGAACCTTCAGCGCTAAGCTAGCTCGCTCTTGACTAGTATTTTGTAGCAGTAGGTAAAATACTGCACACGGCTACACATCAAGCTATAACTTTCCAGTATAAGCTGATCTCACATTGTATAGGCTTTCCGTACCATGAGAGGTCAGCTTATACTGGAAAATATAGCTTGATGAGAAGTTAGTAGGTACTTAGTACATTGAAATTAATTTTGCGATATATAATTTCATGTTCGTACCTATAATGACAAGTTAATATTAAATTATTATTGATAATTTTATTACTTAGTACTCGTCCGATATTAGTGTAGTTTACTCTAACAAAATCGCTTTGACCTTGTGTGTCCGCGTCACCGCGAGTAGTAGTGTGCGAGCGAAATAAAGAGTTAGGTGGCGCGGGGAAGTGGGGGCGAAATTTGAATTTGAGCTGAGGTTGTATAGGCTCTTAACAGGTGACTTCATAATTCCTAAGTAGGCTTCAAGAATGCGCCAAACTCTCAGCTTTCATAATCATAAAAAAAATGAAGTACTTAATGGGGCTACTTTGTTTAAAATCGGCCTTCAAAGACAGCGAGGTGGAAAAATTCTTAAAATTACCCATCTGAGTAATTATTTTTTTTTGGCTATTTTCTCGTTCCTAAGGTTAATTAATGATAAGAATACTGAAAACTAACCACATTATATTCAATATTCATAATTACCACACGTGGGCGAATGAAAATCCACTCGAAGTGAGAGCTTCGACATTTCAACATCGCTTCAGCGTTAACTTGTGGTCTGGTATCCTCAATGGCGAACTAATTGGTCCGTTTGAACTGCCGTCCAGACTTGATGGAGAAACATACAAAAACTTTTTGGAAAATGAACTTCCATTGTTGCTGGCAGATGTGAATCTCGAACTCAGACGAACCATGGTGTTGCAAAATGACGGCGCCCGTGTCACTATGCAACCCAGGTCCGAAATTACTTAGATGAAACATACCCCAACAGATGGATCGGACGCAGCGGACCAATTAGGTGGCCTCCACGCTCACCTGATCTCAACCCCATCGATTTCTTTATTTGGGGCTATTACAAGGAAATAGCATACGCCCGAGACTGTTCAAGTGAACAAGAGCTGAGGCAGTTGATTGCAGAAGCTGAACGTGTTGTGAGAGAGAACAGAGACGCTTTTAGACGATTGCCAGACAATTTCTTACGTAGGTGTAGAATGTGTATTGCTGCTGGTGGTGGCCACTTTGAAAACCTTTTGTAAATGTTAAAAATAAATTAAGTACTTTTTTCACATTATCATCTGTGTTTTATTCAAAACCACTTTTTACGTAAAACTTTTCTTACCCAACTCTGAAACTATTTGTTGGTTAGTTTTCAGTATTCTTATCATTAATTAACCTTAGGAACGAGAAAATAGCCAAAAAAAATAATTACTCAGATGGGTAATTTTAAGAATTTTTCCACCTCGCTGTCTTTGAAGGCCGGTTTTAAACAAAGTAGCCCTATTAAGTACTTCATTTTTTTTATGATTATGAAAGCTGAGAGTCTGGCGCATTCTTGAAGCCTACTTAGGAATTATGAAGTCACCTGTTAAGATTTTTAATTTAAAGTTGAAAATTTGAGTCATAATTTACCGAACGTAAATTTTTCATAACTTTCATCACAGTTACGAAGCTGATTATTTTATGCATAAAAGTACTACTTATGAAAATTCAGTTGCAAAAAAAGAAACTCGATAAAACCCTCTACTTTTTTTTTTAGAATTTTTTTAGGTTGGTCAGGTCGAAAATTTTCAAACATTCAGAAAAAAATTCATAACTCGAAAACTATGAAAAGTCGCGGAACATACATGGGGGTGATTCGAATACCCCACGATACGAGGGACCGAAATTTTATTTTTGGACGTCAATGTTCCGGCCACCCTGTATAGTAAAAGTGATCGCTATCTGTAGATGGATGGATGTTTGAGAAAAACTTCGATAAGTTTGAGTGTACATAATCTTAATATTATATATAATTCTTCTGTACGTGTGTTTGTCACCTAACTCCTTCTAAACGGCTAGACCGATTTAGATGAAATTTTGTGTGTATATTTGAATAGGTGCGATTGCGATTGCGATTGCCTCGTTTTTATAGTACCTCAGAAATATTCCACCACCATACCTCACTCTTGAACAGAATAAGAGGCAATCACAATAAGCATTTCAATCCTCCGCCATATTAGAGGCTTATAACTTATGAAACCCTACCATAAATTAACCCGTCGCACGCCAATTAGCAGACACAATAGATTTTTTATTGTTATCTGCACACCTGGGTGTCAATCGACGTTTAAAGAGTTACGTGAATATTGCCCTGGCTGTATTGGCTGTATATCTGTTTGTAGGAATAATTGGACTTTTCTAGAAGTTTATTTGGGTAAGTAAAAACACCGTACAGTGATTAAAACCAATAGACCGCCGCACCCAAATCGCGTAACACATTATCAATCGGACTCGGTTTCATTTTGACAGTTCAACAACGTTCATTGCGTTATTTACGTTGCCAAGCAGACAAATTTTTCGAACAAATGTATTATTATGAAGCAATGGATTAGCAATTTGCTTCGAAAGGATTCAGATTCCGATCGATAGTAATTCGGGTCGAACGAACTTGCATATGAATAAATTATATCTTGTTGCGCCCTGACAGGGTCATGTACCCACTCACTAGTTTTAAACCTAACGTGTAACTATACCTAGTCTTGCCATAAATATTGTCACGAAGAAAAAAATTTTTTTTATCGCAATTATTAATTGCGATAAAATTTTTTTTTTTTACTTTTACATTGTGTTAGTTTAATACATAAATATAAAACAATTTAAAATATAAAAAGCTTATTCGAAGTGGTCTCCATTGGCTGCAATACAGTCCTTTAAACGTTGAGGCCAGTTATCAATAGCAGCGCGCACTCTTTCCATGGGAAAATTCTTCACTGCCGCGTATGGATTATTTTAGGGACTCCAAATTATCATGGCGTTTAGAGCAAGCCGTACTCTCTAAAACTGACCATAAATCATAATCTAGCGGATTAAAATCGGGACTAGACGACGGCCAGTCTTCAGCTCTGATGAAGTCCGAAACGTTCACTTCCAACCAAGACGGCGTGGACCGAGCTTTATGACCCGGCGCCGAGTCTTGTTGGAAGGACCATAATTGGTTATTGAACATGGTGTTGTTTAGGGGCTTAACTACCTTCTCAAGAATGGTATCTTGATACACCTTTTTTTTTTTGTGGATGGGAAATCATCAAATGACTTCTCCCGCTCTGAGTGGAGCGGAAGGGCATGTCAGACTTTTACTGACTAAAACCCACCCGTGTTCCTTCAGTTGCCTATGCCAGGGCCGCGGTATCTTTTCCAAACAACCCGCGACCCCAGCGGCATCGGCCCTATTGGACCTCATCTTTTGCTGACATCTCTTTGAGGCGAGCGTGGAACACAACGCGCCGTCGACCTGGGCCTGGTGCTTACCGGACGGCGAGTTACAGCCCACTACTCACCGTCCGCAAGCCCGCGCCTACGGTGGCTGGGAATCGGCTACCGATTCCCGCCGCCCAGGGCGTCTCCTGCGGCGACTGAGGGCGTGAGGGTGACTCTCCCTCACGCGTTCCGACTCCTCCTTCGCGAGCATAACTGCTTAGCAGAAGGAGGTGACGGCCTCCCATGCACTCTCGCTCCGCACCATGGCTCGGACCAGGTTCGGACGCGAGAGATCGCCGCCGCCGATCGCCTCCGTGAGAACACGGTGGTGCTCTGCCCAAGCCGGGCAGACCTCCACTGTATGCTCCACCGTGTCCTCCGGGCGATCCACACAATGGTGACACCCGGGCGTTTTCTCCCGCCTTATGCGAGACAGGAACTTTCCGAAACAACCGTGTCCGGTGAGGACCTGCGTCAGGCGGAAGGTGAGGACGCAGTGGCGCCTTTCTAACCACTCCTCAAAGAGGGGACTTATCGCCGCTATTGTGGCGTACTCAGCGCTGGGTTGCGATAGTCGCAGTCTCCATGTCACCATGAGATCCCGTCGGAGCTCGGGATACACTTGTGCCGATGTTTTGACACCTTTTTCACAAAAATATGGCTCAGTCACTCCTTCATAGCTAACTCCCCACCAAACCATCACTGAAGTTGGAAAATGCCCACGTTGCACTCTGTCGACAAATTGGGAAGCTTCCTTAGAGCATTGAGCATAAATACAGTCATTTTGTTTGTTAAAATGTTGCTCAATTGTAAAAATTTTGTCATCCGTAAACAAAATTTTTCTGTGACCTCCCTTTGCGTACCGCTTCAGTAGTTGTTTCGATTTTACCACCCTATTCTTTTTTAAATAATCAGTTTAAAAAATTACCAGTGCGTCTCTTATAAGCTGCAAGTCCTAAGTCATCTTTTAAAATACGCGACATGGTTCTGGGTGCTATCTTCATCTCCCGAGATAAAATCTTTTGCTTTCGGACAGGATTTCTTCTAATTCTTTCCCTTACTGCTTTGGCCACCTTTTTCACAAGAACACTACGTGGACGGCCAGATCTTTTTCTGTCACAAACAGAGGAGGTCTCATTGTACCTATCAATAGCCCGGTACACAAACATTTGACTAATACCAAGCGTATGGAGAGTTTTAAAAATTGCATTTGGCTCCATACCAGCTTTGTGTATGATTACATTTCCATACAATCACAGCGATTCGGTTCTCTTTATCACCCCACTCCATTTTAATATCGCAAAATATTGTACAATGTATTGGCGCCAAAATTAAAAAAATCAATGAACAATCGTATAAAAATGACAGATTCCAAATTCAAATGTAACATCTTTCTTATTTTTAATTGTAACATTATTTATGGCTAGACTGTGTATATGGTTGTGTACATTGTGCATTCAACAAATAAATAAATATTAAACTGAAACTCAAACGTAAACTAAGAAGTTTGTGGTTACGATGTCAACAGGATGCAATACGAGCATGTGTGTGCATATTAAAGTACAACAAAATAACTGAATCAGTGCAGAACATAAGTTACGGTGTCTAGCATACTCACTGTTTGTGTACAGTTGTACACATTCGGACAGAAAAACATAGCGAATCAAAGTTTTTATTTTCAAAATAAATGTTTGGATAAACTGCCTACACGCAAATCTGCAATATGTTGGGTTCAAATATTTTGCTGACTGTCACAAAACAATTCCTACAAAATATGTAGTAACACTGCAAATTTACGAGTTTATGGCATTTCATCGAGTTATTAATGCAGTAGGTAAGTAATTATATAACAACAACAGTGACGGCCACCTACTCAAATGGCACAAATCTCTCAATTAAACAACCAGAATTTATTTATTTAATTTTACAAAACCCACAAACTATGCCATCAATATTAATTAACAACTCATTCGTAAATTCAATTTACACGTACAACTACGGAAATCCAATGAAATGTCTCATTTACAACTGAAACCGCAACATTGAAACACTTTTCGACAACACATTTCAATTCCAATTTTATAAAATGGCACTCTGATACGCTAGTATTGCCGCTATCGAAACAGTTTCGAAGCAATATAACTTTTAACTTATATTGGCCTCAAGTGTATAGCATTACAGTGTGTTGTATGGCGGTGCAACGACCACGTATTGTAAAGAAAGCGTAACAGAACCGGTTTAAATTGAGTCAAACAATTTGTTTAACTGTTTTGTTATCAATGGTTCCATTTATATGTAAAACAGTGTAAAATTAAACTTGCAGGTACTTATTTTTATTTAAGAAATATTCCCCTCTAATGGTAGCGTAGAACAAGATTCGCTTTCCGAGAAAGGTTCAATTTACACCACAGGGATTTGAGAGCCATTAATATTGGAATATCTTTCTGAATTTTTAATAATGTAATAATTTAAATAAGTTAGGAGGTTCCTCTCTCTGGAGCCCTGACCGCCGCCGCCGGTAGCTTGGACCCTGTTCCCGATATTGGTAGGTTACTTACTGCTTTTATATAAAAAAATATATAATAAATGTTTTATCTATCTATATATATAATTTATATTCTAATATTTAAAAACTTAATTTATATGTATATTTAATGAAATAAAAATGTGTTTTTATATAAAATTATTACATTTTTTAAAGTAGTCGAATAAAAACGTACCTATCAGAACACCTATAATTTTTATATAAGTTTATAGTCCACACTCAAATCATAGAGATCGCTAAAAGCTGTTTCAAATTATCTGCAATTCAAGACGAGGAAAAAGGTTCTGCGCTATTAAAAATGCAAACTGCACAACTTACAATTTTGGTTTATTTGACACTTGATTTATCTTAAGAACTTAATTACCTTAGATAATATACATCTAGATCGAGCCACCGCGTGGCCGGTCATGAGACAGCAATATAATACTTTTTCTAGGTTATGTGGTATGAGAAATGAAGTTTAACGTAAGAAATCTTCAATATTTTGAACTGAAACCCATGTCAATACATTCGCACAATGCAAAAACTGTCCAAAAAAGTTAAATTATTCGACGCAAGAGAAATTGTTTGGCTAACATTCAAAAGTTCGCCAAGCAAAAATAAGGCACGCCGTAAGAGACAGAAGATACGATGCTTTGTCTCAATTTTCCTACTAATTTCGTATATATGTGTCTCACTCACTTCCACACTTCACACTGTAATCATGGCAACGTCTAAAGGTTTAATATCATTGTTAATTACAGAAGCGGACTTAATGTCATAGGTATTTTGTACCAGTTTTTATATTTCTATGAGTCAACCATTGGGTGATGCAAGCAAACACTGGTAGGTGCAAATTGTGGAATAAATATTCATATTTAAGTATAAAGATACATGTACATATACCTTAGAGCATTTATACCTATTAAAACCTATTAATCATCTGCCTAGCCTTTTCCCAACTAGGTTGGGGTGGGTTTCCAGTATAAACGGATGCAGCTGATGCCTATCTGACCTCCACAACCCAGTCAACCCCTTGGTAAGACTAGTTGTCAGACTTACCAAAGGGTATCGTATTACCCAGTTACTGGGTTTTGGAAGTCAGATAGGCAGTCGCTTCATGTAAAATACAGGTATTCAGCTGCTGGATCTTTGACAGTTCAAAGATCCAAGAGTGACAGCCGGGACCAACGGCTTCCGAGACTCAGAGGGGTATCGGTATGTAAGCGTAGCTTAACCTGATCGATCGACCCGAGCGGATGTACATATACCTATTTAACACTATTAGTATAGATAATTGCCGATTCACCTACCACCAATATCAGTGCGATTGTAAGTCCAAAATAACTTAAAACTCAAAACAGTATCACACTCAGAACCCAGTAATCACAAGTTTATAACGCCACCCTATCGGAATGCGGTGGTCGTTCCGGCCGAGCGGACCGGAAGTCCGCACACGGCCCGCTTCCGGCACGTCACACCGGTCACCCACGGCCGGAGCTTTGAGCTTTTTTGTTAGACACACATGACAAACACACAATAATTAATGTCAAATCAAGTGTGAATTTTTTTATTGGTGCTTTGTTGTATTCGCAATGTCATACCAAAAGTTGACTTTTCAATGTTACGCACGACTGGATATTCTTTAAATTAAACTATAAATACCCCCTCAAGTGTCGAATGCACCCCATGTGTGCATAAGAAAAACCCTTTTTTGTTAGGTATATAAGCTTATATCACATATATATAAAAGTACAAAAAACATCATCCGATGGAAAACCAATCATCATCATTAGTTGTGAACCTATGGAGTTCGCAACTAACCCCCACTCCCCCCGCGTGTCAAATGCACCCCAAGTGTGCAAAAGGACAAAACTTTACATAATAGGTATATAAGCTTAGATCACATATATATATAAACGTAAAAAAACATCATCCGATGGAAAACATATCATCATCAGTAGTTGTGAACCTATGGGGTTCGCAACTAACCCCCAACCCTCCCCACTCGCTGGGGTTTTGGGTCTAAAATTTGCCAAACTCTAAAAACTATAAACTACACTATACTATATTAGTAAAACTTGAGGGGTTAATTAATTGTTTGTGATATAATGTTTTTTTTTTTTGTAGTACAGATACCAACGATGCACTTATTTCTGGAATATTCTATTTTTACTTGAAAAATTGTTTTTATAAACCGTAAATGTGGTTTTCTGAAATAAAAAATATATAAATAAGTATGCTTACTTCGGGAGGTGTTCTAGTGTAGAGATCAATTAGCGACCTGGTTTGGCCATTTCTTTACCCCCGTTTAAATACTATACTCCATCGGTTTAGGTAATTAAATAAAGGTAAACAAAAGAACCACGTGGCTGGTTAACCGACTAAACGTAATACGTCTATCACTTCGGTCGTTATGCTACGACACAGTTGTACTCTTCAATTTAGAAAAGTTAGAATTTTAAGTTACTAAATTGAAGAAAATACTGTGTCGTAGCATGCTAACTGAAGTGACAGTAAAGTGCGTTTAGTCGGCTAACCAGACACGTGTTTTTTTTGTTTACCTATACTTAATTACCTAATTATGGAGTACAGGAAGCAAACGACCTGGAGAGAGTCGATGGAAGCCGCTGGATGCGGATAATGCAGGTCTGTTTGTCGTAGCAATGTCTGGGGCATTTCTAAGTGCAGCAGCAGATTTATTTCGGTTGAAATTATGATGACCAATAAAAAGAGTAGGTACCCACCCTATGTTATTAGGGTTTATATTTTGAAAAAAATCTGCTATTTTGTACATTTTGACTAGATAAGCGAACATAAATGTAGGACAGCTGTTTTTTTTTTCGCGATTTTAGGTTTGGTCCTATAGTAAAAGTTGTTCATAATGATGAGTACAGTGACCCCTTAAGAGGTTGTGCGTTATTTAAATTATAAATTTGCATTCTTATTATTTTACACCCATGACAACTCCATTATCATGTCAACGCAATCACTGTCCATTCCAAGGTTGTGATAAGGCCGCTCATTTTATGTTTTGTAGTGTATTAGTTAATAATGAGGACTGGGACAGCTTTATGAGCTGTCCCAGTCCTCATTATTAACTGCTCTTTATTTATTTGTAAAAAAAAATTACACTACAAAACATAAAATGCAGCTCAGACAGCTCATAAAGCTGTCCCAGTCCTCATTATTAACTGCTCTTTATTTATTTATAAAAAAAATTACACTACAAAACATAAAATGCAGCTCAGACAGCTCATAAAGCTGTCCCAGTCCTCATTATTAACTGCTCTTTATTTATTTATAAAAAAAAAATTACACTACAAAACATAAAATGAGCGAATACCATAACTTATAGACCAATAGTGGACAGAGTTTTGTTGTAATCAGTAGACAAACCGATGACCTTGTGAAGGCCGCACCGCTGGATGCGGGAAGCACAGAACCGGCCGAATTGGCGATGCTGAAAGACGTCTACTGCTGTACGTACATAGTCCTACCCGGCCTATGTCCAGCAGATGTGAGATGAGTGATGATGATGAAGACAGAACATCGCTGCTGTTCATTTTTCGGACATACAGTCCCTTAGTCACCTTTTGCCGAATAGGCAGAAAATAAACAAAATAAAATAAATATCCTTGGACATTTCACACAACGCCATCTAGTCCCAAGCTAAGCAACCTAATGCTTGTGTTATGGTAACAAGATGGCTGATAAACTACTTATATACTTTTTTTTTGTAAATACGTACATATTATAGACAGAAAAACACCCAGACTCGGAACAAATACTTGTAGGTCGTAGGTACAAATATTTGCTCCGTGCGGGAATCGAACCAGCGACATCATGCACAGCAGTCAATCGCTCAACCACTGCGCCAACCGTGTCGTCAAAAAGGCGTGGGTAATCAATTTTACGCTGGAAGCAAGAGAAAGGATTTGTGTTATGTCACCTAAGACATAACACAAATCCTCTCTCATAGTCAATAAACTCCCCCGCATCTTGTCTCAATCATTAATCGCTCACAAAATCTAATAAACGACAAGATAAAGGAATCCGTGTTCAATAGTCCATTCAATAGATAACATAAAAGACGTTTAATTAATATTTATGGGATCACCGCGTCCGGTGTGACTTTATTGAATCAAATCATTGTCTGCCACTGTTTGGGCGATAAACCTTAATGTGTTTTTGTGTTAGCTTCTCTGGAGTTCTAAATGATGGTGGTATATTGTGTAGCACACTGGGTATGAGATCCACAATTTTGTTACCGTTTAGTTTAATCGTGATTGATTTGATATTGTCATGAAATGGTTATGAATTAGGAAAGAGCTTTCTGTTATTTGAAATGGTATTATAATGGGGTAGGTAACCTGGTTGTGACGTTATGACTAACCTGAGTTGGTGCCTTTATGGGATACTTATGTAGGTAGAAGAAATCTTATGTTTGAGCACTATGTTGCTACTATAAAGCTACCGTTTACTAGGTAACGTCTTTCATTGACTTGAATGTGCCTTGGCAGCTTAGATTATAAATGCATGCTCACTCAAATGTCTCGTGTGTTGGATCATTAAGTTCCCTTCAAAATGTTTGAGCTGAATGATGCTGATCCATGCGTCATATTCATAAAGGGTGTCGCCGTCAGCAAGGACTGTTCATCTCTTTAGCTTCAACGGCTTCTTTTAATTTAGTTGTTTTTAGATTTTATCTTTTTATTACGGACGCTTTTAACGTGCACGTCTTTCAACATTGTTCTCAGATGTATTTTCAAAATGAATGATGCAACCAATATTTTGTAACAAAAGAGTGTCCGTGGAGTTTCCTGCCCGTTCTTCTCCATAGGAACCTACTACTGCTTCATCTTTGCTGACTGACCGATCCCTTGACAGTTCAAAAGTGCCTATAATTGTTTTATTTGAAACAAATGGTTTGAGTTTGAGCTTTTTAATATTTTTAGGTAGAAAATGGGGAGGGATATACTATGTAAAAAACTTGAAGATCGACAATTATCTGGAAATTTTCTAAGGTTTCGAGATCTTACGTTACTATTGTCACTTTGCTCTCAAAGTAAATCTAACTATGATTTAGGCATCTATTGAGGCACTTTAAGCGATTAATCAATCTGTCTAGCCTTTTCCCAACTATGTTGGGGTCGGCTTCCAGTCTTACCGGATGCAGCTGAATACCAGTATTTTACATGGAGCGACTGCCTTTCTGACCTCTACAAACCCTTGATAAGACTGGTTGTCAGACTTTCAGGATTCTCACGACCTGTAACGACGGTCAAAGATGCACGAATGACAGCCGAGACCAACGGCTTAACGTGCTTTCCAAGGCCCGGAGGAGTCTCGGTATGTAAAGATAGTCACCCACCCACTGACCAACACCGGCAAGTGTAGCTTAACCTGATGGATCGTCCCGTGCGACTGTTATTACCTAGCCACGAGCTCCTCTTGTCACTTTAAGCGATATGCGCTTCCAATTTAATGAGTCTAATCTAACTAGCCTAACTATGTTCTGTCGTCAGAAATAATTTTAGGATCATATTTAGTTGTCATTTTTAGGGTTCCGTACCAAAATGGTAAAAAAGGAACCCTTATGGTGTGACTCAGTCTGTCTGTCTGTCTGTCTGTCTGTCACAGCTGAATATCTCAAGAACCACTAATGCTATCAACTTGAAATTTAGAATAGTTTTAGATGACGTTTACCCAACTATTTTGCAAATAAGAAAGAAATAAAACTATTTATATTTTTTTTGCAACAGGGACTGAAAGGGGGTCTTAAAAATTTAAAGTGGGGCTACTAGGTCATGTGGGGTATCATATCAAAGAACTCTGTTTGCATATTCTCAAACTATTTTTTATTTTTTTTTAGGCCTCATAGTTTTCGACTTTTCATGAAAAATGTAAAAAAAAATACCGGTCCCCCCCCCCCCCCCTTTCTCCAAAGTTTGCAAAGATGAAAATCTGAAATTATTCTTTGTGATAGAAGTTTATGTAAAGATTATGGGAAAAATAAAACGATGTCTCTAAATAGCACACTTTTTCAGAAATCGGAACGGAACCCTCGGTGCGCGAGTCCGACTCGCTCTTGACCGGGTTTTTTCGAAATGCAGCGCCAATTTCGTACCAAAACTTAACGATTCCAGAAGTAGAGTTTCCACTAAGTTCTTATTCAAGACTCCTTATTAAATTAATCTCTAATCGTTCCCATGACAGCATAATACACCGCTGTAATTTCGGAAACTTCCAATTTAGTATTTCGAGAATGCTTAATAATAGAAAGTGAAACGATACCTTGACGTCAAGTTTCACAAGAACTAAGTACTCGACAATTAATACAAGTTTAAGTATGAGAATTCTTGGCCTGTTTAACTGAGAAACTCCGAGACTCATTTATATTTAATTTACTTCGAGATAGACGCGACTGAATGTTTTATAAGCAATTGTTTTCAAGAACTTTTAGTTAACTCTTCGGTGTTGTGACTAGGTAGCTTTAAAAATTGGTTTAGAGAAATCTTGTTGATTTATTCCCGTTTCTAATACCCTTTGGCTTTATAGGATTAAATCTAACTTTACTTTTTGACGTGAAAACGTCTTTTCGTTCTTTAATACTGGTTAAGTTTAATATTTCTGACCGACAAAAATAAGATTTTAACCGCTAATAACTACGAGACTTTTAATGCTAGAGTAATGGTTTGACCATTCAAAAGATAGGACATACTTATAACAATTTTAAGGCCGTATTATAACTTGCCACACTGCGAATGCACGCGCATGCGCGTTACCTACTACTTTTCACTATGTGTCGAAATATCAATACATATAGTGCAAAAACGTGTTAAGTTAGATCAGTTATTCTCGTCAAAAGTAGACAAAGCACTACCAGGATCTAAAGAGAACCGGGGTGCCCTGCGGACTCTCCGTCCGCTTACCGACCCATCGTGCTGCTCGACGAGGTGGGCAAGCTCTTTGAAAGAGTTATTGCAGACCGCCTCGTCGGGTGGCTGGTGCAGGAGGGGCCGGATTTGGCGGAGAGCCAGTTTGGTTTCCGCAGGGGGCGCTCTACGGTGGACGCCATCATGCGCGTGCGAGCCCTCACGACGGAGGATGCGGTGGCCCGGGGTGGGATCGTCTTGGCGGTGTCCCTAGACATCGCCATTGCCTTTAATACCCTGCCCTGGAGTTGCATCAGGGAGGCATTCCGGGACGTATGGCGCTAGTAGTCACGTAAACATCGAGTCCGCATTTAAAATTATTTAAAAATAGTTTAATTTATAGTTTAATGATAAAACTAAGTGAATTTGTCAAAGGACACATTGATAAAGCAGAGACATTGTTATCAGGTGAACCTATAAACAATCAGCTGTGTTATCAAAATAAGCAGATTGTGTGCAGGAATAGTGTTAAACATTTTTCGAAACAACTTAAAACGTATTTTATAGTGCAGGTTTTGTGAAGATAAAAACTAAATTAGTGATAGACTACATATTCAGTAACAAACATTAACAAAAAGTGAAAAGAACTGTGACTGCAAACAAAAAGGCAATTCAAATTTAAACCGTCTCGTACCTACATCACAAAAATAAAGAAATTGGACTTTGAACCCAGTTGACACTCTAACTAAGTCAACGTTTTATGACGCAATAACCATCAGCTAATGCTTCCTTAATTCGTCTACAGTTTCTAATGTTCACTTGGCGTAGCGGCTGTGGCTTACGATTTTTGACTCGTGCGCCTGTAGGCACTGCGTTCGAACCCCGCTTCTAACATTGTCTTTTTAAAGGTTTGCTTTGTTAATTTATTACAATGAACTTCTTCGAGAATATTACTCTGCGACGAACCCGTACAAAATCACTGTCAGAGACGACAGTTAACGATGTCAGTACTAACGACGTTAGTTGTAACAACAGGACACTAGATGGCACCACCAACAGCATGCCAAACATATCAGATGACGAGGAGAATGATAAAGTACAAGACTTACAGCGAGAAATCGGAGAACTAAAGTCACAACTCTCGGCAGCCCATGACGAGATAGACAACTTGTCCATAGAAAATAGCGAGTTAAAACAGACGATTAATACTTTAAATAACAAATATCAACTAGTGAAGAACGCAACAAGGAAATTAACCAGCGAAATTAGAACCCCTTTAAAGAATGTGAGATTGTCTACACCCTACACAAAACAAAATTCTACAACTGACTTGGACTTAACACGAAATACCGCACAAGGAGGTTACAAACAAGGGTCTACGTCTAATAAAGTAAAAACTGCATTGAAGTTTGATAAAGAAACTATTGGAAGTCATCAGGAAAATTATAACAACTCGTCTCAACTGCAAGTCAAGAAAAACAAATTGTGTATAATAAGTAGTAATAAGACAAACAACGTATTATCCATAGCACACAACGCCTTTCCGAACCATCAGTTATGCCACTATATCACAACTAACTGTGGAATAAGTACGCTTGTTAGTAATCTAGACTCAAAACTAACTAATTATACTATGCAAGACTATTGTGTAATTCTTATAGGTAGTGAAGATTTTAATAAAACTAGCAACTATTCAGACATAATTTGTAACATTAGGGAAAACCTTTTAATGTGTTCTCATACAAATATAATTCTATGTCTGCCTACATATAAATGCAATTATTACTCTAGTATGTTCAACTGGAGAATTGAAATGTTCAATAGCTTACTATATCATGACATACAAATTTATGACTATGCTGTAATATTTGACTCTAATTTAAACCTATTATATGATTCTACCATGTTTTCAAATTACAGTGGTAGATTAAACAATTGTGGAATGAGAAATATTTTTGACAATTTAAAATATAATGTTATGGACTATGATAATTCAAATAATATGATTACTGACCTACAAAGCTATAACATACAGTCTAACGAAGAGACAAGCAATAATGACAATAGTGAGAGTAACAGTTTTTTTCGTGACTAACCACCTATATGCTATGCATCAAAACATAGCAGGATTGATATCAAAAGCAGACTCACTATCTGTCTGTTTGCAGGAATTATCGGAAAAAGGAATAGAAGTCGACATTTTATGCATAACAGAACATTTCATAATGCAGGGATATGAGCATCAATTATGCATAGATAACTATTGTCTGGCAGCGTGTTTCAGTAGAAAAGAAAGTAAGAGAGGTGGATCATGTATACTTGTGAAGAACGGACATCAGTGGAGAGAACTGCCAAAGATTTCAAAAATATCTTCTGTTGGGGTATTCGAATGCAGCGCCATAGAGCTTATTAAGCACAATACCATTTTTGTATGCATTTATAGGGTTCCTAACAGCAAGAATGTATCACAATTTTTTGATAAATTGTTTACACTGTTACAAACTTATAGAAAGAAATCTCATAATATTGTCATAGCGGGAGATTTTAATATTGACATATTAAAAAGAAACAATAATACAATTGAATTTGAAAATCTGCTATTAAATTTTAACTTAAAACTAGCATTGAATGAACCTACACGATTGAAGAGCCAAACATGTATAGACAATTTTGCTCATAATTTCAATAAGCCTTGCAAAACTATAATATTAGAATTCGCATTGTCTGACCACACAGCTCAACTTCTTAAATTCCCGGTAAACAAAACGTGCGCTATAAACAAGTGGCGTATAAATAGACGGGATTATAGTGATGAAAACTTAACCAAGTTTAAAAATCATTTAAGCAGTTTAACATTTACAGAGGTATATAATGCTAATGACCCTAATGCTGCATATAAGGCTTTTTTAGAGTTGTTTAAATTAATCTATGACCTGTGTTTCCCTCATATTGGGATAACTATAAATGTAAAAAAAAAAGTAAATTGGATATCTCGTGGCATTAAGGTTTGTAGCAAGAAGAAGCGACAACTACTATGGCAATATAGGTTAAAGCCTAATCAGACAAATAAAATTCGTCTGAAAAATTACACCAAGCTGTATAAAAAAATTATAAAGCTGACACAGTGCGCACAAAATAATTATAAAATTAAAACTTCTACAAATAAATCCAAAACGACTTGGCAAATAATTAAACAAAACCAATTAAATTTACCTAAACCCTCTATAGACAAAATTAAAATTAATAATGAATCCATCACGGAGCCAAAACACATAGCGGATCTCTTTAACAATTATTTTATCGACAAAATCCAACCCATTGCAAATGCTGGAACTACAGTAACGAAACATATTTTGAATAGAAGAGACTCTATGTTTATGGCACCGAGTACGCCATGCGATGTACTAAAAATCATATCAACACTCAAAAACACAAATAGTGTAGGCTACGATGGAATTTCCACAAAAATACTCAAAGCAGTGGCTGGCGTCATAAGTTCTCCTTTAAGTTGCATAATTAATTTGAGTATCAGTGCTGGCATATTCCCAACTGCGCTAAAGACTTCTATCGTAAAGCCATTGTTTAAGAAAGACAATAAAGAGTTGATGGCGAATTATAGACCGATATCGCTCATCCCTATAATTTCCAAAATCTTTGAAAAATACATTCATAAACAACTAAACTCATATTTAGAACAAAACAAGATCCTGTGCAATGAACAAAAAGGTTTTAGGGAAAAAAAAACTATTAACATGGCAATTTATGATTTTTTATACACAGTAATGACGTGTATGGATCAAAATAAACCGGTGTGTAGTATATTCTGTGACATGACTCAGGCGTTTGACTGTGTCCAACACAATATTCTACTTAAGAAACTTGAAGCATATGGCATTAGAGGGAATATACAAAAACTATTTGAGTCATATCTTCAACATCGAAAACAAATAACGGAAGTCAGTAGGATAAACATCACTACAAAACGTGAAGAGTCATATCGGTCGCAAGAACGTGAAGTTGTGTATGGTGTCCCACAGGGAAGTGTTTTGGGACCTCCCTTGTTTACATTATATATTAATGACTTGCCTAAATCCACAGAACAACCTATGAGCCTTTTTGCCGATGACAGTGTAGTAACAATTGCGTGTAAAAATCGAGACATATATAAATCGGACATTAATAACTCGTTAATTGCAATTATAGAATGGTTAAATAATAATAATTTAAAAATAAATTTAAATAAGACTAAAATCATGCATTTCAGTCAACGCTCCTTGACATTAATTAATAACTTAGACATACAATATAATAATAATAATATTGACGAAGTTGATACAACAAAATTTTTAGGACTTACTATTGACAATAAATTAAATTGGAAGGCACATATAGAGACAATCAGTAAGAAAATAAGTTCCTCAGCATATGCTCTGTACAAACTGGCAGCAGTAATTAATGTAGATGCTTTGCTCACCGCATACTACGGCTTGGTGGAGTCCATCTTAAGATACGGTGTTATCTTTTGGGGTAACTCCACGGACCGGGAACTTATATTCAAAACTCAAAAGCGTTGCATTAGGTCGATGTTCAAACTTGAAACCATTCAGAGTTGCAAGCCTTATTTTCAAAAATACAAAATCTTGACATTACCATCACTTTATATATTAGAAATTGCAATGTTCTTAAGATCCAACCCTCACCTCTTTTCTCGCATGGCAGATCGATTTCCTCGTAATAGACGTGATAATACACAAATTTGCCTACATCAATATAGAACGGCACTTATGGGTAAAAGTGTCTTTTGCATGGCTCCAAAAATCTATAATAAATTTCCTAAAAGCTGGAAGCAGTTAAATGATGTAGCGTTTAAACAGAAAGTTATTAATTTTATAGCAGATAAAGCTTATTATAATTTGAATGAGTTTTTTGATGAGAAATTTTGATTATGTTTTGATGATTTATTATTTTTAATGTTCTTATAATTATCATGACATTTTTAATTAATTTGACGAGGAATGACATTTTTATATAATATTGTATTAATAATATTTGCATGACATTGTTTTGAGAAAAAAAAAAAATCGTTAATGTGATAATTCATTACCTATCATCATCGATCATCGAATCGTTGCTCCAGGCCCAAACTATTCGTAGATTACTTATATCCAAAAACATAGGATAGATAAATCCTACAATATAAAACCTAACCTAACTTAACTATTTATATTTGTACGCCGATGAGGCAAAACATGACAGATATATATATATTTTTTTTTTAACATCTTGCATGCTATGTGTGTATACTCATGTTTTGGACAAATAAAAAATCTTTATCTTTATCTTTATCTTTATCACCGGATGCCGACCTACCTCTGTCGAGTGGTCGAGGCCTATCTGACGGACAGGGCCGTCATCTACCCCGGTCATAAGGGAGAGTGGATCCGGCGAGAGATGTCGTGCGGTGTCCCACAGGGATCGGTCCTGGGGCCGCATTTGTGGGACATCGGTTACGACTGGGTGCTGCGCGCCGACCTCCCTAGCGGCGTCAGCGTAGTATGTTACGCTGACGACACGCTGGTCCTGGCGCAGGGGAGGTCGCACCAGGCGGCGGCTGACTTAGCGACACGCGGGGTTGCGATAGTCGTGGAGAGGATCCGGCAGTTGGGACTCGAGGTGGCCCTGCACAAGTCCTAGGCCATGTGTTTTCATGGTCCTCGGAATGCACCACCGTCGGGTTCCCAAATAACGGTGGGAGGGGTTCACATCGGAGTCGGGTCGACGATGAAGTACCTGGGACTCGTCCTCGACAGCCGGTGGAGCATTTGCGACGTTTGGCTCCCAGACTGGCACGGGCTGGGGCTGCTTTGAGGCGGTTCCTGCCCAATCTGGGGGGTCCAAATGCCTCCTGCCGGAGGCTCTACGTGGGGTTCGTGCGGTCCATGGCCCTTTACGGAGCACCGGTGTGGGCGCGTTCCCTAAGGCTGAGGCCAGCCCAAAGGTTGAACGCGTCCCAGAGGGTCATGGCCATCCGGCTAGTCCGGGGATACCGCACGGTCTCCCGGGAGGCGGCGAGCCTCCTTGCCGGATTGCCGCCGTGGGATCTGGAGGCAAAGGTCCTCGCGCACGTGTGGGAGTGGCGCGAGGAGGCGAAGCGCCGGGGCGTAACTCCGCTGCCGCGAGAAATCACGGTACAGCGGACAGAGCTCCGGCGGGATCTCATGGCGGCATGGAGAGCGCGACTGTCGCAACGCAGCGCTGGGCACGCCACAATTGCGGCGATAAGTCCCCTCTTTGAGGAGTGGTTAGAGAGGCGCCACGGCGTCCTCACCTTCCGCCTGACGCAGGTCCTCACCGGACAAGGTTGTTTCGGGAGGTTCCTGTTTCGCATAAGGCGGGAGGAAACGCCCGGGTGTTACCATTGTGTGGATCGCCCGGAGGATACGGTGGAGCATACAGTGGAGGTCTGCCCGGCTTGGGCAGAGCACCGCCGTGTTCTCACGGAGGCGATCGGCGGCGGCGATCGGCGGCGGCGATCTCTCGCGTCCGAGCCTGGTCCAGGCCATGGTGCGGAGCGAGAGTGCATGGGAGGCCGTCACCTCCTTCTGCGAAGCAGTGATGCTCGCGAAGGAGGAGGCGGAACGCGTGAGGGAGAGGCAGCCTCACGGCCTCAATCGCCGCAGGAGACGCCCTGGGCGGCGGGAATCGCGGGGCGATTTCCGGCCACCGTAGGCGCGGGCCTGCGGACGGTGAGCAGCGGGTAGCTCGCCGTCCGGTAAGGACCAGGCCCGAGTCGACGGCGCGTTGTGTTCCACGCGCGCCTCAAAGAGATGTCAGCAAGTGACGGGGTCCAATAGGGCCGACGCCGCTGGGGTCGCGGGTTGTTTGAGGAAGATACCGCGGCCCTGGCATAGGCAACTGAAGGAACACGGGTGGGTTTTAGTCAGTAAAAGTCTGACACGCCCTTCCGCTCCACCCAGAGCGGTAGAAGTTATTTGATGATTTCCCACCCTCAAAAAAAAAAAAAAAAAAGGATCTAAAGAGAAACCTCAGAAATAGTGGCTAAAATAGCGTTAAAAATTAATATGAAGTTAACAATAGCAAAATAATGTCAGATGTCATCTCATATCGGCCGTAAAGCTGCTCAAAAATTAAAAAAAACCCCTATCGAAGAAAGCTCGTATCACAAAAAAAAACAATAAGCCTAAAAATCTAGTGTCGAGCAAATACAATAGCTAAACATAATAGCGTCAGAAACCGTTAGAAAATCTGCAACAAATAGCAAAAAAGTTTAAGATATCGTCTCATATTGGCCGTTACTGCTGCTCAGAACTGAAAAATATCATCGTTGAAAGCTAACTTTAGAAGGAATGCAATTACCCTACTAAATCTAGTGTCTAGCAAATACAATGGCTACGGCAGTATCGGAAACCGGTAGTAAAATTTCAATCTGTTTTCACGTAAACAAACGGCCGCGGCGTGGACTCCAACTGCGCCTACCAAACTTTTTTTCTTATATTTTGTCTCCACTTGGTATATAGTAGATCTCTAGACAGCAGTTTTTATACGCAGTAACTGAACTTTTTAAAAACTCGATTACAAATATTGTATCGTTCAGTTTTAAGCGCTGAGCAGACGATGGACAATTTGTCCGCAGACAATTTGGAATCTAATGATATAATTATAATCCTGGGAGTCTATGTCGTCGTTAATTTAACTAATTGACGTATGTGACATTTTGGACTAAGCCGATAGCTGTTCTAACTAATGTAATTTGATACATTTTCCAAGTCGAATCGATCTGTCTAATCGGCGTATCTGTACCTATGCTTTACGGTCCCCATGATAATGCAAAAATCGAGACCGATATATCTACAGTTTACAAATAAAAATAGCTTGCCCTGTAAAATGTTCTTCGAATCAGTTACGTCACTTAGTTAGATATTAGATATTTTGAATAGATTAGCGACGATTTATCCTACGTGTGCTTTAGATCACCAATACTAGTAATATTCTATATCGTTGCGGACAAATTGTTCATCATCTGCTCAGCGTCTTCTATGATAAAAAACCTTCGCCGTACTGTGAGAAAATAGGATAGTATTTCAAATTCTATTTTCTCCAAAACCATAAGCGGAAAAGACCCACGTGCTATCCCTACTTCCTCGAGAAACCCGACAAAATATACCCCGAAAATAGAGGTACGAATTCAAATCGCGGCTGTAGACTAAAGATAAAATTAACGCAGAGGTCTTAACTCACTTAGAAATGTTATACAAGCGGCGTACAGTATTCGCATACTAAGTTGGCGATGTAAATGAACGTAAGGCAATGGGTGAGGTACTGATAGCAGCCGGAAGGGGCCTGCTAGACGCTCCGCTGTGACATACGGACGGCGAAAATTGAAGAAATTTTGGTGAGTGTTTTTTGTGAAGGCAGTTTTTGTTGTTAATGTTGTGTGACTGTTAGTAGTTAGTTAGTAACTAGGTACTGAGATATTTATATTCTAGACAGTATGTTAATTCAGAGATGGTTTCAAGTGACTTAGGTTTGGATGTTTCTAAAAAAAAAATTAGGCTGGTTTATCCTACTAATCCTACTTGTTATACCTAATTGTGAAAGTTTGTGAAGATGTTTGAATGTTTGTTACTCAATCACGGAAAACCTACTGAACGGATTTGGATGAATTTTGGCGCACAGATAGTTTATAACCTGGATTAACACATAAGATACTTTTTTATCACGGTAGTAAGTTCCCGTGTGATAATTTTCGACATACACGCGGGCGCAGCCGCGGGCAACTGCTAGTAAATAATAAAAATCTAGAAAAAAAAACATAGGTACATTATTTTTTTGCACTTGAGAAGGAAGGAGTTAAAATAATGAGTAAATATGTGTTGAGAAAAAATAATAAAAACCCAAAAGTTGTACAAAACTTCTAATTTTCTAAAGATCATAATCGCAAGAAACTGTATGTACTTACGTGAAGTATTAGAATAAATTACCCAATAACTACACAATACCGAGTGCTTCCGATATGGTCCGCTTACCACCGGACGCCAGTTGGCTGCGTCGGTTAGTTTCCAACCCGGGTTCGAACCCCACACACGTTGGGAACGTGGTTTAAAACTTTACGCGCGTTTAGTTCGAGAGCTCCAAACTTTGTAATATATTCTCTTTACGGAATATAAAGATACTAGTTTATAAGCAGTTTATACAAGTTTGTACCGGTTTTTGTTTTTGGTTTTCGCGCGTTACGAAGCGCAAACGCAGTGATATATTGGTTGGTGTTTGGACAAACATTGGTGGGCTTTGGCCGGGATAATGTGGTGGTTGGTGAAGTTGTCCATCGTTTTGCAATGTAAGTCATTTTTGTTTTATATTTTTCTAATTTTTTAGATGGCTTTTTTTCGTTTTCAGTGTACAAAAATCCTGCCTAGTCTTTTTTTTCGTTTTCAATGTACAAAAATCCTGCCTAGTCTTTTTTTTCGTTTTCAATGTACAAAAATCCTGCCTAGTCTTTTTTCCGCAAGTGTGATGATGTTTTATCCAGTGATATGTGTGCGACATAATATATATTTGTGTAGAAATATCTTTTTCATAAATCCGCTGTTGTACAGCTACTGCTATGTCAGCTGATCGTGTAAGTTGTATACAAAATGACTAATTAGATTTTTATTTCTGAAAAAGTGTGCTATTTAGAGACATCGTTTTATTTTTCCTGTAATCTTTACATAAACTTCTATCACATAGAATAATTTCAGATTTTTCTCTTTGCAAACTTCGGAGATAAGGGGGAACGGTATTTTTTCTACATTTTTCATCAAAACTCGAAAACTATGCGGCCTAAAAAAAAACAAAAAAAATGTTTGAGAATGCGCAAACAGCGTTCTTTCATAATTGATACCCCACATGCCCTAGTAGCTCTACTTTGAATTTTTAAGACCCCCTTTCAGTCCCTGTTGCAAAAAAATATAAATATTTTTATTTCTTTCTTATTTGCAAAATAGTTGGATAAACGTCATCTACAAATATTCCAAATTTCAAGCTGATAGCATCAGTAGTTCTTGAGATATCCAGCTGTGACAGACAGACAGACAGACAGACAGACGGACTGAGTCACACCATAAGCTTTCATTTTTTACCATTTTGGTACGGAACCCTAAAAATAAAGAAATATAACAGCTCGCTGACCCTAACGATCAATATTGTCAAAGCCATTGGTCGTATGTTGTTAGCGATCAAATATCAGCTGATCTATTCTGTAAAAATCTCACCATGAAAACTTACGTGAAGTGAGCTGTCAAAGCAGGTGGAATGACAACTCACTTCAAGCTCACTTAACCTTAGTTGTCACGGTAATATTTTTACAGAATAACACCGCAGCTCACTGAACCTAAGGATCAATATTGTCAAAGCCATTGGTCGTTTGTTAACTACGTTTGGTATCGATCGAATATCAGGTGCTTTGCGATTGGAATAGGTAACAGTAGTTAGAAAGCTTGCGGCTTTAGTAATTAAAATAATAATAGGTATATTCCCATGCCATAGGTACAGCCAGGGAAATTAATTGTTTAGCAAATTGGCACCAATTTGCCGTGTCCATAACATCCATTCATATAACTGTCAAAGAATTACAGACGTATATTCAAATCAACACCTTCTGCGTCTTTCCTTGGCTGATATAAAAAGTGTTCTACTACATATTTTACTCATTACTACAAAAGTACTGTGGGAGAGGTACATCAATAAAACACTTCTTTGGAATTAAATAATACTTATTTACGGAACCATTTTATATATTTTTTTATTTTTTATATGATGACATGCGCAATGTCAGCCCTAATTCTTTTTTCTACTTCGAAATTCGTATTAAAGCATTTTATCTCATAATTTTATGCCATTGTATTTTTACTAGCAAAAGTCGCAAGTCCGCGAGGCCTAAGATGAGCTTTGCATTTGTGTGAGTGATCACATAAATGGTACGAGAGCCCATGACCAAAATTTTTGTCTTATCGTTTTACGTAAGACAAAATGTTCAATCGTCTTATTGTTGATTTTGGTCATGACTTCTCGTATTAAAAGAACAAAAGCCAATTGCTAAAAAGCAGTAAAAACCGGTTTTAAATCAAACAAAGGACGAATCGCGCTCAATGCCAGACGTCACACCTACACTATCTATATGCACTCACACAAATTCGAAGCTCAGCTTAAACCTCGCGAACTGTACCTACCTATGCATGAGTCAAGTGTGGCGATTTTGGCAAAATAGTGGCCACTATGCTTTTAGCAAGTGAAAGCAGATTTTGAATTCCCGAGTAGGTTATTAGTTAAATAGTACAATACCACATCATAGGGAATCGTAAATTAGAGCTAGGCATGAAGGGTCAGTAAATGTGTTAAGTTATTATGTAAATTGTAATGGAAGCATAAGCCGTTTAGCTAATCTAGTGCTGCGGCTGCTCCAAGGTTAGTTTGTTAGTACGTATATATTTTTCAACACGTCAAAGGAGGTACTCATAGTAAAAGTTGTTCATCGTGATGAGTGCAATGACCACTTAAAGAGGTTGTCAGTTATTAAAATTACACCTTTTATAGTGAAAATGAAATGTTGTTCGTTGGTGAGCGCATAAGTTGAGAGCGGCTGGACCGATTTGGATATTTTTTGTTTTAAAATGTTCGTTATAGTCCGAATCAGGTTCTTACGGACAGAAAAAAATATTAAAATTTGCCGGGAAAATTGGAAAACTCGGGAAAACTGGAAGTGCATTTTCTATGGGAACTTTCTATGATTTTTTGAAATTTGGACAGGACAACGTCTGTCGGGTCAGCTAGTTCCCAATAAATTTAAACTTAACTAAGATTGAAAACATCTAACAGTCACTATGACTGTAAATAGTTATTTATGACTAGCATTTCCCGTGCGGCTTCGCCTGCGTGGATATCGGAAAACATTCCACGGGAACGTACCGGGAATTTCTTCCTTATTCCTTGTCTAAATTATAAAGGTAACCTCTGTGCAAAATTTCAGCTTTCTAGATCCAAGGTTTTGTGCTGGGCGTTGATGAGTCAGACAATCAGTCAGTCAGGACTTCTCTTTTTATTTATTACTAGCTGCGCCCCGCGGTTTAACCCGCGTATACCATAATAAAAAGTAGCATATGTGTTAATCCAGGGTATAAGCTATCTACATACAAAATTTCATCCAAATCGGTCGAGCCGTTTGAGCATGAAGAAGTAACAAACATACAAATACACACACTCAAAAACTTTCACCTTTAGAATTTTAGTTGATTAGATGTAAGTAGGTACTGCAAGTAGGTGACATTCAGACTGCCAGTTTAACATAAATAGTCGGGGGGCGAAGACCTAATTTTGTAAATCTAATAGAAGTATCTAAAAAAATGTGCGCAGCCTAGTTGACTGTTGGCATACGTCTCACTAAAAGTCAACGACAAGGCTGCGCGTCATTTATTTCGAAGCTTCTAGAACCTTCTAGAAGCTTTGACTCGACCTTATTGGACGAGCGGATTGTGGCGGGAGCGGTTAGAAAAGGGTTCGAAGGGGAAAGGGGAAAGCAATTACGAGGGGTACTATACCAATCCATAGGTAATTCGAGCCTCCAGGTGTTATAGTACTGTATTAAACTACCAATTACCACTAATGACTAAATTAAACATGCTTGTCAAACCGTAGGCCAGCAGTAGGTGAACCACAATGCACGCGGCTCAGTTGACCCGTGCATTATCGATTCACTGTCAACGCCCCGGATCGACAACGTGGTTTATTGTTCAATGTTTGGTGACTAAACTTTCCAACATGCTGATCACACTATTTTTCGACTAATACGAACTAATGACGATTGAAATGTAGGGTTTTTTGACGTTAAAAAACATACAAAGAAAATAAAAGTACTAACTATCCACTGTGCACTATTTTCTCCTCCTCCTCAAGACAATGACAGAGAAAAATTAATTACTATTTATTTAAAACTCAAGGTACTTAAACTATGTTGCCTTAACCTGGTAGAAAAATACTAGACTGGCGGAGTGAACGCTACAATATAAACGTATTTTCTTTCTAATATTATCTATGTAAAACAAAAGAGCAACGTAAAACTATTCTAGATGTAATACCGAACATAATAACGTTAATAAAACTCATAACAAATACACTACATCGAATACACAGCGAACACAGTGTTTTGATCTTCAAGTTTTGATCCGCAGTTATCGAAGTAATATAAAATTCAAATGTAGAACGAAATAGGAAGCGCCAATTATCAGATGTATTATTCATTCGTAGTGCAGTCGTGTCGTCCGTACCGCGTCATGATACGACAACTATTTAATTTCAAATAGAGAACGAAGAATTATGTGCCGGCCATGGTTGGAATTTTAATAATAAAAAGGTTTTATTGGAAAACAATGGTGCTAATAACTGCATGGAGTGTTTCTGTGGGTTACAAACATTTGTATTTCATTTATTTGACCCGTTAAGGGTTTATTAGATATGTTGCAAACACATTTATCTTTGGAAACGAGAATAGTGAAAAAAACTCAAACAAATAAACGAATTTAAGATGCCTATCGCATTGACAAAATACTACTTACGCATAAAATATTATGTTAGGTTAATAATAATCAGGAATAGATTCTAGAAACCAATATTTATTTTCTTACTTGATTGACGATCAATTAAAGTTTGTCTATTTAATAAATTAAAGTTGCGATTTAAAAATAAATATTATAACTTCCTCGTTATTAGGGCTTCTGAGTTATTCAGTCATGAGTTCATGACTCATGCCTTAATAAGTTAATTTATGAGTGGCATTCCGGCAACCATATTTCTTTGACATAACGTAGCTGTCATTGTGACATTTAAATGATAGGCAAACTATTCATAATGCGGCTATGAAAGAACCAATTTTAACAATAAGTCTTTTTTTGTCGAGTCATTGACCCACACATAGGGCTTATTAATAGCACTTATTTTACCAATATTTTTGTGACAATGCTTATTAGAATTTATTTGATGTTTATCAAGTTATTATGAGTAACTGAGGAAACTGAAATATGTATCATTCATTCAGCTCATTTTTGGTGTAAAACGATCTGCTTACTTTTCTCCAATGGGAAAAAATTCTGTTCTAATTGCTTACAGGAAAACCATACAAAAAATGTCACAATTAGAACCAAAACAATTCCAATTTCTCAATCTACCAAGAATGCGGGCGCCTACACCAGAGGTATGCATTAATTTATTCATTCACTTCGCAATCAAAGCGTGGTGGAAGCGTGAATACAATTAAGATGTTGACTTACCGAAAAATTCACTTACTCTCGAATATCGCGATTCCAGTAACGTAGAAACTGCTTCTACAGGTGGAATTCTAAATAATTGGATTCCGAATACCGGGAACGCCTCGATCTGTGAACCGTATAAGTGTTACCGCCTATAATGATAAATCATTGTCGTGTATCTGGGACATGGAATTTCATGTTACCGTATGATTTTGGAATAAGGAAGGAAATGTGAAAGCCGTTTTCGTTGATGGGAATCATCGTTTTTGTAATCAAATTTTTTATCTAAATCTTTGCAGTGAGCCGCGTGGGGACTACAGGGGGCTTACTATTATGAGCTCTTATAGCAGGGCAGAAGTTGAACTTTTCCAGTGAGAGAGAGTGACGGTGCTATAGGTCGTATATAGCTCCGTCTCTCTCTCACTGGAAACGTTCAACTTCTGCTCTGCTATAAGAGCTCATATTAAGCACCCAGGACCTAATTTAGGTCCTGGGTGCTTACTATGAGCTTACTATGCGCTTTAAAAGCGCGGTCACTGTCGGACTACTAGTGATTAAGCAGCGCAGTTAATGGATGTGAGTACTAATACAAACCATTTCTGGTTTAATTGCAGAAACAATCATGGATCTATTTTGTGTATAAATAAATAAATATAAAAAGACCGGTCAAGAGTGAGTCGGACTCGCGCACCGAGGGTTCCGTTCTGATTTCTGAAAAAGTGTGCTATTTAGAGATGTGTTTTATTTTTCCTGTAATCTTTACATAAACTTCTATCCCATAGAATAATTTCAGATTTTTCTCTTTGCAAACTTCGGAGACAAGGGGGGAACGGAATTTTTTTACATTTTTCATCAATAGTCCAAAAATATGCGGCCTAAAAAAAAGAAAAAAAATGTTTGAGAATGTGCAAACAGCGTTCTTTTATATGATACCCCACATGTCCTAGTAGCCCCACTTTTAATTTTTAAGACCCCCTTTCAGTCACTGTTGCAAAAAAAAAAAAAAAATTATTTCTTTCTTATTTGCAAAACAGTTGGATATACGTCATCTTAATCTGTTTCAAATTTCAAGTTCATAGCATTAGTAGTTCTTGAGATATCCAGCTGTGACAGACAGACAGACAGACAGAAAGACAGACAGACAGACAAAGTGAGACCATAAGGCTTTCTTTTTTGCCATTTTGGTACGGAACCCTAAAAAGCTCGGTCATTTTAGGAACGTCTCATAAATTGGTTACAGTACTCGGAGTTACAAGTCCAATTTAACAATTAGGTACTATAAAATTGTGTGGCCCTGGAATCTTCAATGCATCACGTAATGAATAGGTACCTAGTAGTTTCTCAGACAAATGAGTTCCTTTTCCTTTGTTTATTCTTGAGTCGGTCGAATGCGTACGCGGCGAATCCTTATTATGAAATCGCGTTTGAATCATTTATGGATCACTGCACTTGACCGTTGCAAACTGTAACAATATTCTTGTTTAATCACTGCTTACCTATAGTAAAACAGAGGAGGAGAAAAATCTTAAAAATCTATTATTTCTAAGTAAAGAAATTCACTATCAAAGTAGCAGATTATTAAAATAAAAACTTTTTTACAAAAAAAAAACAACCGGCTTTAAAAAAAAAAAAAAACACTACACAATGAAAAATGACTTAAATTTTGGAAGTCGGTGTCTTTAGATCTGTATTTTAGTTTTTTGCCACCGACTTCCAAAATTAAAGTTATTTTTCACTTTGTAGTGTTTTTTTTTTTGGAGTCGGTTGTTTATATTTGTATAAAAGTTTTTTTTTTTCACTTCTTAGTGGGTCAGTTTGTAATTTATCTAAGTTACAATAGCCCAATGTAAACTGCTCATCACCTTTTACAAATTATTGCTTTTCTCGATACCGGGAAGTTAATTGTTGAGGAGTTCTCCTAGTAAGAACCAAAAGAACTGGAGCTCCATGGTGAAGTCATCATCACCATTATGCATTTTGACAAACATATAGTAATAAGTAATCGAATCGCAACCAGTGAAATACTTAGGTATAATTGAGTAGTTCCGATGGCCATCTGTGGTCTTCATCATCAGTTCCACTTCATGAAATGGTGCTTTCTGGGAGTATATGCATGAGTTACTATAAAAAATATCCAAATCGCTATAGATGTGCCTATAAAATTTGAGGGTTTCCCTCGATTTCCATGGGATCCCCTCATCAGATTCTGACTTGGTGACAATTGGACCACCTCGAAAGTATACCCTTACAAACAAAAAAATAATTTTGCAAATCCGTCAATATGTGACGCAGTTATGCCCGAAAATAATATTATATAAAAAAAAAAATAGCAACATCCGAATTGATAACCTCTTTTTTTCAGAAATCGGTTAAAAATGTCAAAAACTCAAACTCAAAGCATTTATTTCAAATAAACCAATTAGAGGCACTTTTGAATTGTCAAGGGGTCGGTCAGTCAGAAAGATGAAGCTAGTTGCCAATTCCAAAGCGTAGTAGGTCCCTATGGAGAAGAACGGGCAAGAAACTCCAGGGACACTCTTTTAAATCAAATGTTTTTACAAAATATTGGTTACATACATCGTTCATATTGAAAATATACATGTGAGAACCAATAATAATAATGTAATATCCTAACATTACCAAAATAAAATGTGGCGTCGAAAAATTTCTCCGCATCGCTGTCGACTGGTAATGACGTACCCAAGAGACTGGCAGCATTGCCACGTTGTATGTTAATACTTAGCCTCTGTCCAAGGTAAAAGCCAGCCTTTGGGTTACGGGAAGTGTCAACCAGCCGTTTGGAGATTTCGTTGAATAAACCATGAGCACTCGGACCTATCTATATAAATTAATATTTTTAGAAAGGTAAATTTGCTTGTCTGTAGGACTGATTCGATTACAAAAACTATTACACTGATAGAAAGGTACTGTATTACCAAGTGCCAGACTGTCTTCTACGCGGACCAATGACATTAAACCTCTAGACGTTGCCATGATTACAGTGTGAAGTGTGGAAGTGAGACATATTCGAAATTGGTAGGAAAATTGAGACAAAGCATCGTATCTTCTGTCTCTTACGGCGTGCCGTATTTTTGCTTGGCGAACTGTTGAATGTTAGCCAAACAAAGTGCTTTCACTGTTACAAAATTTATCTTGCGTCGATTAATTTAACTTTTTTGGACAGTTTTTGCATTGTGCGAATGTATTGACATGGGTTTCAGTCCAAAATATGGAAGATTTCTTACGTTAAACTACATTTCTCATACCACATAACCTAGAAAAAGTATTATATTGCTGTCTCATGACCGGCCACGCGGTGGCTCGATCTTGATGTATATCTAAGACGCGGACGGATTCACGAACTGAAGTCACAAATTAAAGTACTTTCCTTTTACTCAAATCAGACATAGTATAACAAACTAGGACTGTAATTTAAACAAACACCCAGTCCCTTCGCAAGTAAATCTCAACAAGTCAAAGGCGGGCATCAATTTTAATTGTTTCAGAATTGTATTCATTCCAGCAGTGGAATAAACTTAAACATTAATGGAGTTTTACATTAACATCATGTCGCGTGCGGCAGATGCCTTGAGCTCAGTTCGCTTCACTGCATATTGCCAAAGATTACATAAATACAGAAGGAACACCTCATTGACTACTTAACAGGAAGCTGACGTACGCAAAAACACTACAATTCGTAATTGTTGACAAAAAAAATTATGAAAATGAGATTGAATAGTGAAAAAAAAAGTTGGAAGGTGTCGTGGGACGGTTGGAACGAGTTTTTAGCAAGCTAAAAATTATACTAGGTGGCTTTGTATTAAAAAACAAAAAATCGTGTGCGGTTGGACCCACGTCAGGAATGAAGTACTTTCTCATGTATGATTTAAAAAAAAAATTCGCAGCTGCCATCTTGAATTTATATTTTGACCTCACTATCTACTTTAGCAACCTCGAAAACCATGAAAACGATACCCATGACGAAAAATTTCTAAATTTTCGCAGCCGCCTAGTTGGATTTTCATTTTGATCAAATTCGCACTTTCCCTCTTATGTCTCTTTCTATTATGTATGATAAAAAGTCGCATGGAGCGGACATAATGCTTTTTCGTTGCGTGACGATTCCTACCAGTCAACTCCTACCGCAAGCTGCGTCGACCGTCGTTCCAAATAAACAAGACGTTCCAAAATGGAAGACTGTATGTAAGTTGTTATAAATAAGCACAACTAAGCTAATACTACTGACGATTTTTGTATTCTGGTAAGTCATATATATATCAAGATAGAAATTTCCAGTATAAGCTGATCTCTCATTGTATAGGATTTACGTACAATGAGAGGTCAGCTTATACTGGAACCGTATTTATATAACTTGATATGTAGCCGTTTCTACAACAAAGGTTAAGCCTGACGACTCTTTGAAAAAAAATACAACTAAGTATTATTAGTATTAACCAACTCATTTTATGTTCTTCATCCTGCACCTTTGTCATCATGAAACATCTGCCAGTGGTTAATCTGTGACATCGCTTACACGAACAATGTACCTACGCCTTGCTTTTAAATACCAGCACTACTAATTAATGTAGGTACTAGCTCGTTTAGTGCGGAATAAAATGATGTTTGTTTTCAGTTTCCTTGTCATGCTAAGTGATGTTTCGTCAAATTTATGAGTTATGAAAGATTTTGTAAATTAGGTTAGCAGGTTTTTGCGTGTTAGGGTTAAGTAAATTACAATTTAATTTAGATTATTATTATTCAGGTGTTTTGAATCCAACGCCTTGCTTTTACACAGACTTTAAATAATTTTACACGTGCCTATATGAAATTTTATTTTTCACTAGCTTTTGCCGCCGCGTGTGGATTTCGGAAATTAACCCACAGAAAAGTATTACCGGGATAAAAGTAGCCTACGTGCTATTCCAGACTATAATCTATCTCTGTGTCAAATTTCGTCCAGATCCGTTCAGCCGTTCTGGCGTGATTGAGAAACAAACATCCGTCCATCCATCTAAACTTTCGCATTTATAATACTAGTAGGAAGTAGGATAGGATTAGTAGGATAGTGACATTACCCGCAACTAAAAATCAGAAATATGTAGTTAAAAAATGGAAACTTGTTATTGTGACAACCGATAACAATAGAGAAAACAAAATAAAGCAGAAACTGTTTATATGATATGCTGCAAGTGAGAAATAAAAGAATAACCAGGTCCATCTTTGAAAAATTCTAGATTGATGAAGAGAAAACAACAAAAGGAGTGGGTAACGATGAAACTATTGAAAGAGTACCCGTAGCTAAAACACCTCCCAACAATACAGTCGTAAATACTGCTTGTAGCCTGCTTTAGAAGGGAAATAGAGCGTGAAGACACGGTACTGATGTGTGTTAAAATTAGACATTATGGTAGAACGAAGTGAAAAGCGCCTGTGGTGAAACCTCATCTTATGAACTCATTGGCTTACTTGAGACAAAAGTACCATTGAACCACCCATCTTTTTGATCACATGGTTCAAATGGTGGTTGCATCATATACAATTTACAGCTGTAACTAATAAGAATGATTCCAATTCTAATTAATTAATAAATTAATAATTAATTAATTATTTATTAATTATTTATTAATTAATTCTAATTGGTGATTTAACTAAGTAGTATTGTAGAATTACTGTTTTAAATTGTTGTCTTTGGTCTGATAACAAAAGACAACTTGGGTACGAGGCTTTTGCTTCCTTTGCATAATGTGTGTACTTTGTTATTTTTTTATTTAATAATGTGCGTTTTATTTGTGCAGAATAAACGATTTTTCTTTCTTTTCTTTTCTTTCAATAAGCATGGAGGGAGAACTTTTAAACGTTGATGGTCAAAAATATCAACTAATCCAAAAAATGTCCATTTATGACGCCATCCGCTACCCTATTACTCCCCACGGGAGTCGTTAGAAGCAAGTAGGAATATCGCGTGAATGGACAGCATCATTCCCCTCACATTATTATGAGACATTATAATTTCCCTGAGGGGTTCAGACCAAATAGTATACCTACTAACCAGAAACTAGATTTGGGATGACTTTACTAAACTTAATGCAATTTTATACAAAGTCACAAACACAAAACTTTTTTGGAGTGAATCGATTTTAATATAAGGCCTCTGGGTATGGAAATTTTATGTGTCGGAAACCACGTTAAGCCGTTGGTCCCGGCTGTCATACGTGGATCTTTGACAGTCATTACGGTTGGTCAGAAGCCCGAAAGTCTGACAACCAGTCTTACCAATGGGTATCGTATTACCCAGTTATTGGGTGCGGAGGTCAGATAGGCAGTCGCTCCATGTAAAACACTAGTATTCAGCTGCATCTGGTTAGACTGGAAGCCAATCCATAGTTGAGAAAAGGCTAGGCAGATTGATTGGTATGGAAATTTTATGAGGAGTGAAATACAAGCGTTAACTCAAAAGCGTTGTTACATTTTCTGCGCAAAGTCAAACAAAACGAACGCCTTTACACCTTTAAGTTGCTTTGTGTATAGCACTGACTCTTGAAGAAACTCTGCCCCTATGGTCCTTTGTTCAATAGAAAGTCGGATCGGCACAAAAAACAGGAGTAAACTCCCGTCGTGCGTGGGAGCTGACACACACACACTTTTTTTTAGTAGCCATTATTATCGCACTGCTGAACAAAGGCCTCTTTACTCTCTTTTCACCTCTCTCTGTCCAGAGCTGCCATGGACCAATCTTTACTATAGGAGTCTAGCTCTTTCCGCCATCTCCGTCTCAACTTCATCGTCGCCCGGGAAACCAGGTCGTGAGTTCGGCCTATTGATCGTCTGATATGCGGCAATAAGCTGTTAAGGTCATCAAAATAAAAATAAAAACGGTCAAGAGCGAGTCGGACTCGCGCATCGAGGGTTCCGTTCTGATTTCTGAAAAAGTGTGCTACTTAGAGACATCGTTTTATTTTTCCTGTAATCTTTACATAAACTTCTATCACACAGAATAATTTCAGATTTTTCTCTTTGCAAACTTCGGAGATAAGGGGGGGGGGACCGGTATTTTTTTTACATTTTTCATCAAAAGTCGAATACTGTGCGACCTAAAAAAAAAACTAAAAAATAGTTTGAGAATGTGCAAAAAGCGTTCTTTCATATGATACCCCACATGACCTAGTAGCCCCACTTTAAATTTTTAAGACCCCCTTTCAGTCCCTGTTGCAAAAAAAACATAATTTTTTTTATTTCTTTCTTATTTGCAAAATAGTTGGGTAAACGTCATCTAAAACTATTCTAAATTTCAAGTTGATAGCATTAGTAGTTCTTGAGATATCCTGCTGTGACAGACAGACAGACAGACACAGACTGAGTCACACCATAAGGGTTCCTTTTTTACCATTTTGGTACGGAACCCTTACAAGGAATCCTGAACCCATAATAACTAAACAAGAGATTTCCGTCATCAATCAAAAATACCATAGCCTACCATCTAAACTTTTTTCAAGGTTTTTTTTTTCCACGTGTCATTGGGCGGACTGGTACACTCAAACAAACTTTCGATTGTATTACGGATCCATTGTTAAACTAGAACCAACTTTTGATTGAGACCCAATTAAAAATAAAACCCGTACGACTGCAAGCTCCACGTGCCAGTCAATTGCTGAAATGGCAGCTGCGAAAAAAATATTTTTGTGGAAACAGGAACTGAAATATTGTTGTTTGCTTCCTGCCTGTAATAGTGCTGTTTTCACTGAACAATTCGCATCATACTGTTTTATTTTCCGGCATGGAAAATAGTGCTTTTCTGTCCTTCGACTATATCAAGCTACTTTGCCTCCATCAAAAAACAAAACCGACTTCCAAAAAATCTCATCACGTTTTACAAAATATTGCTTTTCCCGATGCAGGGACGTTAATTGTTGAGGAGTTCTCCTAGTAAGAACCAAGAGAACTGGAGCTCATGGTGAAGTCACCATCACAATTATGCATTTTGACGAGCATAAACCATATTAAAGTAATCGAATCGCAACCTGTGATATACTTCGATATAATTGAGTATTTCCGATGGCCATCTGTGGTCTTCATCATCAGTTCCAGTTCACCAAATGGTACTTTCCGAGAGCAAATGCACGAGTTACTATAAAAAATACTGAAATCGATATAAGTGTGCCTATAAAATTTGAGGGTTTCCCTCGATTTCCATGGGATCCCATCATCAGATCCTGACTTGATGATCATGGGACCACTTGGGAAGTATACCCTTTCGAACAAAAAAAGAAAAATCTAAATCGGTCTAGCCATTTTCGAGTAATCGGGGAACATACATAAAAAAAAATTAAAAAAAAAGGTTCCGACGAATTGAGAACCTCCTCCTTTTTGAAGTCGGTTAAAAAAATCTGCTCAAGTCAGCATTATATCAGGCAGCTAAAATCAATCTGCCTAGGCTTTTCCCAATTTTGTTGTGGTCGGTTTCCAGTCTAACCAGATACAGCTGAATACCAGTATTTCATGTGGAGCGACTGCTTATCTCACCTTCACAAGCCATAACTGGGTCGACACCCAATGGTAAGACTGGTTGTCAGGCTTTCGGGCTTCTGACGACCCGTAACGACTGTCAAAGATCCACGAATGCCGGCCGGGACCAACGGCTTAACGTGCTTTCTGAGGCACGGCAGAGTCTCGGTATGAAAAGATGGTCACCCATCCACGGATCAACCGTGGCAAGCATAGCTTAACCCGATGGATCGACCCGTGCGGCTATTATTACTTAGCCACGAGCTCCTCTACAACAGGCAGCTAAAATGATTATAATAATAATATCGAACCGTCTTCTTCTTGACTGTTCATTCTTATTATCATACTAGCTTTTGTCAGCGGCTTCGCCCGCGTGGATGTTGGAAAATATCCCATGGGAACGTACTACCAGGAATTCCTTCCTTATTCCATGTCTACATTATAAAGGGAGGTTCCTTGTGCAAAATTTCAGCTTTCTAGGTGGGTTTGGGGCTGGGCGTTGACGAGTCAGTCAATCAGTAAGTCAGGACTTCTATTTTTAGTTATTTAAATTAGTTGCCTGTTATAATGCTGACTTCGGCAGACAAAGTATTTTGATGTTAATAAACGAAAACTTTAAAATTTCGGGCAACATTGTAACACAGCTTCATTTTTCAAAAGACTTATTAATACCAAACTCATATAATACTTGTTTCGCATTACTCTGCTAGCTCATCACTTATTAATACCACAGCGAGGCAACTTTAGTCGACGCGGTATAAACTGAGATTGACGTAGAAACATTGTCACGTGGTATGCAAATCATGGAGGATAAGTTCCAAAGAGTTCGTCACTCGTCTCCTGTATGGACTTACTTTGGTAGTGGGGCCATACTTTGGTGTATCAATGGATAGATTGGAACAGATATAGGTTTTTAATATTGTGATTTTGTATGTTTTAATGTGGTAGATCTATATGAGTGACTATAGATTTTGCCCGCGGCTTCACCCACGTGGATGTCAGAAGATATCCCACGGGAACGAAAATCCTTCCTTATTCCTCTGTGCAAAATTGCAGCTTTCTAGGTCCAAGGGTAAAGGCTGGTCGTTGATGAGTCAGTCAGTCAGTCAGGACATAATTCAAAAATCTACTGAGGCCACAACAACGACTCTACCGATATGTGAACGTCGAAGCAATTCAGCTTTTAGACAACACAAATAGTGCGAAGACTAAAACCCTTTGAGTTAGGGCGAGCGCGCACTGCGGTGCGTTTCCGTTCGTTCTGCCGCACTGGGCGGCGCCTACAGTAACAAAACGCATGACCGCAGTGCGCGCTCTTCAAAGACATTCCATACTTCACAGATTATGCGTTAGAAAAACGCACCGTAGTGCGCGCTCGCCCTTAGTGTAGTGTACAAAATGTAGAAATAATAGTTACAATGACTCACATAAAAGAAATAAAAATATTTATATTTTTTTTGCAACAAGGACTAAAAAAGTGTTATTATTATATCAAATAATATATCTCTAAGAAAGTGGTATGGACTTGTGTTAAGTGCAATAAACACTATTCTAAGTTTTAAAATAATTATCATGTACAAAAATTAAGTTAGATTAAAATTGCTTATTAGTCTTAAAGTCTAGATTGTAATTAATTATAAGCACCTGGTTTTTTTTAATACAACATCAAAAAGTCAGTCAGGACTTTTCATTTGATACCTCTAATGAGATTATTATTTAGGAATTATGGAATTTATGCAAAAAAATACATTAGAATATTTTGGCGAGATAATTTTTTTTAAACTTCATCACAGTTGAATTATATATTATTCGTCTTTAATAAATAAATCATCATTCAGAATTAAAACACTAGACTGGAACTAACATACTATTAGCATAATTATTACGTTATTTCATAGCTAAGCTAGTAACAAAAAGTTTAATTCAGAAAAAACCTTCAGAGACTTACTTTAGGCTATCTGAAAAACCCGACAAAAGTTACGGCTAACATTATTTCGAACGGAACCTTTTGTGGTCTCTCGAAATAAGCTTTCGGTTGAATTCTTAAAGACGCGTCGCGTAAGTTAGCTTCGCCCCTAATGCGAAAATAAAGTCGCAAACAGAATCTGTAAAATATCTTTAAAATGGTGGTTGCCCTATTCCATGAGAAAGTTTTAACTTGGTGGCTTTTAAAAATTCAAAGGCACCACTGACATTGGAGTGTCGAACCCCTTTTAACATTAAGCAAGTCACTTTCACGATGTTCCTCATCGGAAAACTTTATATTATTCTTTTAAATTTGATACTGAAGATTCCTTAGATGTGTATTTAATGGTTCCTCCTTCGACCCGGTTTGGTTCATGAACGATTTTATAAAGGAGGTGAGGATTTGCGTATAGCGGTACGACTAAAATGTTTTGAGAGAGTTCGTACGAATTTTAGAGTATTTTGTCCAAATAAATCGGTTTGTAAAAATAAAAGAAGACATTTTAATTTGTTTATTTATAATATTGTATCATAGGTGTAGTATTTCCTAAAATACTAAACAAAATTTATATAATTTAGGTTAACATAACATCGCGCCTTGTTTCCCCGAAGAGTTGAGCAGAGTTGTAGGTACCTATAATAGTTGTACACCCACATTTCGCCAGATAAGTTTTAAGTCCCATGTAATTATGGGGGCGAGCCTATTGCCATCAACCTGGCACAAATCCAGAGCCCGGGATGCTACTGAGAAATTTCCACTTTGCCCGACCTGGGAAACGAACCCAGGACCTCATGCTCAGTCGTGCGTTAGTCTAGTGAGTACTTGTGATCATTAGACCAACGAAGCAGTAAATGTGGTGCAGTAAAATATATTATAAATTATTATTATTAAAAGTTCGTTAACCTCTCACTAGGTTTTTAGGGTTCCGTACGAAAATGGTAAAAAGGAACCCTCATGGTACGACTCAGTCTGTTTATCTCAAGAACTACCAATGTTGTCAACTTGAAATTTGGAACAGTTTTTGAAGACATTTGCCCAACTATTTTGCCAATAAGAGAATTTTCAGTCCCTGTTGCAAAAAAAGTATTTTTTTTTTGCGGTCTTAAATTCGAAGTGAGGCTACTAGGGCATGTGGGGTATCATATGAAAGAGTGCTGTTGCACATTCTCAATTTTTTTTAGGCTGCATAGTTTTCGACTTTTGATGAAAAATGTTAAACGATGTCTGTATATAGCACACTTTTTCAGAAATCGGAACGGAACCCTCGGTGCGCGAGTCCGACCCACTATTGACCGGTTTTTTTAAATTAAGACATGTCAGTTACTTTCCTACTTATATTTCTTTTCCACTTCGATGACTTCCAGAAACCATGAAGTTAGATACTCCACCGAAAAAATCAGACCTGAAGTAAATTTTTTCCTCTGGTCATAGCATAATTATTTTATTTATTTATTTTATTATAACATTTTACAAACAAAACCTTAAGCTAAGAACTATGCCCCGCAAAACCGTTTTCACGGTTTGTCTGTGGGAATAAATCAGAACCTGACGTTTACAATACCTTTAGAACCTCATAAACCTGCTCGTTTCTTCCTACGTCTTCGCCTTGTATAGACAAAAAAGCCATGTGCACAAGAGCGAGAATCCTGTTTTTTTTATAATCAAACACCTTTGTCCTTAAGTGTGGGTAAGCAGACCGTGAACACATGTCTTAGTCGCGTGCCTTACGCGCGCTGCTTTTGTTAAATAATGCAGAAAAAAACAGGGAGCCAGGTCGTGACTCGTGCGGCCACAGTATGTAATTAAGTTTTTTTTTGTTATTTATAATTTTCATGGTAGTAATTATAGCTGGTAGGATGAACATGGCGGCGGGCGTTGGATAATATTGTTATTATATTAGTTAGTCCCGCTAAAACTCAAAAACGCCTTGACCGATTTCAATTTTTTTTCTCCTCTTTACTAGGTTCATTTAATAAAAAATAGAAAAAAAAAATAAATTGAAATTTGGACAGGACGTCAGTCTTGCGGGTCAGCTAGTCTAGTCAATAATATTCAATTGCTGTGAGTATAGTCTCGCTAAAACTCAAAAACGGCTTGACCGATTAGATTTTTTTCTTTTTTGTTTTTTTTGATAGAAAAGAAAAAATAGGAAAAAAAGGGAATTGAAATTTTGACAGGAAAACGTGTGGCGGGTCAGCTAGTTTTTTTTATAAAACTGATGTAGGTACTAGGTATATTGGACAAGCCGTAGAGTTAATATATTGCCTAGTATCTCACTTCTAAACCGATCCCAACTGGAATGGCTTTAAGAGGAAAGGCGGGTGGCCAGACTTTTGAAAATTAGGTATTTTAAAAAGGTATTGCTGTCGCTCTGCGAGCGCTCCGCCCTCGAATTCGTGCGATAAGGACAACTGCAGATCCGACTAAATAGCCTATGTAAAAAGTCACATTTCGAGGTTTGGCTCTCGCCTATTTCCTCCTCCATTATTGGACCAATCTAAAATATATTTCATAAACTGAATAAGAAGGATATATACTATGCCCCTATGTTTTTCTTTTTTCGTTAATAGTTGTCAAATTGGTACACTAGGCGTCTGTTGACAGCGGTCTGAATAGGCAATTTTGAGCATTTTTGGAGGGTTCTAGTTCTTATAAAAATAATATATCATCAAAAAGGAAAACATAGGGGCATACAAGTAACTGATATTTATATTTCTGTAAAAAATCATTGCTTTATGGTCATTAACCAGAAAGAAAACAGGCGAGAGCGTTTGTATCTTTTTGTAGGGAGAAAAGAGCACCCACATTTCCTCTTAATGTGCGCCTATTGGTCCTGATTTTTGAATAACTATAACTATGACGAAGAGTGTGCGTTAGTCTGGGTATGGGTGGGTTTATGGTACACAGTGGTAGTTGTGTTATACGTTTGTTAAATGATCCTTTAAGAGGGTTTACGCCATACGGCATGTCACACAAACTTTCAAGTCCTTATTTTTCGAAATGAATGAGAACCGATTTCAATAAAACTTCATAAGCTTAAGCAGGATACACATAGGTCTAAAAAGTTAGTTAAGAACATTTTCGAAAAATAGTGTTACAGCTAAATTAAACCAATTTTAAATGTTCCATAGCAACAGAGATTTCCAACTATCTTTTATTACATACGACATTTCGAAAATATTCTCAACTAACTTTTTAGACCTATGTATTCTGCTTATGCGTATGAAGTTTTATTGAAATCGGTTCTCATCATACGATAGTATGAAGTTTCATTAAAATCGGTTCATTCATTTCGACAAACAAAGACTTGAAAGTTTGTATGAAATGCCGTACGGCGTAAACGCTCTTAAAACGCAAATAATGCCCCAAGATTGGGATTATTACTACATTAATAGACCTGTTAATACTACGTACATTATAAGTAAGATAACGTATGCGAGGTTCACAACTGTTTATTAATAAAACAACCACAAATTCCACCGCATCCGAGCGCTCCGGAAGAAGCTCAGTTTGTAAGGCTTCCAGTACGGTGCAGTTCCTTATTCCACCTTGTGAAGTATGATGAGAGTATGTATGCCTTCACTTCTTATTAATAATAAGTTTGCCCCCTTTTAAAGTTATGGAAATGGTTAAATAAATGCATACAGTTAATACGAGTAGGTAGTCGGAATTTACTGTAATTTTCAACATAATTTGAATTATGTCTTGAGAGAGATATTGGTCTCCGCAGACGGTATCGATATTTAAACACGACAAAATAAAAATAAAAAAAAAGATTTGATAATTGTTTTGGGATTCATGACTGCTGGTAGTGTTACTTGAAGGGTGAGTTGATAAAATCCATTTTATCTTTAAACCTTTGGTTTAATATCACTGAAATCTTTTCTTAATTTTTCTTCAATAATTTTTCCTCAATACTAACTGAAGTATGTAACACGTTTCACTTCCTATTAAGGTCACTGGATATCTTCCAAGATATCGTCAATAGTATCCAGGGCAACCGAGAACCATAAATCGTGTCTTTCTCAATTAGGAAAACATTCATAGCTAATGACATCCATATAGTAAGTAACTGAGTACTTTATTTATCATATAAGTATTGTATTATATGCAGATACATATCCGTTCATTTGTTATTCGATCACGTCGGAGGGCGATGATTCTTTCCGCAAAAATAGGCCTATACGCGGTATTGGAAGAATGTGTGTTGAATATCTATTTGTGACGGACCATTGATGCATAGTCCATACAGAGAAAGATATTATTGTCTATGCGGATGTTTGTAATTCATAAATCTCCACCAGTTTCGTCTGGCTCTTCCTTAAATTTCTTTTTTTTTTAATCTTTTAAATTGTATAGGTATAGTTATACTTATGACTATATTCTAAATAGATTTTTTTTTAAAGCGGCCAAGTAACGTAGTTGAAAATAAATTATCTCAAAAACAAACTTAACATTGTAGATGAAAAACTAGAAATCCCAACAAAAAAGTATGTAATACAATTACAAATTAACTATTTTCAGAATTTTTCCTTTACTTGTGCTGTGAGACCTTGCTTCTTTCCCATGATTCTAGGTCAACGGTAAGTAGCCTATAGGTTTTGATTTACTTGCGAGTATCAAAATATGTCGCATGGGTTGACTTAGAAGCTTGATTTTTTTAGAGTTCTAAGGGACCATAGACCTACGTATTTGATATTAATTTTAACTTCTTACCTCCACGCGTTCCTGAGCAAAAGGATCTTGACAGATAGACAGGCAGACGGACAACGAACGAAGTGATACTATAAGCCGACGTTCGCACGGACGTAAAAAAATCGTGGCGGGATTTTATCGCGCACTGGATTTCCAACGCTCTGCTTAGCGCCGGGAGTTGAAAATCCAACAGTGTGGGGACCCTTTAAGGTTCCGTTTATCCTTTTGAGGTACCGAACCCTAAAAACAGTCGTAAAATTATTATCTTAATTACAAGACTTGTAGAACTATAGTTATTTTGCTAATGTTTATCTCCACAAATTGCAACCACTGAAAAATGTCACTTACATGAATTTGTAACCACATTTTTTACATACATGCAAATGCACTGCTTACAAAACGTAAAAAGAACAAAACAAAAAGACAATGGCTTACGAACAATATAGCGCCAAACACCGACAGTTACCCGCTATCGCTGCTATCATCAGCAGTTTATTAGACTGCGCACGAGTCGGTCACACCCGATGATTCCGATACAGATGTCCTATATCTATCACGCTCACTCTTAAGGTAAACGGAGGGGTTGAGTATTCTTGTCTCTTTCTTACGCACAACATGTGATTAATTCGAGAACACGTGCCGGAAGGTGCCTGTTTAAATATTCACAATGAATAACTTCGGATTATTACACGGATCTCCGGTCAAATGGAGACGTGGCATGCGAATTATGTGACAAAATATAAAAAAGTTAAGAAAGGAATAATTGAATATATAACTTAGATCAACTAAAGTGATAATGGAAGCGGTGTAAAAAAAAAGATAATGTAATTTCCTAATAATAATAATTAAGTTATTGCATTTCGCTAACCAAGATTAGGATTCAAACTAGGTTCGGTTTACGCGCCCAATCTTTTTTAAAATCAATAATGACATATAATATCTCGATAACTTATTGAGATATTTTAGTTCAAAGTCTAGTGTGGCCACCAAAATTGAAAATCGCCCTTATTCTAATCACCAGACGATCTATGGAAAAACGCCACCAAAGCCACCAAAATTGAGCCTCCAAAATTGGAACCATCGAGATCAATGGAAAAACGCCACCAAAGCCACCAAAATTGAAACCAGGCATAAAAAAAATCTTTAAAAGTATGCAAGTAAGCAATTATATCAAAAAATGGAGCAGGGACAAGCCACCCAACTTGAATTTTAAGGCGAATTCTTTTGTCCTGATTATTTATATACAGAAAAAAATATATTGCCCTAATTGAATCAAGTTACGTAGTTCACTATAAAAAAAAATCAGAAACATCCTATAATTTAACACCTCGATTCTCAACGTGGACACGTAAAATTTGCCCCTGGGATATTCAACCGCCTATGTGTTAATCCAGGGTATAAACTATCCACATAGCAAACTTCATCCATATCGGTCCAGCCGCTTGAGCGTGAAGAAGTAACAAACATACCAACACACGCACACTCACAAACTTTCGCCTTTATAATATTAGTGTGATTCACGTTCTACACTGGCATTGCTGCCTCAGCTTTTGAGCAAAACTCCCATCCTCATTGGTATTAAATCGAAATTCTAGGGCCAAAAATTCGAAAACAAGACTTGAAAATATTTTTACCCATCTTGACGTGGTTTCACTGCCTAACAGCACGAGCATACACTTTATCTCCAAGAAAAAAAAAACTATAATTTGTACTAACATACTTGCACACCGTGACGAGGGTGAGCAACGAAGCGATGCGCAGGAGCAACGGCCTGTGCAATACTTGCTGCGGCTGTCTTGCAAAACATGTATTTGTTTGATATTGTGACGTTGTGATGATGGTCTTTGATAAGAGCTGGTGTTTTGACATGAGCTACATTACTTAAATATGGATCTTTTGGAGCGTGGCTAAAATCGGTACTAAAGCCGCCATCTTGTTTTTTCAAAACAATTTTCACAAAACAGTTTTACAAATGTTTACCAACAGCGCCCTTCTGTCAATGACATTCAAGCACCATAAGATCCATACAGCGGTGCTACTCTGTAAAAAAATAACCGCTGTGATTTCACCTGGGTGGCTGGGATTGACATTATTGACTATTCACTTCAAGCTTACTTCACCTAAATTGCCACGGCGAGATTTTTACCGATTAAAGCTGCATTACTGTAGAAGGGTTTCTAAACGATGATCATTATTATGTTGGAATCTAAATAGTGCCACACTTACTGAGCTATGAGAATAGCGTTATCAATAGCGTCCATAAGTTTTTTCTATAACACGCAGGTATCGGGGCGTTCATTAGGGTTCCGTACCAAAATGGTAAAAAAGGAACCTTTATGGTGTGACTCCGTCTGTCTGTCTGTCTGTCACAGCTGGATATCTCAAGAACTACTGATGCTATCAGCTTGAAATTTAGAATAGTTTTAGATGACGTTTACCCAACTATTTTTCAAATAAGAAAGAAATAAAAATATTTATATTTTTTTTTGCAACAGGGACTGAAAGGGGGTCTTAAAAATTTAAAGTAGGGCTACTTGGGCATGTAGGGTATCATATAAAAGAGCGTTGTTTGCACATTCTCAAACTATTTTTTATTTTTTTTTAAGCCGAATAGTTTTCGACTTATGATGAAAAATGAAAAAAAAAATACCGGTCCCCCCCCCCCCTTATCTCCGAACTTTGCAAAGAGAAAAATCTGAAATTATTCTATGTGATAGAAGTATAAATAAAGATTACAGGAAAAATAAAACGATGTCTCTAAGTAGCACACTTTTTCAGAAATCGGAACGGAACCCTCGGTGCGCGAGTCCGACTCGCTCTTGACCGGTTTTTTTACTGTTTAGCTTCTCTAACTACTTTTAACCCTTAGAACACACGTTTGGTAAAATAAATACAAACTTCGTAGCTCGATCGCAGCTTCGAAGAATGTAAGCAACTGTCAAATTTCTTTGAACTAATATATCAATATTGTCAATTAACCCACTTGACGACATTTTTCATTATTAATCTCTCGTCTGCTCAAATAATACAATACATATATTGGAAATACAATTTTAACCTCTGAAATTCAAGTCTCGATATCGCCACTTAGAGACATCATAATTTAATGTCAGTTTGGCAATGTGCCAAACCCGTCTGTTATATTGCCTCTTATATCGCAATTTACTCGTATTTTTCTTAAGTCGAAACCTCTTGGTAAAGGTGACTTGGCGCTTTCTGTAGCCCTTGGTGACGTACTTAGTGGTAAATTAGAAATATTGGGCCTAAAAAGCTCTTTATTCTTTTAAATTGTGACACCAATCATTATTTTTGTACCTACCACTGGTATCTTTGAGATAGGACCAGCATACAAACATCATTCTAAATGTCTTCAACTCTCCAGGAATCTCTTTTGTGTTCAACCCGTATTCACCCAATGCTGAGTGACATTACACGTTATTCTAGGAGTAACAATACTAAACCCATACTCTGAAACATTCAAATATTCATTATAGAATTAATTACAAAGTACTGCAAAAAATGTAACCAAAATTCAACACTGCCCAAATGTTGCCAACGACTGCAAAACAAAAAAAAAAAAGTCCTGTGACATTGCCCTGTCATGTCAAACGTATATTTTTAATTTCTTTTGTGGACAATACTGAAGATAGTGTAACGAGTCCGTCTGTTGACAATGGTACTGCTGTCACGGTTAGTGACTCTGATAATATAGCGCTGGTGTATGCAATATGGCGACGGGACGCAACTTTCTGCGATGTGCACACACCCCAATGAATTGACGACGAGTTTTAATAAAACTGTTTTGTTGGGAATGGTGTAAGTGAAACCAATCAGACCCTTATTTTGTGTTTGTTGTGAGAGTATTTTGAATAATATCATTTGACTGTGATGGTTCGTTGCTTTGATTTGTATAACAGATTGTGTCAGTAGTCGTGTCCAGACCAACCGAGCAGGGCCTCAGCCTAGCCATATGCCCAAAGCCACCCAATCCACGTCCACACCAGCCGAGGCATTGGCTCGCGAGGCAGCCTCGCGAGCCGTGCTTGGTCGGGCTGGACGCTGCTGTAGATAGAGAAAAGCGTCAAAACGTAATTCAAAAGAGTTTGTCTTTTCAGTTTTTTTTTTTTTGTTGCCAGTGAGAACCTCGTGAGTATAAAGTTTCTGCAAAATCTAGTTAACAAAGAATATTAATTAAGTACCTAATTTAAAAATAATTCTCAACTTAAATATTAGCTCTCTAATAAACAAAACAGCAGAAACAGAAATTAAATAATTATCTACCATACCAAAATATTATTTCAAACCAAGTATTGCTCCAAAAGGACAGCATAATGTTTTCAAACATTATCGAGTCAAGGTCCCTAAAATTAATTTCTCAGTGGAGATTTATACAAATTACACGGACCTTAATAAATTAATTCTCTAACTCCGTATAATTTCGTTAATACAGAGCAAAAACGGTTTCCAATAATAACAACGCTGAAATATTTGACGTAAAAACGGGCGAGGAGCTCAAAGGCATCCCCGGAATTGATAGGAAACCACGAAACAATATTCCGGTGGATTCCTCCGTCGATAATATGATGTTTCCGCTAGAACGGCAGCCTAATGCGTCCTCCCGGAATCCCTTCAATTTTGTGCCAGATTATTTTGGGTAAAAATAAAAATGTTTTATAATATCTGTGAAACTGATTTTCGTTAGCTTTTGTTACGTTTGGGTTAAAGAATTGATTGTGGTTATTGTTCGTGCTGTTAATTTCCACCCGCGTAGTTGCTTCAGACAATAGAGTAGATAAAGAGTGCAATGAACGTGAACGGTAGGTACTTTGTCTCTTTTTCTTTTCGAATTTTCAAAAGCTGTCCAATATAACTTTTATATTGAACAAACAGTCACAAACAAAGTTCGTTTCATAAATTCCCTTGACAATCAATGAGCACAAAACTGCGTCAGTGAATAAAATAATTCAACCCGAATGTATCGATGCTCCTAAAGTTAACGTCAAACATGACAGGTGCCTACCGCTCATCCGAGCCAATTGGGTAGGTATTTATGAAACCCAGCGGGTCTGACCACTGGCGCGAGAAAGTCCCAGCGGTGCTGCGGCAAACTCCCCCGTTAATATTGATTCTGCCAATACCACAGAATGTTTTAATTTTTTTGTACCGCCTCATCGGAATTTGAGCCATCCGGGACACAGCCCAGTTATCGTGTCCCAAGTCCCGGAGCATGTCGGGATAGATTGGGTTTTTCGCCAAAATTATTGTATTGGATAGCATGTGCGTGGCCCAAACTAGAATTAGTTTTGAGTGAAATATTGCACAATATTTCGACACGCTGAAACTAATTGGCTTCCAAAACTGCCATCGCTAACAATCTGGTACACCACGGAGTTTTGGCTCGTTTTCATGTTATCTAAATAAATAAACAAGATGAAAAATGTCAGTTTATTAGCATTTACTCTATTACATCATTAGTCCAATATTGATCCTTGCAGTTACTTTCTTATGTTAATTTGAGCTTTTTATTTTGAGCACTCAAAGCCAGGAAGAAAAAAGTTATTATTATTTTGTAAAATTTGAATAGACTAATTCAATATCATTCTGTTCCAGGTGTCCATTCAGTTCGGATCATCAACATCCGAGTTCCCGACGTCATTCAATACGGAACTAAAGACTCCGTCACACTGGACTGCGACTTCGTTACGAACAACGTCACCGGTCTCGTTGTCAAGTGGTTTTACATGGACAAGACGCAACCGGTGTACCAATGGATTCCACCGCAGAAACCTCAAGCTCTAGGAATTTTAAGAAATAAGGTAAGCAATGGTTACTGTTTTAGTTTTAAACAGATTGTTGGTTTTATTGTCGCGCTCCGCACTCTCAACCTCATTGCTGATGACGTCGACATATTCTGTTGCACTTTGGGTAAATTTGAGAGAATAGCTACCCATAGAATTTGTTATGGTTCAAGCAGTGGAACTATGTATTTAATTTGTATGAGTGCTACAATATCGCATTGGGTCTAGCCTGTAAGTAATATTTGTATGTTTGGAGTAAATAAATAAGTATTTATGTACGTTACAAAAAACATTTCCGACTCTAATAACCTAATTTAATTGGGAAAATTTTATCACCATCAGGATACAGATTTTGACACTTCAATGAGTGACATAGAATCACCCATCGTTTTTTTCATTCCCGGAATAATAATAAAAAAAAAAAAAAAAAAAATTGTTTATTGATACCAGATACATTCACAACTTTGCAGGCTAAAGCGGGTAACAATTGAAATGTATAGTACAATACATGCTGATATTGATTCCCAAACTAAGCTAGAGCTTGTATTTTGGGAAACAATGTTGATTAGACATCTCTACATAATTCCTTGACTATGAGAAATAATAGAGCATTTTTCATTCAGGTGGACCTATCATATAAAGTGTCCCACAACCCATACACACAGCACCGAGCTCTGCACATCACGTCTCCAGTTCCAGAGCTAACGGGAAACTACACCTGCGTCGTGTCCACCTTCCTGGCTGAAGATGAAAAGACCAGGCCTATGACTATATTTGGTAAGGTTTTAGAAATTACCATGATTTGATAGTAGCGTAATCATCAGCGTTGACGTCATCCAACGACCGTCTTCACCCACAGACTGCTATTCATGGTCATCTCTTTAGTAACGTAATGGTTGCCGCCAGCACTGGGTGGATCTTAGCAAAAGCTTGTGTAATAAATTATGGGTAGTATTTAAACCACGGATATCTATGATTTAAACGCACATCAAAAATACTGTTTGCACATCAAAATTTGCATGTCTAAATAAATTAAACTTAACGTCAGGTTGAGGGAGTCCGGCTGCGCGGGGCTCCTATTTCTATCTGCAGGGTTTAAAGGAACCTAACCAAACTGAGCCTCGAGGTGCCCAATAATTATAGTTTGTACAAGTCTTGATATTCGATTAGTTAAAACTAGTAGTGCAATAATAATAAAATTTTATTAGATGCGCATTTGTTATTTTTGATGAACAGTGGTATTTGTACCAAATAATTAATATTTTTGTTGTGACTTTGAAAAAAAAAATTGATGTATAAATAACGATTATTATTTGTAGAAGTTTTGATATTCAATTAGTTAATTAGTAGGGCAATCATTGATTTGTACATGTGTACATGTTGATTATTAGATGTAAAGTAGGTATTTGATGTAAGAATATTTTGCTGGTGGGCGATTAATAATTTCCCGTAAATTATTGTCGGTTCAAGAAGCAGAGTGGTCAAGAAAGACTATTTATTTCTCTATTTCCACTCGCTTCTACTTTTTCTTTTCATTTGCCGTCATTGGCTAATCGTTTAGACAAATCTCCCTTATTTAGATAAGTAGTTGGAAAAAAGTTAATGATTAATTAATTAGAGATGCGTTGAAGACCATTTTCGAAAAATTTCAATAGGTGACCATATTGTATAATAACGAGTTGATCAAGGTATCAATCAAAATCCCAAAATAAACAATGAAAAATCATCAATCCCTTGAAATCGAAGCAGGAAATTACTGCCTATTAATTATTGACAGTGCACAAATGAAATGCACCGTAGGTACAATACATACATAATAACGAGGTGGCCGCCACTGGCCGCAATACAATGAGCTTTGTGTTGAGACTAAACGGAAATTACTCTGTGGAAGTTTATCTGCAGGTGCACTCAGAGAACGTTATTGTATGGTTTGTAACAGGTTATAGTAGCTTATTTTGGGGGTTAGTGAAGGTTGCCTTTGCTAAAATGTTTTATTTCTTTATCTAGCTGACTAGCTGACCCGACAGACATTGTCCTGTCTTAGCTATAAATATTCTAATGTAAACGCGCGAAGTTCCCTAAGGCGTAAGCTGAGAACATTTTGAATTGTGTTGGAAAACTTAATTTATATTTTAAGAACTATTTTTTGCTGAAAAATAAAATACCGGATTAAATTTAAAAGGTCAACAACTCAAAAATATGAAAAAGACTTGGTTTACACAAAATAAATTTCTGAACGGCACGCATAAATATTTGACAACCATTATGTAGGTCAATCCTTTTTCATTACTGACAATATTCTACATTTTTAAATCTAAAATACGCCATTAGGTATACGAATATTATGGATATATCTTGTCGATTTGAAACCTTAAATACGTTCTTAAATTTGATGGGAGAGTTTACCGTATCAACGGGTGAGAGTTACGAAACTCATGAACATTTTGTATTGGTTTTTTTTTCTTTTATTTTTTTTTCGTAAATTTTCCAATGTTTTTAATAATTATTCTGCTATTCGGGACAAAGACAAATACAAAAAATAAAAAACCATGAAAATCGGTCAAGCTGTTCTCGAGTTATAAGTGTTCGAACAAACCCGACTTGGTTTTATATTTAGATTTTTTGTTTAAATATGTATGCTGTGAAGGCACGGAATAGAGAAAGAATACGTGTGTGAAGGCCACGAGATTGATCACTGCTGACTATTTATTAGAGTCAACGCAATCTAAGAAGTCCGTTTTGACGTTTATCAATATACATGTCACGATAACTTTGTATGAACGTCTACGTAAGAAATCGAAAAATCTAATTCGTAATCCAAATTAATTAGTATGTTATCCATACACTATAACAATGAGTATCATTCGTAAATTGGCAATATGCACTCAAAAACACAAATTAATCCTTGGTTAGTATTCCGACGTGACATTATTACAATGTCTTCTATTTGGGTTCGTTGCCGTAGTGTTGTGACCGTTCTAAGCCGTTTTTTACCGAATAAAATTGATATTCTAAAAAATCTATACTTTTACAAACATTAATTTAAAAAAGAGAGAAACGTATTATTACTGTACTATTAAATGTTTAAACATTATTCTCGCCCACTCGCCAAGTTGCCATTAGGACGCCAAAAAATTTTTTTATATAATTTAACAGAAAAACTTCTCCACAAAAAAAAAAACCGGCCGAGTGCGTGTCGGACTTCGCACATTTAGGGTTCCGTACCAAATCTGATTTAGCAATATATTGGTAATTGTTAGTATCCCCAAACAAGTTCATAGGTCAATGGGAAGATAAAAAAAAATCGGAACAAAATTTAGTAAAAAAAAAAGAAGTTCATAATTATGTCAATGGAAAGATAAAAAAGTCGGAACAAAATTTTGTAAAAAAAACTGACTTTGGTGGCTTCTCATTCCTTTGTTTTCCAATATACTCAGCACAGCACCCTGACACACAGCATCCTGAATGAAATAGGCAACAAGTTGGATAGCCCACTGGTGTGGAGCCTCACCCAGAGGACTAAGTCTCTAGGTCCTAACATAGTTTAAGTTCATGCTAACAATATAAATGTAATGGATCAATGGTTGTCTAAATAAATTGAATATTAATATTGTTTTAAACAAAAAATACCGTATTTATCTACTCAACGAGTTCTATACAACCATACCCCATTCGATGGGGAGTGATATGTAGGTTCAAATGACGTTTTTGCGAAGGTCGCCATTTCGAAAAAATTTGCGAGTGGTACGACAGTTCGGAAGTCATGGTATCGAAGTCCGATGTTGGGTTAATTTGTCTTTTTTTTTTCCCCGAACAATGATTTAATGAGTTTTCGAACTGGCGTACCACTCGCAATTTTTTTTTAAATGGCGACCCTCGCAAGAACGTCATTCGAACCTACATATCACTCCCATTCGATGGGTTAAGTCAACATTTTTTTTCGCGGCACCCATAAAGTCATTTAAATATATTTTTTGACAATTTGTATGGCCTTTGGGTCAACAAGATGCTTATACTGTGAAGAAGACTGTAGCTCCAACCGTTTGGCTGTAAAACCTGTGTGACAGACGACGTACAGACGGACTCGTGAGTGACAGCAATAGGGCTCCGTTTGGACCATTCGGGAACCGAACCCTAAAAAACTAGCTCTCGAAAATAATGAATTATTCGTAAAACTAATTAATTATGCGAATAATTCATACAAACCAATGTTTAAGTTCCGAATAACTAAGTACTAAAAAGACGATAAAATTTACAAAAGTAAAACAAATTCTGTCTATCTGCTAAAACTCTTATATTTCATTCTGAAATGATTTGTTCTTTGTGTTCTGATAAAACAGTAATGGAAATTACATCTTGTTCGAGAAAAATAATGAAATGAAAATGGTGTAGAAAATTCTGAAAACTTCCTATAGTAAAATTTCTTTTACGAAACTACGGGTTTATAATAAAAGCTAACTTTAAGTGTATTACGAAAAAGGTACGGTGGACTAAAAGTCAAGGAAAGCAAGCTAATGGAATACAAATGGCTGTTTTGCTTATATTAGAAAATCCATCAATATTTGAAGCAACAGTAGGTACCTACTGTGTCGAACGCATTTAAAATTAACTGGAAGAGACTAGGGAGCTTTGCAGACGGCAATTAACTTGAGTTGTGTTTAAATATTACAGTGATAATGGAATGACTCAGAAAATTATGATTCAAAAGGATAAACGGAACCCTTATAGGATCGTTGTCCGTCTGTCAGTCTGTCAAGATCCCTTTTCTCAGGAACGCGTGGAGTTATCAAGTTGAAATTAATATCAAATACGTAGTTCTGTAGTCCCTTAGAGTTCTAAAAAAATCAAGCTTCTAAGTCAACGAAATAAAAAAATAAGTTCGCTAATGCGACATATTTTGACACTCGCAAGTAAATTAAAACCTTTAGGGCATTTCCCGTTCAAATTCAAATTCAAATTCTTAAAAAAAAAAATTAAAAAAATAATAATAATAAAAATCTTTTATTAACAGACTACATAGGCCCACATTGTGTTAGTGTCTAAATTATCTTATAACCTATGTTAGTATACCTATACCTACTTATAACATTGATAATATAACAACCACGGACAGTTTCATCAAGCCTCATGTATTACATGGGTAATACATGAAGCTTGATAAACCTATCCATGGTAGGCCCATCCAGCCTTTCAGCAAACATCCTCAGGATACCGTTGGTGCTTCCTCCCACTCTGCGAGTCATCGAGAGTGCGAGTTAAAGGAAAATGTCCAAAAATAAGAGAAATATCTCTCACGCATTTTCAGGTTACCTCACGATGATTTCTTTGACCGTTTTTTTAAGCTAGTGATCCAAAGAGTCAGAGGTGAGTCCTTTGAGTTTGAACTCGAGACCTATAACTAGGCAGTCTGACGGTCACACCACTAGCCTATAACTGGTGTTAAAATTATGACAGAGGAGAGAAAATTACATCTCTTAACATGAATGTCATTAAAACTATTTTGTTAAACGAACAGCAACATGTTCCTGCTCATAATTTTTTTTTTGTTTCTAAGATTTTAAAACTATTTTTTTAACAATAATCACTTTTCCGCATAATTGTTTTCTTTTAAACGTCACATCTTAGAGATAATTTTTTTTTTAAATAAAGAATACTTTTTGGCTCTGCCGCATTATCGGTAACTTAATAAGAGTCACGAACATCATACCTATCTTCGGGATTTAAACCCGCTACTCTTAAAAGTTAATTCTGAAACCACAGATCAAAACCCTTTTCCATACGATCTAATTCCTTGTACATTAGGAGCTACCTATCCATTACCGTTCGCGTGATCATGGACAGTAGATATTGTGTTCCTAAAACATAGTCGTTCGCAAAACTCTGCAAACCAATGACATTTACATTAAGCTCCATTTACATGGTGCATGTGTATTTCCTGCGATATACCATAAAAAAGGGCAATTAACTGGTACCGTCTAAACAACACGTATGTATATTATTGTTGCACGATACAGACAAGTTAGTTGCCGTTCAAAATAGGTTTAGGTGTAAACAGCACGTACAATAAAATGGCACGTAAAATAAAATTGCATTCAATTCTGTCATGACGAGAGAAGAGCGAACAAAACAAGACGTTCAATAAAATTTAATGAAATATTTGGCAGCGCAAATACGGGTATAACTACTTGAATCAATTGTACAAGGACACGCAACTCTGTGTTTAGACGAGGCACAACTTGCATGCAATTTTTTTGCCTTGGTGTAGTCGCATGCGATTTTGTTAAATGGCAAAACTTGCATTCAATATTATTGTATATAATTTTATGGAATCACACGTGTGCACTTGCATGCAAGTATTGTGTCTTGAATGGCAATAAAATTGAACAGTGTAAACGGAGCTTTATAGAAAGATAGGGTAACAGCGACAGTAAAAGCTTTGATCGGAAATAAGTTTAAGTAAATAAGGTTATTTTTCAATAGATTAACTGTGTAGTGAATCCAGATATGTTTCTCCAAGGGAATCCTAATTGATCCTTTAAAAACTTATTGTTTTTTTTTTAATTAATGAACCTCCATAAAGTTTTTGCGCTTCTAGTGATGCACACTTTTTTTTAAACGATTGAGTCCCTTTTTTAGCTTTACATCCAAGTCGGTCGCATTCACTTGGGCTATTTTGTATTTTTAGGACCCCAAAAAAGGAATTATTTGAGGTTCACAAAAAATCATTATATTAGAGTGTTCAATAATATTTTTAGGCGCACACAAAAGGAATTATTAAAGGTACATGTTTTGTTTGTTTGAGAAATTAGGCTGTTTGAGTAGCATTTTGGTTCACCCAAGAATGAGTGATAGGACAGGAATCAAAAATAACAGCTTTTTTTAGTATTTTTCGTCCGTTAATGAAACACAAAAATGCATTTCATAATCCTTTTGATTGGATCCTATCGATGAAAAATTTTACGTCTTTTTATGTCACGTATTCGTTAGTATTTTTCAATCGTATTTATTATTCAACAAATCACAAATCTGGTATAAAATTGATTTCAATTTTATGTTTTTACAAATCCTGCTAAATAAATAACGAGATCGCTATTAGCTATTTGTTTCCGGATGACAATATTCAATCCTGTTCATGTACGGTCAGCAGTTAAAACCAATAAAAAACATGATTCAACTATGAAGTGTTTCATTGCTGACCATACATAATATATATATCCTAAAAATAGTTGGATGTTATTGTCAGATACTTATATATTGACTTGAAAATAAAGTTCTTCACGACATATTTTTTTGATCTTCTGTAGATTAGAATAATAATAATAATCTCCCCACCGCAGTATCTCTACGTTGACGTCGTGGTGGGGCTTGCGCGCTCCGAATTTTAGGTCTGTGCCGGTAGAGTTCACTGTGCCGGAACAGGTCTAGGATGAGGAGCCAGACCAAGAGAGATACAGAAACCCGCAGGGCAGCATGTGGCGAGCTGTTGGGCAGTAGCGACCCCACGGACCCTATCTCCCGGGAGAAGTCTTGTTCCTCACCTCTCGCTTACCTTTATTGGCCGGCTGGAGTGAACACTGACGAGGAACAGAGCTCCCACCTCTTTCTCCGGTTTGAGTGGAGATTCGCAAGAGCAAACGTGCTCGGAGGAAGGAAGTATTCCAGTAAGTGTTTGTAGGGATCTTGACCATCTTCCGGGCTCTGGGATTGTTCTGAGAACCGTGGGATACCTCTCCACTCCTCACAAGCACCTCAGGACATGTTGCCCCCTTGCCGCTACGACACTATGTGCTAGCGACCTTTTCGGGGGCCCATTATTGTGTGTGCAAGTCACCCCCTGCCATTTTATCCGTGTATTATAAAACATTGATCCGGCAGGGGCCATAGTCCTTTCATAGTTCTAGGCAACCAGTCCACTTTAGCCATTCAAATCCATAGTCCAATCTCTTTATTTCCATATACTGCAATAGTCCTGCACCAACCGGGGGTTGTCCTTGGGTGCACTTGCATAGTGCGTACAGGGATAATCGTCGGTTGGTGCCTCATTTCATTGAAAGCGTCTAACGGGCCTCTGCGAGTTGGCTTTGGCCCCTCGTACGCCTTCTAAAGGTCCGGGACTCCAGGGTCCCGAGAATTGTCAAGACATAATAATAATAATAATAACCCCACCGCAGTATCTCTACGTTGACGTCGTGGTGGGGCTTGCGCGCTCCGAATTTTAGGTCTGTGCCGGTAGAGTTTACTTTGCCGGAACAGGTCTAGGATGAGGAGCCAGACCAAGAGAGATACAGAAACCCGCAGGGCAGCATGTGGCGAGCTGTTGGGCAGTAGCGACCCCACGGACCCTATCTCCCGGGAGAAGTCTTGTTCCTCACCTCTCGCTTGCCTTTATTGGCCGGCTTGAGTGAACACTGACGAGGAACAGAGCTCCCACCTCTTTCTTGCCTTTATTGGCCGGTTTGAGTGGAGATTCGCAAGAGCAAACGTGGTCGGAGGAAGGAAGTATTTCAGTAAGATGCTGGTAGGGATCTTGACCGTACTTCCGGGATTGTCCTGATAGCCGTGGGATGCCTCTCCACTCCTCACAAGCGCCTCAGGACATGTTGCCCCCTTGCCGTTACGACACTATGTGCTAGCGACCGTTTCGGGGGGGCCATTATTGAGTGTGCAAGTCACCCCCTGCCATTTTAACTGTGTATATTATATAACATTGGTAAGGCAGGGGACATAGTTCTCCCATAGTTTAAGGTACCCGATCCACTATAGCCACCCAAACCCATAGCCCAATATGTTTTGATTCCATGTTCTGCAATAGTCCTGCACAAACCGGGGGTTGTCCTTGAGTGCACTTGCATAGTGCATACAGGGATAATCGTCGGCTGGTGCCACCTCGTCATTTAAAATTGTCTAAGGGGCCTCTGCGAGTTGGCTTCGGCCCCTCGTACGCCTTCCAAAGGTCCGGGACCCCAGGGTCCCGAGATATGTCAAAGACAAAAAAAAAAAAATAATAATAATAAATTCTTTATTGAACAAAAAACACAGTATGACAATAACATTTAGTGCGATAATACCTACATTAGTAAAATACTGTGTCGTAGGAATTAACGCCCACCTCAGGAAAAGGACGATAGCGTTCTAGAATTTATGCTAAACACAGGAGATTGATTACAAACTAGAATAATAGGTTAAAAAATAATGTGAATATGTGTAGGTACGAGCGAATGTATTATGTGCGTGTGGGTATTTGCATAGGTGTGTGGGTGTGTGTGTGTGTGTGTGTGTGTGTGTGTGTGTGTGTGTGTGTGTGCGTGAGTGTGTCTTAATTTATGTGTAATGAGTCTATTTCGGAAGGAAGAGGTCGATATCGGAAACAAATCAGGGTTTGACCAAGCTCTCCAGGTCTTCATAGGTGAGGGTTTGAAGCCATTCGTCAGTGAGTGTTTTGCAATCCCTATAAGAACGAGAATGAATATGGAGTACACTGTTTAAATAGAATATTGTATTGTAAAAATTTTTTATGGCATAATGTAATTTCGTGTTGGCATTCGGATCTATACGAGTCTCTACGGGTATATTTTGAATTTATGCCGCATGCCCTAAAAAAACAGAGTTATACTCAATCAATCTGCCTAGCCTTTTCCCAACTATGTTGGGGTCGGCTTCCAGTCTAACCGGATGCAGCTGAATACCAGTATTTTACATGGAGCGACTGCCTTTCTGACATCCATAACCGAGTTACTGGATAATACGATAGCCTTTGGTAAGACTGGTTGTCAGACTTTCGGGCTTCTGACTACCCGTAACGACTGTCAAAGATCCACGAATAACAGCCGGGACCAACGGCTTAGCGTGCTTTCCGAGGCACGGAGGAATCTCGATATGTAAAGATGGTCACCCATCCACTGTAACGGCAAGCGTAGCTTAACCTGACGGATAGACCCGTGCGGCTGTTATTACTTAGCCACGAGCTCCTAGTTATACTAATTTAGATTAATTTGTTTCACAGTGCCAGAAACAAAGTTCGACATGATTCAAGACCGGTTAGACGACAAATACTTGAACATCATTTGCTCCGTCGAAGGTGTCTTTCCAAAACCCGAGCTGGTCATCTTGGCTGGAAATAGGTAAGATGTCGATTATTTTTATTAATATTCGTCGCTGTGCCTACAAAAATCGCTATGTGTTTTTTTTTGTAAGTTATCACAGACTTAGTGTTTTTAGGGTTCCGTACCTCAAAAGGAAAAAAAAGCCGGTCAAGTGGGAGTCGGACTCGCGCACGAAGGGTTCCGCACCATATTATATGTTTAACAATCGCAAAGATTTTACTTATTTTATAATGATACTGTGAATTACATGGTTATTTTTTGCAGTTGCAGAAAATCACCCATGTTTAAACAAAATACCTTATGAATAGCCGTTTTCAGTATTGTTGATTAAATACAGTATTCATGGTACTTACATGGTATAAAGAAGTTTCAAATTCCTAATTTGTTGAATTGTTGCGCTAGAGCTCGTACAAAAATGGTCTAAAATTTACAACTTTTACGGCACCCTATTTCTTAATTTTAAAAGATAAAAAAAAAATATGTTTGTACTCTAATAAATGTAATGATGTATGTAGTGATGAATGATTGTAATGAGTTCTAGACGATGACACCCCACATAACACATAATCAGCCTATAATGTTCCCACTGCTGGGACACAGGCCTCCTCTTGGTGAGAGGGAGTGGGCGGTAATCCACCACGCGGGCCCAGTGCGGGTTGGTAGATGTCACATGTCTTCGAATTTTTGGTTCTAGGACATGCCGGTTACCTCACGATGTTTTCCTTCACCGTTTTGAGAGCAGCGGTGATGAAATAATGACATGACACCCCACATGCTAGATTAAAAATTTTATTTTTTTTCAAAATGAAAAGTTTGGGTCAGCGCACACCAAGAGCAGAGCAGATCAGAGCATTTTCTGAGACTATTGAAAAATTAATCTTATGACAATTCCTTACATTGCAAAATTCAATCGTCCAAACTTGATGCTCGACTACGCTCGAGCATGCTTGGCGTGTATTTAATTTTGCAATGTATGGAATTGTTAAAGATTTATTTTTCAATAGTCTCAGAAAATGCTCTGCTCTTGGTGTGCGCTGACCCTTTATTGTATGGGGACCGACCCCTTAAGTTTTTCACTTTGCTTTATTTTTATTATTTGTTGTTATAGCCGTAATAGACAGCGGAGGCTTAGTAAGTTTGTACTGGGCTGTACGTGGTTGTCTGATTTCATGGATTTTAATTTTCTTGCGCGGAACCCTAATTATTTTTCTAAAATAAAAAAAACGAATTTTCACCGATTTTGACGGCATATAGCTGATGTTTTAAGGAGTAACTTATTACTCCTTAAAACATCAGCTATATGCCGTCAAAATCGGTGAAAATTCGTTTGGCAAGTTTCCTAACTTGACTCAAAGTAGGTACCATTTTTTAAATCGGACTGCGCTTTAAAATTCTTCTATACAAACTTTAACATGCCTAAACCTCATTTGAGGCGTAGTTTTGAAAAACTAATAATGACAAACATTATTACTTACTTATGCAAGTATTTGTGCTAAGTTTCAAATTCATTAACCAAATTAATAAGATTTTTCATATAAACTGTATCTCTGTTTTCACGAACACAGATACCTAAAGAATTTCAAAAATCGTCTGGTATGTTTCCATAACTTGACTCGAACATTATTTACCTACACCAATTTTAGAGTTAATCAAGCCCCCAATAAAATCCTACGCTATAAAATTAACTTTTCACCCCTCAGGGGTACATTTTTGGAAAACCCTAACACACGTTAGTCTTAATTTTTGGTCTCAAGTATAAAAACTGAGTTTTGAGTTAATCGGACCGCGTGTTAAAATTCCTCCATACAAACTTTGACACCCCCAATCCCTCCTTAGGGGGTAGTTTAGGAAAACTAAAAATGATAAACTTTATAATTTACTTAGATGAATATTCGTGCTAAGTTTCAAGTCTGTTAACTCAAGGGATAGGATTTTTCATACAAACTTTCATCCCCTGTTTTACCCCCCTTTTTTTTTTTTTTTTTTTTGAGGGTGGGAAATCATCAAATAACTTCTCCCGCTCTGGGTGGAGCGGGAGGGCGTGTCAGACTTTTACTGACTAAAACCCACCCGTGTTCCTTCAGTTGCCTATGCCAGGGCCGCGGTAACCCTTTCAGACAACCCGCGACCCCAGCGGCGTCGGCCCTATTGGGCCCCGTCACTTGCTGACATCTCTTTGAGGCGCGCGTGGAACACGACGCGCCGTCGACTCGGGCCTGGTCCTTACCGGACGGCGAGCTACCCGCTGCTCACCGTCCGCAGGCCCGCGCCTACGGTGGCCGGAAATCGCCCCGCGATTCCCGCCGCCCAGGGCGTCTCCTGCGGCGACTGAGGGCGTGAGGCTGCCTCTCCCTCACGCGTTCCGCCTCCTCCTTCGCGAGCATCACTGCTTCGCAGAAGGAGGTGACGGCCTCCCATGCACTCTCGCTCCGCACCATGGCCTGGACCAGGCTCGGACGCGAGAGATCGCCGCCGCCGATCGCCTCCGTGAGAACACGGCGGTGCTCTGCCCAAGCCGGGCAGACCTCCACTGTATGCTCCACCGTGTCCTCCGGGCGATCTACACAATGGAAACACCCGGGCGTTTCCTCCCGCCTTATGCGAAACAGGAACCTCCCGAAACAACCGTGTCCGGTGAGGACCTGCGTCAGGCGGAAGGTGAGGACGCCGTGGCGCCTCTCTAACCACTCCTCAAAGAGGGGACTTATCGCCGCTATTGTGGCGTGCCCCTGTTTTACCCCCCTAGGGATAGAATTTCCAAAAATTCTTCCTTAGTGGATGTTTACACTATACAGGGTGGCCGGAACATTGACGTCCAAAAATAAAATTTCGGTCCCTCGTATCGTGGGGTATTCGAATCACCCCCATGTATGTTCCGCGACTTTTCATAGTTTTCGAGTTATGAATTTTTTTCTGAATGTTTGAAAATTTTCGACCTGACCAACCTAAAAAAATTCTAAAAAAAAAGTAGAGGGTTTTATCGAGTTTCTTTTTTTGCAACTAAATTTTCATAAGTGGTACTTTTATGCATAAAATAATCAGCTTCGTAACTGTGATGAAAGTTATGAAAATGTTGATCTAAAGTGAAAAATTTACGTTCGGTAAATTATGACTCAAATTTTCAACTTTAAATTAAAAATCTTAACAGGTGACTTCATAATTCCTAAGTAGGCTTCAAGAATGCGCCAGACTTTCAGCTTTCATAACCATAAAAAAAATGAAGTACTTAATAAGGCTACTTTGTTTAAAATCGGCCTTCAAAGACAGCGAGGTGGAAAAATTCTTAAAATTACCCATCTGAGTAATTTTTTTTTTTTGGCAATTTTCTCGTTCCTAAGGTTAATTAATGATAAGAATACTGAAAACTAACCACATTATATTCAATATTCATAATTACCACACGTGGGCGAATGAAAATCCACTCGAAGTGAGAGCTTCGACATTTCAACATCACTTCAGCGTTAACTTGTGGTCTGGTATCCTCAATGGCGAACTAATTGGTCCGTTTGAACTGCCGTCCAGACTTGATGGAGAAACATACAAAAACTTTTTGGAAAATGAACTTCCATTGTTGCTGGCAGATGTGAATCTCGAACTCAGACGAACCATGGTGTTGCAAAATGACGGCGCCCGTGTCACTATGCAACCCAGGTCCGAAATTACTTAGATGAAACATACCCCAACAGATGGATCGGACGCAGCGGTCCAATTAGGTGGCCTCCACGCTCATCTGATCTCAACCCCATCGATTTCTTTATTTGGGGCTATTACAAGGAAATAGCATACGCCCGAGACTGTTCAAGTGAACAAGAGCTGAGGCAGTTGATTGCAGAAGCTGAACGTGTTGTGAGAGAGAACAGAGACGCTTTTAGACGATTGCCAGACAATTTCTTACGTAGGTGTAGAATGTGTATTGCTGCTGGTGGTGGCCACTTTGAAAACCTTTTGTAAATGTTAAAAATAAATTAAGTACTTTTTTCACATTATCATCTGTGTTTTATTCAAAACCACTTTTTACGTAAAACTTTTCTTACCCAACTCTGAAACTATTTGTTGGTTAGTTTTCAGTATTCTTATCATTAATTAACCTTAGGAACGAGAAAATAGCCAAAAAAAAATAATTACTCAGATGGGTAATTTTAAGAATTTTTCCACCTCGCTGTCTTTGAAGGCCGGTTTTAAACAAAGTAGCCGTATTAAGTACTTCATTTTTTTTATGATTATGAAAGCTGAGAGTCTGGCGCATTCTTGAAGCCTACTTAGGAATTATGAAGTCACTTGTTAAGATTTTTAATTTAAAGTTGAAAATTTGAGTCATAATTTACCGAACGTAAATTTTTCACTTTAGATCAACATTTTCATAACTTTCATCACAATTACGAAGCTGATTATTTTATGCATAAAAGTACTACTTATGAAAATTCAGTTGCAAAAAAAGAAACTCGATAAAACCCTCTACTTTTTTTTTAGAATTTTTTTAGGTTGGTCAGGTCGAAAATTTTCAAACATTCAGAAAAAAATTCATAACTCGAAAACTATGAAAAGTCGCGGAACATACATGGGGGTGATTCGAATACCCCACGATACGAGGGACTGAAATTTTATTTTTGGACGTCAATGTTCCGGCCACCCTGTATAAGGTATCTATGTGCAAAATTTCAAGTCTCTAGGTCCATTGGTTTGGGCTGTGCGTTGGTATATTAGTCAGTGACTCAGTCAGGACTTTGATTTTTTTATATATATAGATTTACCATGTTATTTTAAGACCACAGTCTTCTTATAGGTTTTCCTGTAATTTACAGGTAAAGAACTAATTTCTATATTTTTTTCAAAATTTTAGGCTCAGCAGTTTCGGAGATAAGGGGGGGGGGGAATGGTCAATTTTCATCTATTTTCTTAAATAACTTTAAAACAATAAATTTAAAAATTTAAAAAAAAAAAAATTTGAGACCCTCATAGTAATCCCTTTCATTTGATATGTCACTCGGTACAGTTTACAAAACTTTTATTTTTTATTTTCTTATTTTCCCCATAAAAGTGACTCTCATATTCAAAATTCATATATTTACTTTAGCTGTACGTGTTTGGGTCACAGAAATCCATATGTGTACCAAATTTTAACTTAATCGGTCCATTACATTCGAAGCAAATTGGCTGTGACAGACGGACAGACGGACAGACAGACAGACAGACAGACACACGAGTGATCCTATAAGGGTTCCGTTTTTTCCTTTTGAGGTACGGAACCCTAAAAACGGGACCCTCACTTCGTTGTCCGTCTGTCTGTCTGTCAGTCTGTCAAGACCCTTTTTCTCAGGAACGCGTAGAGGTATCAAGTTGAAATTAATATCAAATACGTAGCTCTACTGTTCCTTGTAGTTCTAAAACAATCAAGCTTCAAGTCAACGCAATAAAAAATACGACCATTTATGCGACATATTTTGATACTCGCAAGTAAATCAAAACTTATAAGTTTTGATTTACTTTAAATTTCTTTATTCTAGGTCAACGGGAAGTACCCCATAGGGTACTTCCCGTTGACCTAGAATAAAGAAATTTGGCAAGAAGCAAGGTCTCACAGCACAAGTAAAGGAAAACGTCCAAAAGTTGTTAATTTGTAGTTTTCTCACACAATGTTAAGTTTTTGTTTTTGGGATAAATTTTTTTCAACTACGGAACCCTTCATTGTGCGTGGTCTGACTCACACTTGGCCGGTTTTTTTAGTAAGTTGTTACATAGTAGTTTTTACAGCTTGCGTGTAGTTAAATAAGGATCAAAATGGCATCAAAAACCAAATATCGAAAAAAACAGCGATTTTTGTAGGCGCAACGATGCATTGTTATAAGAGGTTTTTTATTGTAGGAAGAGGATGATAATTCTTTTGTGTGCACAAAATAAATTGTAGATCTAAGTATATATCTTTTTTTTTATATATATAAAATTATCAGTACTTTACATTATCAATAGAATTTAGTTGCTCGTTATGTTGTTCATAAAGAAAGACATAGCCCACAACTTTAAAATTCATACCTTCTATAGCCTTAATTCGACAAATTTTTACCACAATTCTATAGAACGAATACCCAATAAACTTTACCACAAACCCATGAGCAATCAACCACAAGATACGACCAATAGGACAAACGCAACGCAAGTCTCAGAAATCGATAGGAAGGATCAAAACTCAAAGCTCACTGAACATAGCTGTTATACGTCGACGTCAACGTCGAGCGGCTTGAGTTACGATGTCATGCTAAATTGAACCCCTAGTGCTGCTTACTCGCTGATAGGTTTATGTGTAGCTGCAGATCTTCTGTATGGGAATAGTATACGCGATTGTGCAAGAATGTAACATATTCACAGTTGTATGGTCTGAAATTGCCTTCGATTTTTTAGTACATCGAAAGGGCGAATTTTTGTTATACATGGTCAAAATCGAATGTCAATTTAGTATAATAGGACCAAAATGGGTGAGATAAAAAAGAAAAGAATGAAAAAAAAAAGTTTATTTGCGGTAGCACAAAAAAAACACATAAGATAGGGTAAATAAAAAATATGCGTCACATCGACACAAAACAGCCATCGCTCAGCATAATGCTGTGATTCTGTGCGAGACAGAGTCAGAGCTGATTTTCAGCGGCAAAAAAGATCACAACATGATTTTGAATATTTTTAAATAGGTATCAGATATTCCGCTTGATTTGGGTGCCGATATGAAATTATGTGTATTTTTTCTCGAAGCAATTTAAGTGTGTCTATTCAAGTGTGAAAGCACAGCTCATCTTGTTATGACGGTTTTTTATATCTAGTCTGTCCGTCTAGACGCTATTGACTATATAAATCAGACTTCAAATCAATCATATCTATGGTTCACCTCTACGAATTTCTGTAACAAACAAACAAATAAAAGTTTTTATTAGAAAATGTAAACAGGGTACCTTTTTCGTAATAAAAAAAGATTGTGTAAACAGAAAATCATTTCCAATATGATATAGTAGAAAATAAATTCCAATGAATTGCTTGGAATAGGGCACAACGACTGAAACTTCCGGACGTCCGATTGGTTCGTGAATAATACCGGATACGATCACTTGAACGTTCCTCAATCTTGAAACATAAGGCGGGATATTGCTACAGTACACGGCTTGTCTGAGTATTGTCTGCTTGACAGAAATTCAGTTTAAATGATGGGAGGATGTGATTGTTTTTTTTTTTTTTTTTTTGTAACTTTTATCATTGTGTTTTTAGTTTAGTTGGTGATCTTCCTGTGCGAGTCCCAATAAATATTTTTCTTTCTTTCTTTCTGTTTGATTTAAGTCCTGAGTTTTGCTGACATCGTTGATAAGGTGTTGTGACTCTTGTGACCTGATTGGATAAAACTAATTGATATAATAATAATAACCACCGTCGAGGTTGGATAAAAAAAAAAAAAAAAAAAAAAATATCCTTGGACATTTCACACAACGCCATCTAGTCCCAAGCTAAGCAACCTAATGCTTGTGTTATGGTAACGAGATGGCTGATAAACTATAATAATAATAATAATAAATAATTCTTTGACACTATTAGGAAGGTCAATGACAGCTTTACTTAATGCATATTTAGAAGAAACAATACCTATCGAATTAATCAGTGGATAATGATGCTGGTTGCGTGATTACTTAAGTGTTCTATAAAATATCTGTACCTTAATATTAAGCTTTATTACGCAATACGGATGATGACTAAAAATTTATTTTTTGTCCGTCATAGAGATTATTAAAAAATATTGGACACGTATTTTTTCTTTTTTTACGTACTCAAAAAATTACGGCGATACATTGAGTTAAAATATGGCATGACGTCACGCGTAGCTAGGTTTTATACGTACAAGTGACGTAGCGAGCCCCCACTCCCCAACTTTAATGCGTGATTATTTTTTTATTAATATGATAAAGCAAAAAATACGTGTCAAATATTTTTTTTTATTATCTGACTGACGGACTAAATAGAATTTCTTTTTCTTTACCCAGGCATCATCCCTATTGTTTGTTATCCTGAAGAAATAAAAATAAAAAGAAGTTACTGAAAGAAACAATTGATTTAATTGCATTTCTGATGCCGATACTGTTAGGGCCTGTTACACCACCTATACGATTAAGTTCCTATTAACTAACTTGGCAGATAATTTCATACAAATTCTCTTCCATTTTTCAATTTATTCGGTAAGTAGTTCGTGAATTATCTCCTTATTGTAATATTTATTTATTTAATTTACATAACTTTTAATATTGTAATAGGTATCTATTCAACACATTAACTTTGGTTGAAATTGCACGAGATCAATTTACTTCTCCATTAAAATTCATCAAACGTCCGCACTCAAAACCTCCATTCGTATATTCCCCGCCTTAGAATTTTAGACTGAATAATTTGGATGCTCCGCGAAAGTTGGCTAACAACCCCGACATCGTGCTCGCGATCACATACCCACCCGGGTGGATTTAGTTTGTCGTACTGGTATTACCTCCATTCTGTAATCCTGGTACTACGGAGTCGAACGAAGGGAAGTAGGGAACTTACAGGGAAGTAGTCTTTAATCTTCGTGTGTCTTGTCTGCGTACGTTAAGGGTTTTATTTTCTTGTTGAAACGCTAATCTCAAAGTTGAAGAAAAATTCTGTTTGTTTTTGGGTACTTGGTAGTGTAATGAGAGGGCTCGTGTCTAAGTAATAACAGTCGCACAGGTCGATCCATCAGGTTAAGCTACGCTTGCCGGGGTTAGTCCGTGGATGGGTGACCATCTTTACATACCGAGACTCCTCCGCGCCTCGGAAAGCACGTTAAGCCGTTGGTCCTGGCTGTCATTCGTGGATCTTTCACAGTCGTAACGGGTCGTCAGAAGCCCGAAAATCTGACAACCAGTCTTATCAAGGGTTATCAAATTACCAGTTACTGGGCTGTGGAGGTCAGATAGGTATTCGCTCCATGCAAAATACTGTCCAAAAGTCTGTACCCCTTGGTACAGACTTTCGGACTTCTGACGACCCGTAACCACTGTCAAAGATCCACGAATGATGGCTGGGAACAACTGCTTAGCGACCGACAAGACCGACCTCGACCAGCTTGGCTTAACCTCGAAGATCAACCCGTGCCGCTGCTATTATGAGCAAGCATATCAAATACTAAACCAAACAATGAAATCTGTCTACAGGCCGCTGAACGCGAAGTCGTCGATCAAAGTCATCGAGGGCCGCTACACATCCCTAACGAGTTCAGTCGTGAAGATAGACGCGTTGCCTCCAACTGTTGAGATCCTGTGTGACATGCAGGTCCCACTCGCCAACTATTATAGCAGGAAGAGGGATATCTTTTATAGAGGTATGTTTTTTTAAGCATAACTTCTCGGTGGCCGTAGTAATAACTAACAACTATAACTGCAATGTTGACTTCTGAGCATGAAGTTCTTAAGTTTTTCCTTTAGCATACTCTATTACATGGGACTTCAAAACTGACAAACATGGATTCCTTAAACACCTTTGCCTGCCCCTTTTGGGACTACAGATGGAATGTTATTGTATAATATCACGTCAATGTGTAAAATAAGTTTGGTTAAGGTAAGTAGTAGACCATGTTCTAAGTCCCATGGAATATTGGTCGTAAAAAAAAATTACTTCGTTTTCACCAGAAATAAGGAGCGGGGTACAAACTGTTACAATTTATTTTTATTAGAAAAAATGTAGCTAGTAAAGAAACCTGTGGTTTAGCCAGTTATTTTAAGAAACTATATCCCAACAATAGTCGAAATATATTCGAAAAATAAGCTTTCCATCATGAAAGCGGAGCTCCCTCAATCGTTATTTAGATAACAAGTCTATTATTATGGAAGTAAAATTCTAGGTATATTGTTACATTATTATTATATAACTACTCTCATCTGAGACTTATTACTCACTGATTTCTCGGAACATTTTGTATAGGCTTATTCTAAGAAATCCATACGCTTATCCATATAACTTGGCAACAAAGTCCTATAAATGCCTTCATAAGTAATCACAAAAGAGTTTTTTCATCCAAAGATTACCTTTTTTTACATAATAGGGAAGATTTTATTTAGAATTAGGGAATTGATGATATTCTTTAGAAAGGTCAGGTGCATAGTACTACAGATTAATTTGTGATGTTTAATCTGTGATCATTTAACCTGTGATAATTAATCTGTGATAGTACTTACTCGCAGCCTATGAAAATGAGTATGTAAGGATCGTAGCAGGTGGCGTTATATAGTTCCTACCTACACCTATGGGGTGAAAACGTGAGCTTAATGTTGAACAAGGAATATTTATTTTTATTTTTTGTTAACAGATCCCCCGTCGCCTACGACAGACACGCCTTATTTAGAACAAGTGGCGCCTGATTCAGGTAAGATATTGTTATTAGATCAAATATTAAGGTACCTAATGAAATAAACAGAAAATCTTTAAACAGATTCCTGACCCAGGTTGTCTGAAGCAAGGAAAACCTCTCAGTTCTGTGGAGATTCACAGACGACTCCGCCTTGGAGTGTAAATGTGGTGTTGTTCCAGAAACGACACTGTTCTGCGTGTCCTGTTAGCTGCACGTTACAGGAACTGATGATGCCAACCACGTAGCCAAACTCTGGTCCGAGTCCATTTATATTGGCCACGTTATGCTAAGAATAAGAAGAAATAATTTAAAAAACCGGTCAAGAGCGAGTCGGACTCGCGCACCGAGGGTTCCGTTCTGATTTCTGAAAAAGTGTGCTATTTAGAGACATCGTTTTATTTTTCCTGTAATCTTTACATAAACTTCTATCACAAAGAATAATTTCAGATTTTTCGCTTTGCAAACTTCGGAGATAAGGGGGGGAACGGTATTTTTTTTACATTTTACATCAAAAGTCAAAAACTATGCGGCCTAAAAAAAATAAAAATAGTTTGAGAATGTGCAAATAGCGTTCTTTTATATGATACTCCACATGCCCTAGTAGCCCCACTTTAAATTTTTAAGACCCCCTTTCAGTCCCCGTTTCAAAACAAAAATATAATTATTTTTATTTCTTTCTTATTTGCAAAATAGTTGGGTCAACGTCATCTAAAACTATTCTAAATTTCAAGTTGATAGCATTAGTAGTTCTTGAGATATCCAGCTGTGACAGACAGACAGACAGACTGAGTCACACCATAAGGGTTCCTTTTCTACCATTTTGGTACGGAACCCTAAAAATGCAACAAGAGCACATCCACCGGTTTAACTAACAAGTTAAAAGTTCGATTTAAGGTCTTTTAGCTGGCTTATTAAGGAACATCCCTTGTCCAAAAGTCTTAGATGGATTTCATTTTTTGGACGCAGATGACAGGACACGCAGGACAAATATTAAGTGTCCATGATTCATAGTCGTCTATGAATCTCCACCTGAACCGGCTTTCATTATTTTTTAATCCTATTTAAAGACTTTCAGGTTACCCAAGACAAATCATGTCCAGCCGGGAGATCTTCTTTAGGAAACCACCAAGTCTTGGTGACTCACTCCGTGTTCAGTAACCAATATGCCCATAGCGTAATCAGCCTATAATGTTCCCACTGCTGGGACACAGGCCTCCTCTCGGTGAGAGGGAGTAGGCTATAATCCACCACGCGGGCCCAGTGCGGGTTGGTAGATGTCACTGTATGTCTTCGAATTTTTGGTTCAAGGACATGTCGGTTTCCTTACGATGTTTTCCTTCACCGTTTTGAGAGCAGTGGTCATGAAATAATTTACAAAAAGTAAAGCGCCTGTCAGGGTCCGAACCTACGACCTACAACTCGTAAGTCGGGCCCGTTAATGGGTAACCACAACTCCTAATATGCCCATACCATGGTAAATAGTAGTGGGTCAGCTGAGTCGTAGCGGGGCTGACCGTCCTGGGTGCGCCCCACCTATACATTTTTAAGCATCGTCACTCGTGAAGGCTATTTAAATCACCCACATTAAAAGCTATAATTATGTTAGATTTAAGTATCCGGCACTATTTTATTTACAAGCTCAAAGCATTTATTTCAATTAAACCAATTATAGGCAATTTATTACAAAAAAGTACATATATTATGTACAAGTATAACAATAAAAAATAAAAAGGGGACGAGCTCATAGGGCATCAAAAAATTCATCCGCATCGCTGTCAACAGGAAAAGTGTTCAAAAGGCTGCCAGAATTGCCACGTTGTATGGCAATGCTGATTCTGTGGCCTGGCAATGCCATACAACGTGGCAATGCTGGCAGCCTTTTGGGCACTTTTCCTGTTGACAGCGATGCGGATGAATTTTTTGATGCCCTATGATCCTTTTCCCTCTTAAATCTGTTAGTTTATATAACCAACAGTGAACGAGAAAAGAATAAAAAAGTTATTTATTTGATATATTTTTGTTTCAGGTCACCACATTGCATCAACTTCAGCGCTGGTGATCACATCCATAGTCATCAGTTTGCTTAGATTGCAGGCGACTTGACAGAACTTAGTTAAGAAATTATTTAAAAAAAAAATACTTCATAGGCCTTGTCCTAATAGAATGCAATCGTTGCGCCAATACGTGATCGTCGCTACCATTTGTCACTCATTTGTTCGGAAAAGCTGATCGTGCTTTCTGTTGGCGCAACCATGCATTCGTGTTCGCCGAACAAAATGAACACGATGATCGCTTATTTACGCGAGGACCACTTATACCTATTAGGACATGGCTTTAGTGTTATGCACAATATAATTTAAATATGTAGTCTGTGCAGATTACCTTTATAAATATGTAAAGCAATGTAAAGTGTATAGGTATACCGTTACTCGGAAACGATTTGTAAAGTAAAAAGTCCTGCTAATAATCGTAACTCTTATATTAAAAATGACAAAATGAGTTTGTTTTCGTTTGTAACACTTTCACGCTAAAACGGATTGAACGGATTTGGGTGAAAATTGACCTGGAGAAGGATATAGGCTACTTTTCATCCTGTATCGCAAACGAAGTCGCGAGCAACAGCTAGTAATACAATTCACAATATAAATATTTGCAAACTTTTCACAGAATATTAATATATTTTCAAATACTTGTTTAATGAATATTGTAAATGTTTCATAAATGGTCTAGTTATTTATGTAAAGCACTTTCAATAAGAATCCATTCATATTATTAGTGTCTGTCTGTGTGACCGCGTTGTTCTTCTAAACTACACAACGGATCTTGATGCGCTTTTCACCAACATTTAGAGAATTTATTCCGAAAGGTTTTTATGTATAAAACATTAATATTAAACTCACATATAATTAAGAAATCTCTATGTTTTGTTAAGTCGTAAAAACCGTGCGAAGCAGGGGCGGTTCACTAGTAATTTAATAAACAATACCCAATTATTGTGGCTACAATCCAAAGAAAATAGTAATAAACCCAAGGAGACACAAAAAAGCTGCGTCAATCTGTATGAATTCTTTATGTAATGTAATAACTAAATGCATAATGCATAACTACTTAGTTCTGCCAAACTGAGCCAACCTACAATCCCTCATTACTTTAGTTATTTGCGTCAAACATACCGATACCTAACAGCCAAAAAAGGATAAGACGGGGAATAGACGCAGAAAAAAAAAGCCGATTCTAACCATATATACTGGGTGTAATTTTAATCACCGTGATCCTCTTAAGGGGTCATTGTACTCATCATTATAAACAACTTTTACTATGGGACCAAACCTGAAATCGCGAAAAAAAAATCAGCTGTTCAGTACATTTTGACGAATTATGCGAACATAAAATGTACTGAACAGCTGATTTTTTTTTCGCGATTTCAGGTTTGGTCCCATAGTAAAAGTTGTTCATAATGATAAGGTCATAGCTTGTGTTTAAAAAAATAATCAGCATTACCATAATCAGCCTATAATGTTGAAGCATTCCCGTTTGAGCACCTATTTTCTGAGCACCGATTTTTAGAGCACCCAAGGTATTCCCATTTGAGCCCAGTAGCTTCTAGTGATGGGGTGTATAATAAAACATATCGATACAAACATTCTGAAAGTCAAGATCTGTCTCCTAAAGTCACTGACCTTGACCTCAAGGACACCAACCATGAATATTGACCTGTTACTGCTCCTAAGAATTGCTGATCTTGACTTTCAGAATGTTAACGTTGAGATCAAGGTCAATGACCCTACGGTTAAAGTCAATGACCCTGAGTTCAAGGTCAGTGACCTTAGGAGGCAGATCTTGACTTTCGGAATTTTGACCTTGATGTCAAGGTCAATGACCCTGACCCTGAGGTCAAGGTCAGCGATCTTAGGAGAATTGCAGAATTTGACCTCGAGGTCAAGGTCAATGACCCTGAAGGCAAGGCCAATGACCCTGAGGTCCAAGTCGGTCACTTTAAGAGCATCGCAGATTTTGACCTTCGGAATTTTGACGTAGACCTCAAGGTCAATTCTCCTTAGTTCGCTGACCTTGACCTCAGGGTCATGGTCATTGACCTTGACCTCAAGGTCAAAATTCCGAAAGTCAAGATCTGCCTCCTGAGGTCACTGACCTTGACTTTAACCGCAGGGTCATTGACCTTGATCTCAACGTTAACATTCTGAAAGTCAAGATCTGCGATTCTTAGGAGCAGTAACAGGTCAATATTCATGGTTGGTTTCCTTGAGGTCAAGGTCAGTGAACTTAGGAGGCAGATCTTGACTTTCAGAATGTTTGACCGTAGGTGCTCAAATGGGAATACCTTGGGTGCTCTAAAAATCAGTGCTCAGAAAATAGGTGCTCAAACGGGAATGCTTCATAATGTTCCCACTGCTGGGACCACAGAACAGATATCTGTGGCTGGGACGCAGGCCTCCTTTCTTCGAAAGCGAATGGGCAGTAATATACCACGCGAGCCTAGTGTGGGTTGGTAGATGTCACATGTCTTCGAATTTTGGTTCTAGGACATGACAGTTTCCTCACGATGTTTTCTTCAGCGTTTTGAGCCCAGTGGTGATGAAATTACTTACACAAACTAGGGCCTGCTTGGGTTCGAACCTACGACCTACAACTCGGAAGTCGGGGCCGTTACCACTGGCCACCACTGCTCTCTCAATCAGCTTTATCTATCCAAAATCGTTTCAATTACTTCGGAAAATGGGAGAAAATGGGAGAAAATTTGCTGTGGATTTTTTCGTTTTGGCAGAACTATGCGCATTATAAATAAGAAAATAATAAGTTTAAAATTATCGAATGTTAGTGGTTGTAAATATTTAGTTATAAGTAAGTATATTATATATATGAACGTGTATGACCAGATTATAGGTATGAACGTAAACGTGGCAAAAGGAGTATGTAAGGATCGTAGCAGGTGTCGTTCTGTAGTTTCTGCCCACCCCCGTGGGAATAAAGCGTGAGTTTATATATGTATGTATGTATGTAATATCTATTTTTATTAGAAATGTTTTGAACATCCCAAAGATAAGTTTTATCTAGTCTTAAAATAAATTAAACAGACAGTATATTTTAGTGTTTTATTTATTTCAGAAATCCACGATGTTTTTAGGGTTCCGTACCAAAATGGTAAAAAGGAACCATTATGGTGCGACTCTGTCTGTCTGTCTGTCCGTCTGTCACAGCTGGATATTTCAAGAACTACTAATGTTATCAACTTGAAATTTGGAACAGTTTTAGATGACGTTTGCCCAACTATTTTGCAAATAAGGAAAAAAGAAAAATGAATAGGTACTTTTTTTTTGCAACAGGGACTGAAAGGTCTTAAAAATTGGAAGTGGGGCTACTAGGGCATGTGAGGTATAATATGAAAGAGCGCTGTTTGCACACTCAAAATTTTTTTTTTTTTTTAAGCCGTTCTTTTGATGTAAAATGTAAAAAAAAAATGACGTTCCCCATAACTCCGAAGTTTGCATAGAGAAAAATCTGTACTTACTCTATGTGATAGAATATTTGGTAAATATTACAGGAAAAACAAAACGATGTCTCTAAACCGCACACTTTTTCAGAAATCGGAACGGAACCCTCGGTGCGCGAGTCCGACTCGCTTTTGACCGGTTTTTTAAACAGTTGATGATGAAGTTTCACTGGAATTTCGTTTAGGTGCTGTCTATCGACATGAGTGCCACTGAATTATAACTTATTCGTAGGTACCACTGCCTTTTTATTATATTGACCAAAGCAAAAGAGAAAACAAAAAATGAAAAGTTTAAAAATCCTGAAAGAAGTTTTAGTTCTGATAAAAACACAGTTTTTACAACACTTAACGTTGCCAATCCGCCTTGAGCAAGCGTGCATTAGCATTAGCCTAGCGTGCCTTCTCTGTATGAAAAGAGTCATTTGACCTGCAGTGTGACAGTTAGCCGACGTTCGTCGTAAAAATATCGCGGTGGGATTTCATCGCGCCCTGGATTTTCAACTCTCGGCGTTGAGCCGAGCTTCGAGAATCCAACCTAACAACAACAGAGTGCATCACAGCGCGTGGAAAAAACACACTGTTGGATTTTCAACTCCCAGCGCGCTAACCAGAGCGTTGAAAATCCAGTGCGCGAAAAAAAATCTCCGCGATATTTTTGCGAACGTCGGCATAAAGGCTGGTATTATTGTGACTTAAAAAATACGAAAATATTTCTACAGTTCCCATGTTACTCGATAACGAAACAACACATCGATTCACATAAAGCTTTAGAGTTTACGAGCTTACCAACATATGTATACAGGATCGATTCCCACTTTTAAAACCACCATCAAATTCGATTTGCATCCATCCATTAAAAATATAGGTTGAAACCAAAGCGGTCGCGGTTTTGTATACAAACCAACCAGCTGTTGTGTGTCTGTGGCTTAACTAACAAATATCACAAATTTAAAAAACACCGGAATATTTGTAATATTTGGAACTTTTTAAGTAACACACGTCCTATTAACCTCTATCTACAAGGTGTAACTTAAGTAACGAACAACCTCTGAAAGGGTCATTGTACTCATCATTAAGACAACTTTTACCATGGGACCAAACTTAACTAAAGTAAACATGAAATCGTGAAAAAAAAACAGCTGTTCCTTACATTTATGTTCGCATAACTCCTCCAAATGTAGTTTTTTTTACGATTTCAGGTTTTTTTTTCCAGTAATAAGAGATGTTCATAATGATGAGAACAATTACCCCTTAAGAGGAAATACGGGCGGCGAGACTTTTGAAAATTAGGTATTTAAATAAACTATTGCTGTCGCTCTGCGAGCGCTCCGCCCTCAAATTCGTGCGATAAGAACAACTGCAGATCCGACTAAACAGCCTAAGTAAAAAGTCACATTTCGAGGTTTGGCTCTCGCCTATTTCCTCCTCCAATATTAGACGAATTTAAAAGATATTTCATAAACTGAATAAGAAGGATATATACTATGCCCCTATGTTTTTTTTTTTTGTTAATAGTTGTCAAATTTATACACTAGGCCTCTGTTGACAGCGGTCTGAATAGGCAATTTTGAGCATTTTTTGAGGGTTCTAGTTCTTATAAAAATAATTAATCATCAAAAAGGAAAACATAGGGGCATACAAGTACCTAGCTAATATTTATATTTCTGTCAAAAATAATTGCTCTATGGTCATTAACCAGAAAGAAAACAGGCGAGAGCGTTTGTATGGAGAAAAGAGCACCCGCATTTCCTCTTAAGAGGTTATGCGTTATTTAAGTAAATGTTCATGCTCAGCTGTAGCATTTGCAACCACTACACCAACGAGGCAGTCAGTGGTCAAGATTATGAGGTGGTTAATTTCCTAATGTGGAATGAATTATGAGTAGAAGGGAACGTATGAAGAGGTGCGAGTGAAAGATGTATAAGCACTACACCAACGAGGCAGTCAGTGGTCAAGATTATGAGGTAGTTAATTTCCTAATGTGGAATGAATTATGAGTAGAAGGGAACGTATGAAGAGGTGCGAGTGAAAGATGTATAAGAGTGAACGGGAGAGTTTTAAAAAAGGAATATGGCGATTGGTGAAGAAAATTATGTACGAAGACGACGTGTGTTAGGTTTCTTTTATTGAAAGTTTTCTTTTGATTAAAAAAATATAGAAGTTTTCATCAACGCGACTCTTTTATTTCACCACACGAACCCACAAACTTGGGGGTTCGGCCGGGATTGTGGTGAAATAAGTGGAGTTAGGAACGCCGAACCCCTCAGACGCAAGCATGACCACAACGCGACGCACGCACATTGATTTTCGAAGATCCTATTGTAGCTGAAGAGTTCGTTTGTTTTATTTTGTTTGTTTCTTGGAACGTGTTAGCGCGCGGAGCAGCTCGTGGCTAAGTAATAACAGCCTCACTGGTCGGTTAAGCTACGCTTGCCAGAGTTGGTCCGTGGATGGGTGACCATATTTACATATCCCGGCTGCCATTCGTGGATCTTTGACGTTACGGGTTGTCAGAAGTCTGAAAGTCTGACAAACAAGTCTTGCCAAGGGGTATCGTTTTACCCAGTTACTGGTATTCAGCTGCATCCGGTTAGACTGGAAGCCGACCCCAACATAGTTGGGAGAAAGCTAGGCAGATTGATTTTTTGCTAATCTCTGGAACTACCAGTCGGATTTGAAAATATCTTTTTGCATTTGATAGCCCAGTTACTGCGAAAGGCTATAAGCATCACGTTATATTAAACATCACGTTAGGACTCTTAGGAGCAGAGCAAAAAGAAAAAATGTCAGAAAGAACGCTAAGTGTAAACGAAGTAATAGCGCGGGCAGGCAATGCGATGCCACAGGGTGGGTCGGGAGAACGCACGGCTACAGATCACGCTATCAATTTCCAGTATAAGCTGATCTCGCATGGTATAGGATTTCCTCACAATGAGAGGCCAGTATAAATTGGAAATGTATAGCTTGATGTGTAGCTGTGTGAACAACAAATTTCAGGCGGACAAAGTCGCGGGCAGAAGCTAGTTAGTTTTATAATAAAGAGTCACTCTTCAAATTGATTCAATTTGTTTAAACTGTGTAAGTAGATTGATCCCTCACAGCTAACTGACAAAACAACAAGCAAAATGGAAAAACTTTATGATACAACTAGAGTATCCAATTTAAATCCACAAAAACAGAACTGTATTGTATTCACAATGGACGACAACAATCCCGCCTAACATACTGTGGGCCTCGTTAAAAGTTCAGCAACTAGAACAGACGTGAAATATTTTGATCCAATTTGATTTCTAAAAAAGTGTGCCATTTAGAGACATCGTTTTATTTTTCCTGTAATCATAAACTTATATCACAGAATAATTTCAGATTTTGTCTATGCAAACTAGAAAACTATGCGGCCTAAAAAAAAATGTTTGAGAATGTGCAAACAGCGCTCTTTCATAATTATGATAGCCCCTCTTCGATTTTTTAAGAAACCCTTTCAGTCTCTGTTTCAAAAAATATTTCTTATTTGTGAAATAGTTGGGCAAATGTCATGTAAAACTGTTCCAAACAAGTTCTTAGCATTATTATTTCTTGAGATATTCAGCTGTAACATACGGATAAATAAACAGACAGACAGACTGAGTCGCACCATAAAGTTTCCTTTTTATCATTTTCACGACACTTCTATAACGTATCAAAAGCGAAAGGAACTTCGTATATTAACGTATTTTCTTTCTTTCTTTCTTTTTTCATTATTCTTTCTTCTTTCTTTCTTTTCGTTCCAACCGGCTGTCTCACGACACTTCTCGACTGTTTTCATCAGGTATTTCTCAGTAGCAGCCCTGAGTCTGTGTCCGGTTGATGGCAAATAGACTCGCCCCCTTATTACATGGGACTTACACTTATCTGGCGAAATGTGGGTGTACTCTAAGTATGTAAAACTCTGCCCTTACTCTTCAGGGATTACAGGCGTGATGTTGTGTATATGTTACAGTCAAAAGTCTTAATCGCTCAAAAGTACTTTTAACTGAAAAAAACAGGCAAAAGTAATTTTAACTGAACACGTTGGTCAAAAGTAGTTTTTTCTGAAAATCTGTGGTTAATAGTGACTTTAACTGAAAATATGTGGCTAGAAGTTATTTTGACTGACGGACGCTCTTAGTCAAAACTACTTTTAACCTATACTAGAGCATCGGTCAAAATCAGTTATAAGTTAATAAGTAATAAAAGATTTTATAATTATGTTGTAAATTCGTTTATTACGAAGGTTTAGGTTAAGGTTTAAATAGTTAATACACAGAAGATGTAAGAAGTACCTACTAAAAAAAAAATATAATAACCACAGTTACGTTAATTTTTTTTAAATTTATTATCAAGCTTTAATTAAGTCTGAAAAATGCCAAACGTTATTCGTTATTGTACACACAGTAGCACATACATCAAGTTACCACGAAATGTCAAATTTTCTCATTAAATTTTGAACTTAACAGTCAACATTTTAAGGTTTAAAATCATTTGGAGAAATTTGACAGTTTTTTATAACCTGATGTGCTGTTGACTGTACAATGAGAACCTCGTAAATTAGAGTACTTACCTTTTTAAGAGTTTTGACTGATAGTACCAGAACATTAAACTTACTTTTAATGAAATTAGTCAGTCAAAACTACTTATAACCAGCTCCATTGATATTAATTTGACGTCTTCCACCGGTAGACATAATCTTTAGGTATCTTTAGGGTTGGTGTCGTCACGCAAGCCATCATCGTTTTATGGAAAATGTCACAAATAATTATTTCAATGTACTTTTTCAACTGTAAACAAGAAAACACATCTGACTTGTCTGTCAGTTTGATAGCTCCGGTCATCCGGTGGTATCACTTGTCACTTCGTTTTTTTTTTTTTACAAATACAAAATGGTTAACGAAAAACTGATAATTTCGAAATATTTTAAGTATCCGGGTTTTTAAAAATATGATAAGTATATCAATCTACTCCCGACAATGTATTCTCAACATTGGAAAATGTTTTGAACCCTCTAAATGAACACTTTTTTTTGTACAAATTAATCTATGGACCTTGCCTTGATTCTTTAGTTTTGACTATAATTCAAAAGTCGAGAGCTTACAGTCAAAAGTATTTTTGATTGATTTTGCTAGTTAAAAGTACTTTTGACTGGTTAAGAGTTTTGACTGCAACATGAATTAAAGAATCTCAATAATATATCATGATAAAACAGCCTCAATAACAAAACATTTGTGCTTCCAAACATTTTCCCACAATTTTCTCCAGCGCATTTATCTTATCAAGCTTACACTTTTCATAACAGTAATTGGCAGAAGTATGGGAAAGCATAGAACGTTATTTCCCACGCCGCGTGTTGTGGGACAGTGACGTTTTTTTTTCAGCCAATCCAATCCTTTTGGACGCAATACACTCCCGTGTGAATTGGACGCGCCCGGCCACCTGCTACTCCTGATAGCTCCGCATCAATTCTGATGGCCACATGTACCGAATATTTGAAATTGGATACTAACATGACACCGATACTTTTAACGGGTATGGTGTGAAAATATTGAAAGCGTTAATGAAATTAGTACGCGTCGTCTGCCTTCAATGACGTCGTTTAGAATGACGCTGAACATTTTGATTTGTATGTCGCAGCCAATTAGCTTATAATAAGACATTTAGTTAACAGTCTAGCCCTTGAAAGTAGTACCTATGCTTGCCGACCGCTACCACGGTTGGTCATAGTTCCAACATAACCTATAATTGAATATCGTTTAGGCGACTAGTTGAACGGTGCCAGGGCTAGGCTGTTAACTGAAAGGCTAATTTAGCTAATTGGCTACGACATATACGTTTTATGTGATTTAATTTTATGAAAAAGGTTCTTGACAGACTGACAGACAGACAGACAGACAACGAAGTGATCCTATAAGGGTTCCGTTTTTAGGGTTCCGTACCTCAAAAGGAAAAAACGGAACCCTTATAGGATCACTTCGTTGTCCGTCTGTCTGTCTGTCAGTCTGTCAATACCCTTTTTCTCAAGGACGCGTGGAGATATTAAGTTGAAATTAATATCAAATACGTAAGTCTATGGTCCCTTAGAGTTCTAAAAAAATAAAGCTTCTAAGTCGTTGACTTAGAAGCTTTATTTTTTTAGAACTCTAAGGGACCATAGACTTACGTATTTGATAATAGGTCTTTACCTATGAAATTGCCGTTTTGTATGAAAAAATTTAAACGAATTTTTTTCATGTATTTTTTATTTGTATTAATCGAAGTAATCACCCATGCAATCAATGCATCTTTGCCAACGCAGTGGCAGTTTATTGATGCCCTTCTTAAAGAAATCATCTGGTCGGGAGGCAACAAATTCTTCAAAGGCATTTTGTACTGCCTCTCGGGTATTGAATTTTTTTCCCGCCAAGAAGTTATCCAAATTCTGGAAAAAGTAGTAGTCTGTAGGCGCAAGGTCTGGTGAGTAGGGCGGATGACGGAGAGCTTCCAACCCCAGTTCTTGCAACTTGGAGACCGTCTGCTGTGCAGTATGAGGTCGCGCGTTGTCGTGCAGGAGCAGCGGAGACGAGCGATTGACCAATGCTGGTTGGAGATGTGCCAGCTTCTCCATCATTGTGTTCAGTTCTTCACAGTACACATCTGCAGTAATGCTCACCCCGTTTGGTAAGAAGCTGTGATGAATCACACCGGCGCTAGACCACCAAACAGTGACCCTCACTTTTCTAGGGAAAATTGTTTGGCAAGAAGCAAGGTCTCCCAGCATAAGTAAAGGAAAAAGTCCGAAAATTGTGAATATTATGTGTAATTTTAAGACGTAAGTACCTACAATTTTTTTTTTTTTGGGATCCCATGTTAAGTTTGTTTCTGGGGTAAATTCTTTTCAACTGCGGAACCCTTCATCGTGCGTGGGCCCGAACCCGACACGCACTTGGTCGGTTTTTTTCCTTTTGAGGTACGGAACCCTAATAAAACAAGTAGGTATGCAAAACTCTTTGTATTTTGTTACGATTGAAAAAGAGAAAAAAAACACTCATGTCATTCTTGATGGAACCCGTCATTAAAAAAACCATTGTTTTCGATTGTTTGTGAAGTAGCCAAGATGTAGGGAAAACAGAAATATTATACGAAAAAAAAACCACAATACGTAGTTCTGCACGGTGGCACTGCTTTTCAGTACTATTGAAAATGATCCTCCTTAAGTCGAGAGTACGTTTAATACACTTAAACAATTTGCGAGCGTGTCAGTCCATGCCTCATGGAAGCGGAACTACAAGAGATCCTTACAGCACTCCATATCAGATGCAGTGGCAGTGGACCGACCCTGCTACCACGTATCCCCGGCCTGAACAGCGTAAGTTAAAAAAAAAACACTATGGATAGTTGTATTTATTACTAGCCTCAGACCAAATAACAAACCATGGCATAGCACTGCGAACAATACAGTTAATCGTGCGCAAAATTACACCTCGCTCTGTGCATACACGCTCACACACATCCACTAAACTACAACTAAAGTACACCTTACTCATCATAGAGGGTTTACATTACAAGGGATGAAGTTTACATTACAAGGGATGAAAGTGTGTGTGGAAGTTCATCAGTTGTGCCGATGGGCAACCTATCGAACACACGCTTTGTACACAAGTGCACCCATGTTTACGAAACCGGCCTCATATCACTGTTGACAGCGTGATGTCTTGGTTTTTATTTGGTCTGACTTGCTAGTAATGTGATCCGTGTGGGCAGGGCATATTGCTCGCAAATAGCCGATGGGGCCGAAAGACTCTGTGGGCCTACTCCCTAAGTCCGTCCGTCTTCCTGTCCGTCCGTTCATCCGTCCGTCTGACATTACGATCCATCAAAACCAGTGTAAAAGTTAAATTTTTCGGACGGTCAAAAACACATCGGGAGTAGGGACAACTGGCAAATCATGTTGTCATTCATACTTCGTTTGGGCCCCGAACCAATCATCCATCCGTAGGTGATACGGAGTAAGAAACGCCCGTAACGAAGACTGAAACTACGGGCTTCGTGCTTAGGGAGTAGGCCCCCTGGAGTGGCGACCGCGTACCGGAAGGTCTAGCGTAGGAAGGCCTCCCACAAGATGGACTTGATGACCTTGTGAAGGCTACAGGAATGCGCCGCATGCGAGAAGTACAGAACCAGTTGATATGGCGACGCTTGGAAGAGGCCTATGTCCAGAAGTGTTCTGGCGAAAAACGATATTTACACGAGAAAATGTGCCTGTGGCATCCAAAAAAGAAGCAACAAATGACTTGCATCATCTAAACATTGTTTAGAGGGTTAGCACACCTCCGCGAAACCACCATCATCATCATCTTCCTGCCCTTATCCCATGTTACTAGGGGTCGGCGCAACACGTTTTCTGCTTCCACGTTCTCCCCTGTCAATCGTCACGCTATAATTCAGTCCTTTCTCTTTCACGTCATTCCTCACACAATCCATCCATCTTTTCTTTGACTTTCCTCTGCCTCTCTATCCATCAACATGGTATATTCATCACTCTTTTAGTCAATGTTTCATCCCTCCTCATCACATGCCCAATTGAATTTTTGTGTTTTTTTTTTAAACCATAGCATCGAAACTGCAGTAGTTCAATTCAACTGACTCGCATAAAGTTTCGCTACCCGACAACGGAACATCATGCGGTTTCGTGGGGGAGGTGTGCTAAGGCCCTTAGACGGTGCAACTTTTGTTGTTGTTTCAACTTATGGTAATTTAATCGTATCGTGTAAATCAGGCTTTAGGCGTGCTATAAGAGTACCTATATACACTGTCTTGTCCATGTCGGCATTATTCGGCACAGCAATACGGAAGATGTAACTTTAATAACGCACATCCTCTTAGGGCGATTTCAATCAAACTTTTATACCCAGTCTAAGCCTTAACCTTCGAATAATGTTGAATTTTTCGTTTGTTGCCCGTGGTTCGACCATGTAGTTAGAAGGACCAAGGGTATTTTTATTTTCTGTGGTTCTAACAATCTTACAATACAATGCTGCCGAATTAAAATGGTAGTCTCAAAAGTACGACTCGCGACAGTAAAAAATATGTATTTATATAATTGTTCTGAAATCAGATCGAATCACGGCAAATCTAACTTAGAGAGATATACGTTTGATAAATATAAAAAAAAAAAAAAAAAAATATCCTTGGACATTTCACACAACGCCATCTAGTCCCAAGCTAAGCAACCTAATGCTTGTGTTATGGTAACGAGATGGCTGATAAACTACTTATATCTTAGAGCATTTAACCTATGGAGATGGCAAGCAGCGAATCACCGAACAACATTTTCTGCCACTTTATGCGGGAGGCGAGGAAAACACATACAGCACACTACGAAAATTTGACAACCACACACAGATACATGCTTCGTATTGCTACGAACGCACACGAAAGAATAATAGCCACACAATAAAAAAACACATACACATTGACAAATTTGTGCGTATCTACGCAACTGTCCTATGACAACAAACACAAAGTGCTAGTGATGGGACACAAACAATCAGTGGTATTTGATTACATGAATCAAAAATCAATCTGCCTAGCCTTTTCCCAACTATGTTGGGGTTGGCTTCCAGTCTAACCGGATGCAGCTGAATACCAGTATTTTACATGGAGCGACTGCCTATCTGACCTCCACAACCCAGTTACTTGGTAATACGATACCCATTGGTAAGACTGGTTGTCAGACTTTCGGGCTTCTGATGACCCGTAACGACTGTCAGAGAACCACGAATGACAGCCGCGACCAACGGCTTAACGTGCTTTCTGAGGCACGGAGGAGTCTCGGTATGTAAAGATGGTCACTCATTCACTGACCAACCCCGGCAAGCGTAGCTTAACCGTATTTCATTACATGAATGAATTAATAAATAAAATGTTCATTCGTTTTATTTTCTTGTATGTACAGGTCAAGCCACCCGAAACTGTCAAATTTTCCCAATCAACCTTGAACCTAATACTTTAGATTTATAAAGATTGTAGTAGCTTGACGTGCTGGCGTCTATACACAAAAATACGCAATATGATTAAGGGCCCTCGCCCACGGCGACTTTTTGTAGCGATGCAGTAGCGATGCTGTCGCGCGTCCGCATCGATACAGTCGCGAAGCGGTCGCCAACTGTGTGCCCTCGCCCACGGGCCCAGATTCAGTCGCGATGCAAACGCGATACTGGCGCGCTTCTGTCGCGATGCAAACGCGATTCAGTAACGGCACAATAATACCTGCGATCGCTACAGTTGTCACGTTGTCTTTGGTGCTGCTTTTACGTAAGCAGCCGAAGCGTAGGCAATGAAAGCTCGGTTCTCCACTCACGCGCCACCCTCCCTCTGTTCTCTCCCCAATGTCGTCCGACACGGTCGCGCGTTTGCATCGATACAGTCGCGATACTGTAGCGCGTTGGCATCGCTTCTGTAGCGCGTTGCAAATGCGACTAACGAGCGTTAGTAGCGATGCAGTCGCGCATTTCGTAAACGCGCGACAGCATCGCTACAAAAAGTCGCCGTGGGCGAGGGCCCTAATGCCTGCGAAACGACGTAGGTAGCCAGTAATGACAAAACAATTAATAGTGCTTTAGAAAAAGAACGATTGTATTTATTTTTTTAATCAAATATTTTTTTCAAATAACATTATTGATATTGCTGGACCTTCCCTATCATTCTGCATTTAGAAATTCGGGAACCACTGACACACCACAAACGCACCCGGCGATTTTATATACTAGCTACGCGTTAAGGGTCACTGTTCTGACCTAACTCAACCTAACCAAAATTATTCTCAAGCAATAGAGGTAATGGTCACTATTCTAACCTAACCCAAGTGATTCACCAATGTGAAGTTTCGGACGCGCGGGTGTGATAGTACAGTATAGAGCCGCAATTCGGGATACATACTTGAGCCCCGTTTTATAATGCGGGCTTAACGTAGGTATACGTGTCAAAAAGTGGGAAGGGTAGAATATAAATAATAAAACAACACAGCCAATTTTATTATTTTGTTAAAAATAACACTTTCACACGTCCATTTTTTTTGTTTTTTAGAACTATGTAGTTATTTGAGTTCGGTGTTTCATAGCTAAGTTAAGAAACTAAATGATGTGTTTGATCTTTTAGTAGGAAAACATGCGGGTGTGGCTTCATAGCCAAAGCCATCGTTATTTCATATGTCTGAATAATGACGACTACAGTCTGATTTTTAATTCGACGGAATTCTGACATTTCAGAAGTGTTGCCAATAATAAAACGGTCCTACTAAAATATTTAATTTTGCAGGCGGTTCTCCCGTGCCAAGAATGTTTTTTAAAGTGGGTATCGTACCCTCAATTAGTTTCCTTCTATTATTTGCAAGTTGTTTAAAATTACACGACATAAAATGTTCTGAACAGATTGCACTAGTACGGGTGGGTCCCCAAGTTTCTGTATTACCGCAAAATATCCTCCATTTTTGTCATAGTACAGGATCTTTTGGAAATCTGTTGAAGAAAAATATAGAATAAAAGTAATCAGTTTAAATAAGTGCCAACAGAATCAAACGAAAATCATGTCTATTAATTTGATTGTGTACGTACTACGTTTTCATAACAGCCTTGATAAAACCTACTAGTAAGTACCTACTGCCTACGGTCCGCGGTGGAATAGTTATTAAATTATTCCACTGCGGATTATTTTTTTTCAAATTGCATGAGAAAAACTCACATTCGAAACGAACAAACTGTTATTTTTTATTAGCCTAAAACTACAAAAGAATTTAAATATACTCACAAAAAACTGAAATTAATATTTTATAATATATATTTTTTTTTATTTCAACCTGACTTATCCAGATAAATTATTAAAAAAAACTGGTTACTGAACATACTGACTGAAAAAATCATTTATTTTATCAATCATTGATTCACGTTGTCCCTGCACTATACAAATTCCTACTTGTATTACCGTGTACTACGTTTGAGCTACCAACGTACCACTGTATTTTTCTATCGTAATGTCAACAACGATTATTTCGATATTATACTTAAATAAAACTATTTGAATGTATAATTTATACTTACATGTGGTAAGAAACACCATGGTTTCGCAAATTTGAAGTGGCAGATCGCTTTTTGCACGAGGATACTGCACAATTAACCATTTTTTGGGAGCACTTTCTTGCGACACAATACGATACACAATGACAGCAGTCGGCGAATGAAATAGTTTTATATAACGTGCATGGCCATATGGCCAATTGACTTTGGCAGAGGGGTTCGCTCAGCTATGCCATCTCCATAGGTTAAATGCTCTAAGACTTATATACATATTTTTTTTGTAAATACATACATATTATAGATAGAAAAACACCCAGACTCGGAACAAATACTTGTGGGTCGTACAAATATTTGTTCCGTGCGGGAATCGAAACCGCGACATGTTGCGCAGCAGTCAATCGCTCAACCACTTCGCCAAACGTGTCGTCATATATATATATATGTTTTTCTATGTATAATATGTATGTATTTACAAAAAAAAATGTATATAAGTAGTTTATCAGCCATCTCGTTACCATAACACAAGCATTAGGTTGCTTAGCTTGGGACTAGATGGCGTTGTGTGAAATGTCCAAGGATATTTATTTATTTATTTATTTATACATTGACGATTCTACTTTCCTAATATTATATGACCACTAACTACTTACTATTTTTGTATTTGCAGAGCATTATTGGCCTTGGCCATATGTTAAACCCAGGAAGGCAAGGCCGTACAATCCAGATACGAGGTACAATAACCCCAGCCGCTATCACCAGTCTTGAACAAAACAGAATTTTAATTATAAGAAATAGTAGCAAACACAATATATACTTTTAAATGATTTGTAATAAAATAATATAACTTTCAAGAAATAAATTTTGTTGTTTAACTTTGTGACATTTACCTTTAACTTTAGAAGCTTTATGCCTCATTCGCTGCAGCGGACGCTTATCGGCGTTTTTTGATTTAATATTCAGGTGCGAAATCGCCCATCGGCGTTTTTTTAAACATTTTTGCTTATATCTTGGCAAAAACGAGTCACAAAAAATGTACTTGCAATATATGCACATTTTTTTAGAAAAAAAAACAAGGTTTCCGAAATTTAAACTTTTTGAAAATTTGCGAATGAAATGTCCTTCCTAGGTGCGGAAGACCAGGATCCAATAATATAGTTAATAATAATAGTGAGAAAGTTCATGCAAATTGAGGAAAACGAAATCTCTCCTCATAACATTAATTCATCCTCATAAAAAATTCACCACGTGCGCTACATTGACTTGGCTTGGGCCCGTTAAGAGCGTTGGCTCGGTACGGCATTTCATACAAACTTTCAAGTCCTTTTTTATCTAAATGAATGAACCGATTTTAATGAAACTTCATACGCATAAGCAGGATACATAGGTCTAAAAATTTAGTTAAGAATATTTTCGAAAAATAGTGTTGCAGCTAAATTAGACCGATTTTAAATATTCCATAGAAACAGAGATTTCCATTTATCTTTTTTGAAATAAGACATTTAGAAAATGTTCTTAACTAACTTTTTAGACCTATGTATCCTACTTATGCGTATGAAGTTTCATTAAAATCGGTTCATTCATTTCGATAAAAAAGGACTTGAAAGTTTGTATGAAATGCCGTACCGAGTCAACGCTCTTAATGTAGCTTAAACTAGCCAAAGAGCTAAGAAACAAAACTTGTTTACCAAAATAATAATATAGTTAATACATATATAAATAATAGTTAATACATATAATTTTCCAGGATTTAATAACCTTTGATTCTAAATAAATACCTATTATGTTTTTTTGCAATAGTTCCTAAAGTTATAAGTACCTTATACTTTCTTATGCAAGTAAATTTATTAAACATAACCTATAAACAACAAAATTATATCCTAACTAACTATTAAAAAACTAAAATATGGCGTCGAAAAATTCCTCCGCATCGCTGTCGACTGGTAGAGTACCCAAGAGACTAGCGGCATTGCCACGTTGTATGGCAATGCTAAGCCTCTGGCCAAAGTAAAAGAAAGCCCTAAATATATTGTTCCTAAATATATTCAATTAATTTAGTTGGTGTTATTTTTCTTTATAGAGGTCTTAACTTAAAATTCACTAAAACTGAACGAATACTCAAGACAAGTGAACCACCATGGATTGCTGGGTGTGGCGGGCAGTGGTGGGGACCACTGCGGTAGTCGTTTAATGTCTAATTTTATTTATTTATTTTTTAGTTTCTCTAAAAATTGTGCGATGCCTAGTACATTGAGAAGTGTTCTACCTAGTGATTTATGTAAATCTCTTCGGATGCAGCGACTCGTGTAATTACGGTCAAACTTCACTTCAGGTAAGTTTGTTTAACCATCAATTGCTTAACAATTAATTTCCGTGACTGTACACGTAGTAAATTAGTAGGAAGCTTTATTTCTTTGTTATCTGTTGTGTATCCAAACGATAGCAAAAGGGATGCTTTAATAATTTGGTTTTGGAATACTTGGAGTTACAAATAATTACCAGTTTTCTTTTAGCCAAAACGCATATGAGTGAAGATAGTTGTGTTTTTAACTTCACTTTTATGTTTACAAAACCGGCCTCACTTCACTGTTTTTTAATTGGTCTGAATTTAAATAATATGGGTCTTACCCAATGGTCTTACCACAAAAACTTTAAACACTTGTTCAACGCGTGTCTAAAAATAGATGGATCACTAGTATGTTGTCAGAAATGCATGTGGTCAAATACGCATTTCGTCATCTCTCTAGATAGACTCGCAACTTGTCAGAAACAGAACTCGACAGATACGCAGCTCGGCAGACACGCAACACGACAGATACTCATTTCGTCAGATATTTGAAACCATCCACCCAATGATATATTACCTTGTAATCATTATAATACGTCATTGCATCCACCCAGATTGATGTAAACAAAAGAAATTAGTCAAATAAAAGAGTTAATAATGATCAGTATTTTTACCCGACTGCGGCGAAGCCCATAAGGAGGGTTATGTGCTTGACCAGTATGTAAGTATGTATGTATGTATGTGTGTATGTCCGTTTCTTTGTTCCCTCGTAACTCATAAACGAATGAACGGATTTGGATAAATTATACGTCTTTAGATTTGGCTTGGTAGCCGAGTGTCACTGGCTACATTAAAAAATAAAAAACAAAGTAAAATGGCGGATTTGGGTGCCATATTGTGGAGTTCGAATTTTTTTTTCTTCTAATACCGTCGAGTCTTATCATTTAGTTTTTAGGGTTCCGTACCAAAATGGTAACCCTTTATGGTGTGACTCTGTCTGGCTGTCTGTCTGTCACAGCTGGATATCTCAAGAACTACTAATGCTATCAACTTGAAATTTGAAACAGTTTTAGGACACGTTTACCCAACTATTTTGCAAATAAGAAAGAAATAAAAATATTTATATATTTTTTGCAACAGAGACTGCAAGGGGGTCTTAAAAATTCAAAGTGGGACTACTAGGGCATGTGGGGTATCATATGAAAGAGCGCAGTTTGCACATTCTCAATTTTTTTTTTTATTTTGTTTTAGGCCGCATACTTTTCGAGTTTTGATGAAAAATGTAAAACAAATTCCGTCCCCCCCCCCCTTATCTCCGAAGTTTGCCAAGAGAAAAATCTGAAATTATTCTATGTGATAGAAGTTTATGTAAAGATTACAGGAAAAATAAAACGATGTCTCTAAATAGCACACTTTTTCAAAAATCGAAACGGAACCCTCGGTGCGCGAGTCCGACTCGCTCTTGACCGGTTAATAAAACCGGTCAAGAGCGAGTCGGACTCGCGCACCGAGGTTTATTTCATATTTTATCATTAAATAATAATGATAAAATATGAAATAGCTGATTACTTTGCGTTTAAATCCTATTGATTAATTGACTGTCGAGTTGCGTATCTGTCGAGACGCGCATCTGTCAAGTTGCGTGTTTGTCGAGCTGCGTCTTTGACGAGGTGCAAATCTGACAAGATGCGTTTCTGTCAAAATGCGTTTTCTGGCGAAATGCGTGTTTGACCACTTGCATTTCTGACGACATGCTAGTGATCATGTCAGTCTTACTTCAAACTCCATACATAAATGTCATTTTAAACAGTTGTTTAGCTTAAACAACTGATAAACACAGTTTTGTGGTAATACGGTACTTACAGTTTATTCAGTTAAATGCTGAATTTTATTTGCACTACCATCATTCCCAAATAGGTACATTAATTTTGTAAAAAAAATGTCGTACGCTAAATTTCATATCTAAAAACCAAACTTAACAAAGCTAAAATTGTCTTGGGAAATCAGCAGCACGCTGGACTATCGAGCAGCTCATGATAAAAGCATAAAGCAACATCAGCTAGCTAATGCCTCGGTGAGGGACACCAGGACAAGTTACACCGGCTTAGGATCCCCGCAAATAAATTTCCCACGAGACGCGTATTTTACATCGTTCGCGACAACCGAGACGTAAGATGATCCGAAATATTTTAAAAAAGACGTCTTGAGACGCACTATTTATTAGTTTTGTGGGGAATTGAAATAGGAAAGATATTCATGTGACTTTGTGAAAAGTATTGTGGTGGATTGTTTGTTTAGACCTCTGGTAAAGTATTTTGGAATAGAGGTGTGTTACAACTTAATAGGCTTGTTTTTGGAGTCAACCAATTTAAGTAAATAGATAAGCGACAATATAAAAGCGCACAAGTGTGGACTTTGGAGTCCGACAAGCTTTGGTTCCTAGGAAAGTCGTTCTTCCTATAAACAAATGTACTCTGTGTGGTTCCGTCATATTCTAATGGCCGCCATGAAAATCTTTCATTTTCACCAGTATTTGACGTTAAATCAAACTCCATTGCCCAAAGATTTAAATCACGAGATTTGTCCTCGCCGTACTTAGTTACAATAGTGTGTCCTTACTGAGAAGAGTGAGCTCACACATTATTAAATAGGTAGCATTTCCTTGACAATCAAGGCAAGTTACTGCGCTATTGTGTGTGAGAGGAGCCAAAACGAAACAAAAACGTCGACTATCTTTTGACGCTGTCATCATTTTCATGACAGTCACTACGGCCGTTAAATGCGGCCACCGCTCTTCTAGAAACCATAATGTAAGAAATCTAAGTTCTAACACTTCAATGAAACGAGTTATGGGCTTTTTAAAATATAAAGATTATTATTAGCCAATTAAAAGTCACTAGGAAGTTTATACGTCCGTCTCTGATCAAAGCGCAAACGAGAAGTAAAGTAATAATAATGGTGGGTAGTATTTATATAATAAGGAGGTACCTACAATGTATCGATTATTACAGAATCGACTAAAGATTGATTTTTGTAAATAATTAAATCAATTAAATCAACACATAACTTTAGCCGCAGGTTGCCCAACGTTGCGCAACCACAGCCAAAACTGAGACTTTAAAAAAATACTTTCCACTCAACATAAGGGCGTATGGACACGCCGTTTCTATACGCGCGTTCTATGCAAGATCGTATGCACGTTGACGACGTATTTTTTGCCTTGAAAGAGCAGCACTGGTTACGTCTACGTGGAAAAATGCCATGTAGGTATATACAGGGTGGAATTTTGTAATGCCACCTGAAGGGAAAGTACTCTTAATACTGTAGATAGAAAATTTTACTCAAAGAAAACATTCCTTTATTTTTTAATATAAAGAAAAATACATTCAAAGATTTTCGAAAATTCGTTTGCCACACCCGGGAATCGAACCGACTAAAATCTGTAAAAATTACAACCTGTACTTTTATTGCATTGATCGTTAGGATCAAATAAGGATGAAATCTCTCTAACAAACTTGATAAATTAAATGATAGGAAAACCATGAAATCTTCAATTTTAATTTTTTAATATTTTTTAAATCTTAAACATCAAGCGAATTTTTGAAAATCTTTGAATGCAGTTTACTTTCTATTCAAAAATAAAGGAATGTTTTCTTTGAGTAAAATTTTCTATCTGCAGTATTAAGAGTGCTTTCCCTTCAGGTGGCATTACAAAATTCCAAATGTTAAATCAAAGGTTGGTGTCGGTTAAAAGTGTATTGCGTCAAACTTGGCTATTTATTTTGCTATAATATGGTAGATGGCGTCACTAGGACATGTTTTTGTATGACATTTCTTCTGATAGCCTCTCTATATCTATAGTACCTATCTTAAATCTCTTTGCTTTACAGAATATATCGGCTGAAGTGGGATGATACATAATATAAAGGAAGCAACGAATTTTATATCATTTAAAAACAAATTAAAGATTTTTTTGATTAATAAAGCATATTATAAAGTTAATGATTATTTAAATGATAAATGTAATTAAATTTTAAAATTAAGCAATGATAATAAAATTATATAATTAGTAAATGTCAATTAATTCTCTAATATTAATATTTGTAATAGATAATGTTTGCTATTGTTTTTATTGTGGATTACCTAATGTAAGAAATATTTCTCACAGCGGGCGTTTGAGTTGTGGTGTTTAGTTTACGTAATTATGTTTATTTTAATTATATTAAATATTTGCACACCTATTGAGGTAGGATATGGTTAAAAGGCCATTAATGTAACGTGTATCACCTTATACACCCATATTCAGGCAAATAAATTATTTTATTTGATTTGATTTGATTTGATTTGATTTACAAGCTAGTTATGTAAAATTCTAAATCCCCGCATCAGACACTGGGCACCGCATTCTATTTCAATATAAACAGAACGAAAACAAAATATAATATGTTTGTAATCGTGGCTCTCCAATTAAAGAATTTAATTAATCCAGTTCGAGAAGGGCAGGGAGGTCGGAATGCGTTGCTTTCTCCAAACTTTTCTTATAAATAAGCCTTTTGTTTCGGGATGAACAGACGAAATTAATGTTGGTTTTGTAATAAGCGTGTTTTAAATGTTTCAAGCTATTTATCTTTTGCATTAGGTACAGTTTAATCATCATTATATTAATACGTGAAGCAAAAAGTATTTTAAACCCCTCTTTACGAAAATTACGCGGATGGAGAAGTGAATGCAGAAAGCAAATGTGGTGTTTGCTTTGACTTACATTTATTTCGTTTTACATTATGTTACGAGACTCACGTGAATAAACTAATGTACTATAAAATGAATATGGCCAAATTGCGACCAATGGGCGACCACTATTTAGTTGTAATTCTTATTCAGTTAGAGAGAATAAGTGGCCGCGACTTACGAGTTGTAGGTACTAGGTTCGAACCCAGGCAGGCACTTTACTTTATGTAAATGATTTTATCACCACTGCTCTCAAAACTGCTGATTTCTCAACAACCACACCACATTGCTTTTAGAGCTTTTAACTAGAGATTGACATTATCTTTCCTACACAAAAGCTGTCAAAGAGACATATTAATTCTCAGTTATAAGTTATCGACTATAGAAAAATCCCCCTGTTCCATATGTCCCTACTGATATAATCTCCACTGGGATACTTGGAATTTTTTTCCAACTATCGCTACCGGTAGGGATATTAGGAACCTGATCCGCACTGGTTGGGATAGTTGGATTTTTTTTCCGTTTATCGCTACCAGTAGGGATAACCAGTTTTTAAGCGGTATAAATTGGCAGTGTACCTCCCCATTACTTGTGATATTGAATCTTTTTATAAATGTAAGGTAATTTTTTTTTTAGGTATTTTTATCTTTTTATAAATGTCAGGTTTTTTTTAATTTTTTTTTTTAGTGTTTCATTGACTCAAAAAAATGTACTTAATTTGTTTTCGGGATACCAAGTTTTCAAGGGTTTCTTTATGATTAATAAGGTGTTCCTGAATTACTAAAAAAAAAAAAAACAAATTTCTTAATTAGATTAGATTAGATTACATTAGATTTATTTATTTGTATAAACATGGTACATACACACAAGAGCATGCAAGATGATAATAATTACATTATGCCCAATCATGTTTAGCCTTATAATATATTGGCGTACAAATATTTTAGTCATATTATACTTTTAATGAATATAAATCAATATAAAATAAATAAATTGTAACTATTTGCATAAGTACCTACATCAAAGAAATTAATCAAACTGCTATGTCAAACTTACAACTAAGTATATTATATTAAAATTAAAAATTAATGTCAAACAAGTTTTTCGATTAAAAATTCAGACACACTATAGTACGCTTTTTGCGATAAAAAACTCTATCAACTGACGTTTGAACTCACTGATACTCAGCTCCTTCCAACGTTTAGGTAGCTTATTAAACAGAGTTGGAGCCATGCAGATGATACTTTTGCGCATGAGTGCAGTTTTAGCTGGATATACGCGAATTATGCTCATATCCCGTCTATTACGTGGGACAGCGTCCTGTAAGCGTGGAAATAATTTGGGATTCGCTTTAACAAACATTACAGTTTCGAAGATATACAGACAAGGTAAATGTTTCTCAAATTTGTTTTGACTTGATTGTGAGAAATCCTATACACTTTGTTATTTTTTGTAGTAGCGCACTTCCAATTTTTTTTTTTTTTAGGTCAATGAAACATTAAAATTACCTCACATTTATAAAAAGATTCAATATCACAAGTAATGAGGAGGTACACTGCCAATTTCTCCCGCTTAAAAACTGGTTATCCCTACTGGTATAATCTGCCCTTAAAGTTAAATATCCATTAAATAACCAGCTGTGAGAGAGACCTTTTAACTTACTGTTAAAACAAATCGATCCCTCAACACTCAAGACACTGACAGACAGACTGAAATAATAATTTCCCACTACCATAGCTACATAACGTTAAGAGGGCTATCGCAATTTGTCACCTCTCTCTCTTGCATCTCTCGCTCACAGGGGACCAAATTTTTAAGATTGTTAAATGAAAAGATGCTTTTTTGAAAAATATAATCAATTAGCGTAATAACATTAATTTATTAGGTGCCTAAGTATTTAAAACACCTTTATATTGTGTTATATATTAAACAAAAAATGTCGTAATATCTGTTTTTGAGATGAGTTAAATAAATTCCACAATAAAAAATTACCTATTAAATTAATATCATTTACTAGTTCGCTAACTGATTACATTTATCAAAAATGCATTTCTTCATTAAACTTTTTTTTAAATTTGGTCCCGTGTGAGCGAGAGAGATGACAAAATGCCACAGCCCTCTTAATATAAATTACTATTCTACGTATGTATATTGTAGGTAATACTGGCGAGCATTTCAATGTATCCAGCCTGCGGCAGGCTCTAAATCAAAATAAATTGAGATATACGATCCTGTCACATGGAACTAACTGACTAACTTAGAATGGCTCGACTAGCCTAAAGCCTTGCTCAGATTGGGTTAGTAAGCGACCAAGTGGCAAGCTATACTAGCCATATATACTAGTCTATGTACTAGCCTTGCCAGTCCACTGGGTTATCGTGCATGCAGGTTAAGGCTATCTTCAGATCTAACTAGTGTTATATTTTTGTGTACGGTTTTTTCCGAACGAAGTCCACTGTTGGACATAGGCCTGACCCAAGTGGTGTCACATCGATCGGTCATGTGCTTCTCGCATCCCCCTATTTCCGTGATATCAAGGTAATCTTAACCATGATCCTGACCTGAAAGTCGTATATCATTATTGTATAGTATTTGTTTTCTCTTTCATGGTCGTCAGTAATGTTTACGTCAGTAATAGTGTTCATGAAAAGCAATTTTAAAAAAACTTGAGATTAAAGTCCAGTAAAAAAAGTTAAAACACCCACAACATCGCAGAAAGTGTCCCAAAACCTACATTAACGGATATTGTACAGAACAGACAAAGGAAAAGAGTAATGTACAAAGATATTTGGCAAGTGCTAATGTACACTTAAGAAAACGTGTTTGTACTTGTTAATGGTCTTGTTTTGTTAAGTAACAGGCCGTTTCCCGACGCCCGGTCCGTTTATCTGTCCACGAGTGTAAATTAAAAAGGATCGGTAAAGAAATCATCGTGTTAACACGAATTTATTTGGTGTTAACGGATTGTAAAGAAAATTAGAAAATTGGAAGAATTTGTAAAACCTTAGCGTACTGTTTTTTTTTAATTTTTGACTAGGGAACATAGAGCCATGTTATAACGCTATGCTATGTAGTTTTGCAGTTGTCTAGTACACATGCTAGCCACTCCAGTAGTCTAAACAAGGCATAATAGGTCTACTTACGCAGGTCTGCCTAGTGAGGATTTCTTGGTACCTACATACCAATGCAATATCGTCTCTGTACTTAAACTAATCGCAGAAACAAATACCTAATTTAATAGAAACTTGGCTTTTGGCTGACGACGTGCCTCATGAGTAAGTTGGGTCCGTAAAAGTACGGGTCGATCCATCAGGTTAAGCTGCGCTTGCCGGGGTTGGTCCGTGGATGGGTGACCATCTTTACATACCGAGACTCCTCCGTGCCTCGGAAAGCACGTTAAGCCTTTGGTACCGGCTGTCATTCGTGGATCTTTGACAGTCGTTACGGGTCGTCAGGAGCCCGAAAGTCTGACAACCAGTCTTACCAATGGGTATCGTATTACCCAGTAATTGGGTTGTGGAGGTCAGATAGGCAGTCGCTCTATATAAAATAGTGGTATTCAGCTACATCCAGACTGGAAGCCGACCCCAAAATAATTGGGAAAAGGCTAAGCAGATTGATTGAGACCTTGCTTCTTGCCCAATTTCATGATTTTAGGTCTACGGAAAGTAGGTACCCTGGTTTTGATTTAGGTACTTGCGAGTATCAAAATATGTCACGTAAATGTCCGTATTTTTTTATTGCGTCGACTTAGAAGCTTGATTATGTTATAACTATAGGCCCGCCTACGTATTTGATATTAATTTGAACTTGATGCCTCCACGCATTCTTGAAAAAACCGGCCAATTGCGAGTCGGACTCACACACGAACGGTTCCGTACCATAATTATACACTCCTTTGCAAAACTAGCCGCGCCCCGCGCGAGTTATAATTATTATTTTATGCTTTTATGATTTATTATTAGAAAATAATGGTTCACGGTTTATGCATAAGGTTTATGTTTATGAAATTAAATGTTTTTTTTAATTTTTATATTTGAGTTGTTTCAATGAAAGGTAAATTGCGGTTTACGATTTATGACGTAATAGAAACAACTACTTACTAGATCTCGTTCAAACCAATTTTCGGTGGAAGTTTACATGGTAATGCACATCGTATTATATTTTTTTTTAGTTTTATCATTCTTTTATTTTAGAAGTTACAGGAGGGGACACATTTTACCACTTTGGAAATGTCTCTCGCGCAAACTATTCAGTTTAGAAAAAAAAATATAGTTAAAACCTCAATATCGTTTTTAAAGGCCTATCCATAGATTCCCCACACGTATGGGTTTAATGAAAAAAAAATATTGAGTTTCAGTTCTAAGTATGGGGACCCCCAAAATTTATTGTTTTTTTTTTTCTATTTTTGTGTGAAAATCTTAATACACAGAATTCACAAAGTTTCAACAGTATAGTTCTTATAGTTTCGGAAAAAAGTGGCTGAGACATACGGACGGACAGACAGACAGACAGACATGACGAATCCATAAGGGTTCCGTGTTTTGCCATTTGGCTACGGAACCCTAAAAAGGGTCTTGACCTACTGACAGACAGACAGACAGACGGACAACCAAGTCATCCTATAAGGGTTCCGTTTTTTCCTTTTGAGGTACGGAACCCTAAAAACAAGATTGTGTCGTCAGTTTTGATTTTGGCCGCGCGCCAAAACTTCTTTGTCCAGGTAAACTTAGCCACTGATACATTTTGAACCATAAAGTATCCATAACTTGATATTAGATTATTAGAACACACTCAACACTAGTTCCGTACTACACGTCCACACTAAACACGGCATCCAATCGTTGACACAGATCTCCAGTTCCTCGAACACTCGAGCACTACTAATCGTACTAACAGGACTACTCCGTTAATTCCCAGTCGGGGTGCTCTCTCAGTGTTCAGGCAATCAAACAAACATTAATATAATTTGCAGCTATGATCGCGAACCCGGTTCATTTGGGAACGTACCGAGAACAGGTATTTGTTGGTCTAATTTATTCACTCATACATGACACACGTTTTGGGACTGTTATTGTGGAAATAATGCTTTATCTTGTTTTAGTGAATGCTGTATTGTGTTGAATTGTGAGTGTTATCAATGTACAGTGGGCTGCATCACTTGGGTACCCCCGTTGTATTAAAATTTTAATACAACTGGGGTACCCAATTGATGAGCCTACCGTACATTGAAATTATTTTACAGTGGATCTAATTTATCTTTTTGAGATGTTGCCGTATCATGGGGAAATTATTAGGACATTTTTACCAATGTAAAATGTTTGATTCCTTTGATCAGGCCAGGCACACACCGCATTTTATGTATGAAGCTACAAGTACGCGGCGGGCACGACTTGTCGACACAATTCACTGAGAGCTACCGCGCACCGGCCGGCTTGCACGTTAGTTCGATACTCGCTCACGCACCGCGTCGTAAAAGAAGATAACCCTAACGAGTCAGAAGGTATAACAGCTACGCGATAGAAAAAGAGGCAACTTCTAGGTGAATATAACTATAGGTAATTAACGCTGTGCGACCAGAATTGCACTTTATTGTGTCGTAGGAAGAGTCGCTATTTATTTAAATGAATTTGCGGAGAGAATCTTCTGTACTAGTATTATGTGTGCTTTGATGCAGAATGCAGTACTTTTCTCCAGCCCGCAAAAATATGCACATGTTGGTGTGTTTATAATCAAGCAACATGAAACCCAAGACTATACTCGACACGTCGTGTTATTCGCCCCTCAGGAGCTGCCGCCTCAACGACAGTTCGGACGCGAAAACTAAATATTTTTGCATAACATTTAACTATCATGGATTTACGCAAAGCAACGCCTGATTTCATACCGCGTGACGAAACACATTCGCACACCTTATAATAAAATAACCCATTCCTGCAGAAAAAACAAAAAGTATATTTAGAAACTTAATCTCACGCTCCGCTCCTACAAAATGTTATTTCAGATTTTCACATCACGATAACTCAAAAATCCTTTATAATAAAATTGCCACTTGAATAAATCTGGCAATAATACCTACTTTAGAATAGAAAATACAAGTTGACTGACCTCCGCTTTCCACGTATTTTCATATAATACTTGTCAAGTTGAGTCTGAGGGATTTGTACGTGTGTCTAGAGTATAATATTATTCTATTTTAATCTTAGTTTGCACTGTAACTTAATGTGTAGAAAATAGAGGAATATTTTCTGTTGGTGAGGATTAATATGCAACATAAATTATTATTATTATTGTTAAATTTTCATACGTACGTGTCAATTTGTAAAGTTTTGCTAGATATACCCTCTATCTCAAGTAACGCGTGACGTTTAAATAATGGCAAAAAGTTTACCGTAGAATAATCTTCAGTTTTCCTGTAATATAAAAGCTTAATATTAGATATATGCAAGGCTACCCAAACAGAGTACAAGCAAAATCTCGTATTTATTTATTTTGATCGTTTCATGTATCTTCTATATAAATAAAAAAAGAAGTCCTGACATCAACGCCCAGCCGAAACCGTTGGACCTGGCAAGCTGAAATTTTGCACAGAGGTTCCCTTTATAATGTAGACAAGGAGTAAGGAAGGAATTCTCGGAAGTACGTTCCCGTGGGATATTTTTCGATATCCAAGCGGGCGAAGCCGCTGGGAAAAGCTAGTATTAGATATGCAAGGCTGCCCTAACAGAGTACAAGCAAAATACTTATCGTATTTATTTATTTTGATCGTTTCATGTATCTCAAAATAATTCCAATGACCTATTCCATTATGACGTTCATGGTAATAAATTATTTAATTAAAATTTAACACTTTTATAAAAACTTATTCAATTTTCAATATACTTTGTCGTACAACTAATAAAAAAGTTCTAAACTAGTTATTAAAATCCTGTCAGCCAGTCAGCCGTAAAATGGTTATCGGATTCTTTTATTTTTTTCTCAAAATCGATTTAACTTTTAAATTGACCGCGATGAAACATTGTTTAACAGGATTCATAATGTGCCAATTAAAATTCAGGGTGAAATTCAAAATTGTTTTTTTTTTTTTTTCTAAACTCAATTCGTAACTTTTCTCTAATGATTTTACTAGTGCCATAGAACTTTTGAATTTATTAATAAATCATCCATCGTACTTTAACCTGAGTTTTTAGATAGATAGATAGGTAGATAAAACTTTTATTTAGTGCACACAAAAGCACAATTAAATGAGATATGAGATTATATGCTTACAGAATAGAAGAAATGCAACACACTGGTTTTATGAATCACAGAATAAAATATGATTCAATGAACTTAGGAATAGGGATGAAGCCTGGGTAAAAAAAAAAATATATATTCTACTAGCTGACCTGACAGACGTTGTCCTGTCCCAATTTCAATATTCCCATATAAAATCTAATTTCAGTTTTCCAGAATTTTCCAATTTTCCCGGCAACTTTTCCAATTTTTCTCATCGTTTTTCGTGGACTACGTCAAACATTTCAAAACCAAAATCAGCTAAATCGGCCCAGCCGTTCTTGAGTTATAAAATTACAACGAAAAGTGGCATTGATTTTTATAGATATACAGGGTGAAATTGAATAGATGCGACAAAATTTAAGGGGGTGTTCTACGCATCAATATGAAAAACTTTTACTATGGGACCAAACCTGAAATCGCGAAAAAAAATCAGCTGTTCAGTACATTTAATGTTCGCATAATTCGTCAAAATGATTTTTTTTTCGCGATTTCAGGTTTGGTCCCATAGTAAAAGTTGTTCATATTGATGCGTAGAACACCCCCTTAAATTTTGTCGCATCTATTCAATTTCACCCTGTAGATTTAGGACGGACTAAATAGAATTTCTTTTTTTTTTTAGCCAGATAATAAAAAAAATTGTAGACACGTATTTTTTGCTTTATCTTATTAATAGAGAATGTTCTAGATAAAACGCATTAAAGTTGAGGGAATGGTCGCTACGTCACGTCGCTACGTCAAGGCGTGACGTCATGCCACATTTTAATTTAATGTATCGCCGTTATCTTTCGATTACGTAAAAAAAATAAAAATACGTTTCGAATATTTTTAACAATCTACATGACGGATAAAAAAAAAACCGGTCAAGAGCGAGTCGGACTCGCGCACGGAGGGTTCCGTTCCGATTTCTGAAAAAGTGTGCTATTTAGAGACATCGTTTTATTTTTCCTGTAATCATTACATAAACTTCTATCACTTAGAATAATTTCAGATTTTTCTCTTTGCAAACTTCGGAGATGGGTGGGGGGAACGCTATTTTTTTTTACATTTTTCATCAAAAGCCAAAAACTATGCGGCCTAAAAAAATAAAAAAAAATATTTGAGAATGTGCAAACAACGCTCTTTTATATGATACCCCACATGCCCTAGTAGCCCCACTTTGATTTTTCAGTCCCTGTTGCAAAAAAAAATATAAATATTTTTATTTCTTTCTTATTCTTGCAAAATAGTTGGGTAAACGTCATTTAAAACTGTTCTAAATTTCAAGTTGATAGCATTAGCAGTTCTTGAGATATCCAGCTGTGACAGACAGACAGACAGACAGACTGAGTGATAAGGGTTCCTTTTTTACCATTTTGGTACGGAACCCTAAAAAATAGTCATCATGCCTATTAAAAGCTTAGAATAATACGCAGCCAGTTATTATTGATAACGTTAGTAAAAATTGAACGGGAACCACAACATTTTGCGACATACATAGCCTGACACCACAGCACATACATCAAAACAGTTGCAGTGATTGATAAAAACTACTTAGGCATTTCTCACTCAGCGTACTTATGTGGGACATAACTGGCGAAATGTGTGTGTGTGGGAATGTGGGTGTGTGTGTTGTAGTATTACACCTCAGCCTACTCCTTCAGGTAACTAATAAGGCGTGATGTTATATTATTTTCTATCTATAATTTTCTTGTGGCAATAGGTTCGCCCCTATCACACTAATCACACTATCACACTCACACTAATATTGTAAAGGCGAAAGTTTGTGAGTTTGTATGTTTCTTACTTCTTCACTCTTAAACGGCTGGACCAATTTTGATAAAATTTGGTATGGAGGTAGCTGATACCCTATATTTACACATACGCTACTTTTTAACCCGGTTTTACGTTTCCGTGGGATAATTTCCGACTTCCACGCGGGCAAATGCTACTTAATTATAAAGCCATTTATTTCCGAAATTTGGGTAGGTACATTGGGAAGCATTTAGACCAAAATATAATTATAAGAAGTCCCGCAGTTATCTGTGCCTTTTGTCATTGACCTCTTCGAACTGTCTCCATTGTGCTCTGTCTTCTGCAACCCCTGGTTCAGTATGGCCCAGGGTTAGGCGGATATCTTCTTCCCATCTTGTTTTTGGATGTCCCCGATTTATAATGCCGTCTCTTGGGTACAATAAGGTCACTTGTTGAAGTCCCATGTAACAGGATGGAGCAAATAAACATAACTGACGAATTGTGGGTTCACTACAGGTCCACTTCTGCCTAAAACTTCGGGGATTACAGGCGTGATGTATATATTTCTAGCTGCGCCCCGCGGCTTCACCTGAGTAGGCCGGTATAAAAAGTAGCCTATGTGTTAATCCTGGTTATAAGCTATCTACATACTAAATTTCATCCAAATCGGTCCAGCCGTTTGAGCGTGAAGAAGTAACAAACATAAAAACACACACACTCACACATTATACACACTCACAAACTTTTGCCTTTATAATATTAGTGTGATTTTCTTAGTTCAAAAACCCGTTTCATCGGCTCTAAAGCCCCGTATTATCGCCACATTAATCAGTATGCCCAACAAACTAGACAACATAACAAGAATAGTTTGCAACTAGTTACGTTTTGTATAATTTGTGCAAACTTAAATTAATTATAGCGGCGAGGACTTGTAATGGCTTTACGTTATTATTTATTGAATAATAATTAGTGAAGTTGCTGTAATATTTACGTACTTAACTAATTATTAGAGTATGTTGGAGTTGGTTGGTTTTTATGCTGATATTAATATGATAAATGTAGTTATGTTTATGAGAAAATTTTGACTTGTTTCGGTTCTTTGTTGTGATTAGAAGTTGAACACCGATGTTTGGCACGTTTTTAACTTGTGGTGTGTAAACTGCATTACCTACCTGATTTTTATACTAGAAAGATATACAGTGTGTTAGGTTAAACGAGGGACATACTTTAACGTTTTTAAGTTGTGGTGTGTAAACTGCATTACCTACCTTATTTTTATACTAGAAAGATATACAGTGTGTTAGGTTAAACGAGGGACATACTTTAACGTTTTTAACTTGTGGTGAGTAAACTGCATCACCTACCTTATTTTTATACTAGAAAGATATACAGTGTGTTAGGTTAAACGAGGGACATACTTTAACGGAGTGTAGTACTCATGACAAATTACTAACTTTTACCATGGAACTATCCTTGAAATATGAAAAAAAATCTGCAGTTCTCTACTGTCCCTTGTTTACTAACGCCCTGTATTTTCAGTGTTATTGGGATTTTCCTTCAAGAATTTCTCGGTAGCAGCCAGGGGTCGGTATTTGTGCCCGGTGATGTCAATAGGCTCGCCCCTTATTACATGGGACTCAAACATAACTGGCCCCTTCAGGGAAATACAAGCTGGATGTTATGATGTAACTATAATTCCCAACAAATCTCTTAAGATCATGTTTCTAATTCACATTGCATCAAACGCAAATGTTGCTTACTTTTGGTATATAGGTGATCGGCACTAAAATTACATTTTTTTTTTGTATTTGTCAAAAGAAGTCACATTAAGGTCGTATTTTACGATGTCTGAATAGCCACTACTTACCAAATAAATTCAAAAATGGAACAGAATTTGTATAAAATGATCAGCCAAGTAAGTTAATAGGAACTTAATCGTAGGTGGTGAAACAGGCCCTTAGAGTTAATTTCCTACTCCCAATAATTGAAGTTGTCTAACTCTAACCTCACACACACATTGCTCTCACTACGAATGGTGGCAGATAGCGCAATCAGTGTCGCGTCGCCCTTATGTGCGAAGTGGACGGACACACAGTTCAAGTTACAAAAGGCTCTTACGCCAGAGCTCAGAGGAAAAATAGTACAGTTGCTCAGGCTCTCTACCGTGTTAACCCCTCAAGTGTCTGAGTTTGGCTAATTTTACACCCAAAACCCCAGCGAGTGGGGAGGGTTGGGGGTTAGTTGCGAACCCCATAGGTTCACAACTACTTATGATGATTGGTTTTCCATCGGATGATGTTTTTTTACATTTATATATATGTGATATAAGCTTATATACCTAACAAAAAAAGGGTTTTTCTTATGCACACATGGGGTGCATTCGACACTTGAGGGGTTAACTCGGAAAAGGTATTTCAAGTCAGCTTACGGATTAATAATTATTATAAACTAACTGCGTCCCACAGTTTCACCCGCGTAGACCGGGATGAAAAGTAGCCTATGTGTTAATATAAGCCAGGCTATAAGCTATCTACATACCAAATTTCATCCAAATCGGTCCAGCCGTTTGAGCGTGAAGAATTAACAAACATACACACACACACACGCACACCCCCCACAAACTTTAGCCTTTAGAATATTAGTGTGAAGTGTGATAAACATGTAGATTACAGATGTGATAGGCATTGATATAAGTGAGTAAGTAATTTATATGTGTCAACATTAGGTAAAGTCCGGTCACGAAGCAGGAAGAAATTCGTACAATGACCCCTCATTACTTGTATGAACGCGACGGCAATACATTTTGTGCGCGAGCAATAGATATAAGTAGGTAATGAGCGTTATTGTACGAAATTCTTTCTGCTTCGCGACCGGACTTTAGTATATCGTTCGTTGTAACGACCACTGTTCCATAGTAACTGTTGATAAAAATGTGGAAACTACAGAACTATAGGGAGTGATACGTATGTTCGAATGACGTTTTTGCGAAGGTCACCATTTCGAATAGTTTTGCGAGCAGTACGCCAGTTCGGAAGTCATGGTATCGAAGTCCGATGTTGAGTTGATTTGTCTTTCTTTTTTTTTTTTTTCCCAAAACCAAATCAAAAGACCATGCTCTCTGTGTCTCGTCTCATTGGGGTCGTGAGTTCGATTCCCAGACAAATTAACTCAACATCGGACTTCTCGCACTCGTACTGCTCGCAAAATTTTTCGAAATGGCGACCTTCGCGATAACGTCATTCGATATAGCGGTTTTCGATGTAATGAGTTTTCGAACTGGCGTACCACTCGCAAAATTTTTCGAAATGGCGACCTTCGCAAAAACGTCATTCGAACCTACGTATCACTCCCAGAACTATACTACCTATAGCTACTGTACTTTTATTAAACTTAGTTTCAATCAAACATGAAAATTCCCGTCCAAAAGGTCGATTCTCTCTCTTCATTCACTCGTGCTCGTCATCCCATCAATATGTAGGAATCAGTTTTTCTTTTACAAACTGTTTCTCTATTCACATATATAACATACGATACGTATGTATGTAGATCCGTGCAAGTTGCGAATGTATATCTACCATTTGCATATTGGATCATTCCGAGAGAGTTAACAAATCTCCCGTTCTTGTATGCAAAATACAATGCAATCGTCCGTGCATGCCGTCCGTGCGGGCTGTATTTTGATATATTGAAATGTATTTTGAGTAATTAGTGTTTTGTGATGATGAGATTGAATCTCAATGTGATGAGAAGGGAAAATAGATCGTCTAGATAGTTCAAAAACTCTCAAACTCAAACTCAACCGTTGGTTCCGGTTATCATTCTTGGATCTTTGACAGTCGTTACAGATCATCTTCTGTCTTCTTTATAAGAATGGGTCCACCCAGTCTTACCGCAAGGGGTGTCATATCGTATTACCCTGTAACTGGTTTGTGCAGGCCAGATAGCAGTCGCTCCATATAATATACTGGTATTTAGCTGCAGCCGGTTAGAATGGAAGCTGACTCCTACAGTTGGGAAAAGACTAGGCAGATGATGGGTGTACTTTCACATCCTTTAGTTATACTTTTAAAATGTTATAAAAAAACAAACACGCCACTTAAACGATGCTCAATGTTTCAGTTTACTTCTAACACCCAAAAACTATAAATCCTGCTCACACGCACCCATACTTTACACCCATCATCTGATCAACGACAGCCCATCACAAAAATACCGCGCGAAGCCGTCAAGCGCGCGTTGTATCCAATAAAAATGTTAAGCCGACGTTCGTTTCAATCTGTATTCGGTATCGAGGCCCCGGGCCGATTTACATGCATATAGAGCGACGCTACAGCTTTATTTGCTTTTATTCCAATATATCCATCGAGCAGTGGCTGATGCACCCTTTTGGGGCACACTTTGAGTTGCAAACATCCTGTAGGGGGTCGTAGTGACCGCTCCCGGCTAGAAATCGTCGACGCGTAAAAAGCTAAGGTCGGTTGACACTGCGGTGCTGGGGGACTTGTTTAGCAACTGGTGGTTTTGCTGGAGGATTTAATTATGTGTAATTTTACTTTTGAGATTAACGCTTTTTGGTTTTAATTCAAATAAGGCTGAGAATACACATGCCTGTAGTTTGTACAAAACTATGCAAGTAGTTGGCATGCAATTGTAAACTCAGCATGCAAGCTACTTGCATAGTTGTGGGCAAGTTAAAGTAATTTTTGTATTCTAACCCTAAGTTGAGCTTATTCAAGTTATAGGTTTTATAGTGGCTATTGAAATAATCGTCCTCGACTTTTTGTAACATTTAGTAAATACAATTAGATCAGAATTACATAATTTCTAGATCAATTAATTATTTGATCTAAGTCAATATATCAAGGAATAACAGCAGCAGTGGTAACGGTCCCGACTTACGAGTTGTAGTTCGTAGGTTTGAACCCAGACAGGGGCTTTATTTTGTGTAAATTATTTCATCACCACTGCTCTCAAAACGGTGAAGGAAAACATGTGGGGAAACCAGCATGTCCTAGAACCAAAAATGCAAAGACATGTGACATCTACCAACCCGCACTGGGCCCGCGTGGTAGATTACATAACATATGACGGCGTGGCTGATTAGGCTATGTCAATAGCTATGATCCTCAAAATAAAAGGAGAAGGGGATTGTGATCAATGATAGGAACTCTATTACATACATACATAAACTCACGCCTTCATCTCATTGGCCTAAGCAGAAACTACAAAACGCCACCTGCTACGATTCTTACATATTACTAATTACTCGCATTTCTAATCGTAAGTGGATTAAGGATGATGTGCAGTGGCAGCCCGCGAAATTAAATTATTTTTGAGTTTTTTGCAATTCGCAGATCCGTGTCAGGTTGTATCTTGATCAAAGCATGATACGCGGCAGTAAAACATATGTAATTATATAATTTTAACCATAAAAATCATCAATACATCTCTCTAAGTCAGATTTCGTGCAGATTCGTTAGATTTCGTTCGTTTGATGAATCTGCACGAAATCTAACTTAGAGAGATGTATTGATGATTTTTATGGTTAAAATTATATAAATACATATGTTTTATAGCCGCGTATCATGCTTTGATCAATATACAACCTGACACGGACCTGCAAATTGCAAAAAACCCAAAAAAAAATTGAATTTCGCGGGCTACACAGCGCAATCACCTTAAAAGAACTTGCTCGTAAAAACTGTCATGGTCACTAATATTATTATTAAAACAAACGGGATATTTACTATGTTTACTGTTATGTTCGAGTTCCCGATATTTCGGCACTGTTGCAAGCACCATGATCACGGATAAACGGGTAAACGGGTGGGTAACAGGTAACGGGTTTATCCGTGATCATGGTGCTTGCAACAGTGCCGAAATATCGGGAACAGTGCCGAAATATCGGGAACTCGAACATAACAGTAAACATGGTAAATATCCCGTTTGTGTTAATAATAATATTGCTCGTAAAAATCTATCTAAAAATCACAAATCAGAACGTTAGCAGTGAGCAGCAGCCCTTATCCACTTCCTGTCGGAAGGCTACAAACGTGAACAATATTACTTACAGTTGCAACAGTTTTACCTTTGTGTTCGGTAGCAGGGTAGCCTACCTTGTGTTCGGTAACAGTCTACCCTACCTTGTTTATTAAAAATATTTCTTTGTTCTGTTCTTCTGTTCTCATGTTTGTAGAATGTAGACACAGTTAAAGTTAGATAACGTAAAATGCTAATGCTAATAATTATTATTTGGCATGTATTTATTAATATGTAGGTATCTGGCTGTGGCAAGAGGAGCTCGTGGCTAAGTAGTAACAGCCGCACTGGTCGATCTGTCAGGTTAAACTACTGTATTACCTCGGACTTTTAAGAGGAAAGGCGGGTGGCCAGTTAGGTATTTTAAGAAGGTATTGCTGTCGCTCTGCGAGCGCTCCGCCCTCGAATTCGTGCGATAAGGACAACTGCAGATCCGACTAAATAGCCTATGTAAAAAGTCACATTTCGAGGTTTGGCTCTCGCCTATTTCCTCCTCCAATATTGGACCAATTTAAAAGATATTTCATAAACTGAATAAGAAGGATATATACTATGCCCCTATGTTTTTCTTTTTTCGTTAATAGTTGTCAAATTGGTACACTAGGCGTCTGTTGACAGCGGTCTGAATAGGCAATTTTGAGAATTTTTGGAGGGTTCTAGTTCCTATAAAAATAATATATCATCAAAAAGGAAAACATAGGGGCATACAATTAACTGATATTTATATTTCTGTAAAAAATCATTGCTTTATGGTCATTAACCAGAAAGAAAACAGGCGAGAGCGTTTGTATAAAAAGTTGTATGGAGAAAAGAGCACCCACGTTTCCTCTTAATTAGCTGCAGTAAAATAACACTTCGTATCTGTCATTTTGTTAAAAATGTTCCTATTTCATACGGAAATGACAGTAGAAGTGTCATTTTGTTAAAAATGTTCCTATTTCATAGTGAAATGACAGTAGAAGTGTCATTTTACTGCAGCTAATTAAACACTCGACCATAGTAGGAAATACTGGCTGGAGTCTGAAACGCCACGCCAAAGCGCGTATTTTGCATACAGAATTGTATGCAAGATACGTTCGTTGCATGCAAGTTTGATACCAGTACACAATTTGTTAGTTTGCCATGGATAGATTATAAACTATAGAAAAACAATGCGTTAAATTGTAAATGTTTTGTTGCAGTTCACAAATTATCGACAGCTTCGCGAGATAGATTATAAACTAACGATGTTCAGAATCGAACGGTGACATACAGGGTGAAATTTTAATCGTTCTAGTCTTCTTATGAAACCTGCAAATCCTCCCCCAGAACGGCTCGTCACCGCGGGGGTTGAAGACGACCACCCTCCAAACCTAAAAAAATACTACATATCTACATTCAATCTCAGATCATTAGCAAATGAAGCAAGAGTAATTGAATTGGAATACGCGATATCGCAAATTAATTGGGACATTATTGGTATATCGGAAGTGAGAAGACAAGGCTATAAAATTGAAGACAGGGGTAAATATCTCCTTTACTACTATGGGGAAACAAAAGGAGAGAAAGGTATTGGATTCCTAGTAAAAAAACAACACAACACAGAAGTACAAGATTTCATCGCGATATCCGAAAGAGCTGCTGTATTACAAGTAGATATAAATGGAAAGAAATTCTCTATAATCCAAGCATATGCACCTACTAAAAGAGCCACTAAAGAAGAAATAGAAAAATTCTACATCGATCTTGACAAGGCTATGAATAAATGCACACGAAATATAATATTTTTGGGAGACATGAACGCAAAAATAGGATGCCCTAAAGAAAACGAGGAATTAGTAATGGGAAGGTATGGCTACGGAAAAAGAAACGACAGAGGAGAAATGTTCTTAAAATTCTGCCTTCAGTACAACTTAAAAATTTCAAATACAATTTTCAAAAAATCTAATAAGCTTTGGTGGACCTGGAGAACACCGGATGGAAAATCAAAGAATGAAATCGACTTTATAGCTACAAATGTCACAAAAAATATACAGAACATAAATGTGTTGAGCAAATTGCAACACCCTAGTGACCATAGAATGATTAGAATTACTTTAAATTTAGAGGAAAACAAAAAATCCCGAGCTCACTACCGAGGCAAAGCATATACAGAAAATAAAATTGTAAATGAAGATCTACCATCCTTGTCTGACTGCGAAAATGACAGTGTGCACCAATTCAACAAGAAAATAGAGACATTTTTACTAAAAGGTTACCAAAAACAAACTGAAGACACAACTGAAAAGAGAAATAAAGAAATTATAACAGAAGAAATAGAAAATCTGAAACATGAAAAACACGTATTAAAAAACAAGAAAAACAAAACTAAGCAAGAAAGGACAAGTTTGAGTAAACTATACAGGACAATACATAAAAAAATTAAACAAAACCTTAAAAAGAAGAGACTCGATACAATTAGCAAATTCATAGAAGAAACAGGCGGAGTAAAAAAGGCTTATAAAAAATTAGAAACTACTAAACATGTCATGACGCAACTCCAGAATGCCTCAGGAATCACCGTCACACATAGGAAAGACCTAATGACGATAGCTACACAGTTTTATAAGAACCTCTACACATGTGCAAATAAAAATCATGAGAAACCAATGTCTAAAACTTATAAACCAGCCCAAGAAACAGTAATACCTTTTTTAGAAAGCGAGATAGAGATGTCTATAGTAAAACTAAAAGCAGGAAAGAGCCCAGGACCTGACGGAGTGACAAACGAAATGATAAAAGCTGCGAAAGAGAAACTAATAAAACCACTCACTAAGCTCTTTAACCGTATTTTAATAACAAAAGAACTACCAGAAACATGGACATGCTCTGAAATAGTTCTACTGTACAAAAAAGGAGACCCCAAACTGATTTCTAATTACAGACCCATCAGTCTTATATCCTGCCTGTATAAAGTATTTGCATCGACCCTACTAAGACGCATAACAACAATTATTGACGAGAACCAGCCTTTGGAGCAAGCGGGATTCATGAAAAATTTCTCTACCAATGACCACATACATACACTGAAAGTAATAATCGAACAGTATATGGAATATGACCTCCCCTTATACGTTGCTTTTATAGATTACTCGAAAGCTTTCGATTCAATTTCACATGAATCTATATGGCAGGCTTTAACACAGCAAGGATTAGACCACGACTACATAGAACTTATCAAAGCGATCTACTTAAGAAGCACAACAAGAGTACGCCTAGACTCAAGAGGACCAACATTTCAAGTCGAGAGGGGGGTAAAACAAGGCGATCCACTTTCCCCAAAGCTTTTCATCGCAGTCCTAGAATCCATTTTCCGAGACCTCGATTGGAGTGATATGGGAATAAAAATCAATGGCAAGTACCTCTCTCATCTCAGATTTGCGAACGACATAGTACTGCTGTCGGAAGACTCACATAAACTGAACCATATGATAGAGTCTCTTAGTCAGCACAGCGAGACCGTTGGCCTACAAATCAACTGGGACAAAACGAAAATTATGACTAATCGTGCAGAAATACCTATATCCATACAGTCTAAACCTGTAGAGTATGTCGCAGAGTACGTTTACCTGGGACATCTAATTTCGATAAAATCCTGTACCGAGAAAGAAATCGATCGCAGAGTGAAGAATACGTGGAACAAATACTGGTCTATGAAGGAAATTTTCAAAGGTCCTGTTACGGACGCCGAGCATAGTGTGAATTAAAAGACTATGAAAGTTGTGCAGGATAGCTGCTTGCTGTTAGGTTAGCGTGGTAATATCATAGTCTTTAGGCATGTGGTATTTTCAGTTTGTGGATAATTAGCATTCAGCTTTAAGTCTAACAGATGCTAGAGATTCCCACGGCGCCCGAAATGTTTTGTTTTGCTTATCGCCGGGCGTTTTCGCAGTAAAATGCATTGTTTTATATTCTAAAATGTTTACTAGCGGCACTGTTAAAGGAACTCATTATTGTCGAGACCTTTTGTTGAATAGGTAACAGTTCTGCGTAAATTGTAATCCGCACAAAATATCTTTCTTAGTTTTAGGAAACGAATTATTTGTTGTCGGTGTCTATTGATATGCATTTCTTTAGCCTTTTGTAATAATTCTAAGAAAGTTTGTTTTTATGTGTTTACAATAGTTTTAAATAGCGTAGCCAGTACTTTGTTAGACCACCCAAAGCGTGGGAAATAGTAGGGATAGAACTAACGCCACTGGGGCATATAAAAAGCCTTACTTGTAAAACCAAAGTCAGTCAGTCGGCCTACAGCTCTACAAGAAGAATAAACTAGAAGACAGCAGCAAGAAGTCTTTTATTACTCCAACCTAATACAGTCCACCACAGTCTGGTCCATCGAGCAGCGGATAATTCTGAAGAACGAAGAACCAGCGCCAACCAAGCGGCAGAAAAACGAAGAAATCTGCGGCAAGAGCAAGAATCTACGAGACCGACTGCATCGACCGACCGATCGAACGACCGGTCCCGAAGAATCGACGTACCTACGACGCGCCGCCATACCAACCCGACGTACCCGATCGTCGCCGGGTCGAAGAGGGGCTGCATTGAAGAGGGGCTACGTTGAAGAGGGGCCACGTTGAAGACGCGCCGCCATACCGACCCGACGTACCCGATCGTCGCCGGGTCGAAGAGGGGCTACGTTGAAGAGGGGCTACGTTAAAAAGGGGCTACGTTGAAGAGGGGCCACGTTGAAGACGCGCCGCCATACCGACCCGACGTACCCGATCGTCGCCGGGTCGAAGAGGGGCTACGTTGAAGAGGGGCCACGTTGAATAGGGGCCGCGTTGAAGAGGGGCCGCGCTGAAGAGAGGCCACGTTGAAGAGGGGCCGCGTGAAGAAAACCAGGGCTGGGTCAAGAAAGAAGAGGGCCGAGTCGAAAAAACTTCAAGATGGTGGTCACCAGAAGCCAAGGGGAATTAGCAGAAATCGAGGAGCAGCAGCGTCACAGCCAAGAACAGGAGGCGCGCCGCAGAGAAGCTGAACGAATAGAGCAAGAACGATTGAGAAGAATCTCACTGGACCCGCCGGCATCACCATTTTGGAAATCAGCGGACGCCAGTACAGCGGGACCATCCGGACTTCGGGCTACTGCGGAGCAACGAAAGCCATCACCGACTAGATCCGTCAGGTCAACAACCAGCGTGACAACACGACTACGGATGGCGGAACTGGAGGCAGCAGAGAAGCTAGCGACGATCCGAAGAAAGGAGTTGGAGTTGGAGGCCGACCTAGTCAAAAAGAGACTAGCAGCCGAAGTATCCGCGATCAACGATGAAGACAGCGTGCACGAAGAAGCCACTCCTCCCCGTGAAGAACCACATCAGAAAGTGGACAACTGGTTGAGGACGAACCCTCTCAACTCTCGGGAAGAAGAAGGAACCAGGGAAGCCAGGGAAGAGCCAAAGCAAATACGCTTCGAAGCACCGCGAGGAAGATCGCCAACTCCAACAAGGAAGAACAGCATCGAGCACTTGGCCGCCACATTGGAGAAGATGGCCAGACCCAGGCCTCGACACACTGACCTGCCGACCTTCTCCGGAGCAGCCAACGAATGGTTGCCATTCAAAGCAGCAGTTCGAGATACGACCGAGATGTACCAAGTGTCAGCAGCGGAAAACATCCAGAGGCTAAGGAGCTGCCTCAAAGGGGAAGCAAGAGACGCCGTGGCCGCCCTTCTGCATACAGCTACGGATCCGGACGTCATCATGAAGACCCTCGAGCAATGCTTTGGAAGACCTGAAGTCATCATCGACCGAGCACTAGAAGACCTCAAGAAACTTCCGAAACCTGGATCATCAGCAGCCGAACTCAACAGCTTCGCCATCAAGTTGCAGAACATCATCTGCGTGCTGAAGACAATCGACCGAAGAGGCTACCTGTTCAACCCCCTGATGACGCGAGAAGTATTGGACAAGCTCAGCCCGCATCTTCGATCCCGCTGGTGCGACTACGCCTACGACCACGAAGGAATGACTGACCCGGAGATCGTCATTTTATCCCGTTTCCTGATGAGAGAAGCGGACAGAGCACTGCGGTATACATACACCCCGTCTACGAGTAGCACAAGCCAGAAGAAGGATACTCGACCCATCGTGACACTCAAGAAGAAAGCGAGCGTCTTCACTACGGTCCAGAGCGCAGAAGAAAAGGTCAAGTGCCCCAAATGCGAGCAAGCTCACGTCCTGACACAGTGCCCGAAGTACAAGGCACTTACTGTGGACGAGCGATGGAGCTTGGTAAAGGAGAAGAAGATATGCTTCAAATGCGCCCAGAAGCAACACAGGCGCACACACTGCAAAGCAAAGGCGTGCGGCGTGGACGAGTGTCGCCGCCCGCATCATGCGACTCTTCATCAAGTACGAGAAGCAAAGACTGAAGAAAAGAAGACAGATGCACCCAAGGAGGAAGCGGTCCTGTCCATAGCAACCCGACCAGCTGCCGGACCACGAGCAGTCTTGCTGAAGATGTGCCCTGTCGTCATAGCCGGACCACGGGGGGAGGTGAAGACGTATGCTCTACTGGATGAAGGAGCTACAATCACCCTCATCGATGAAGAACTGGCAGCGAGCATCGGAGCTGAGGGACCAGCGCAACCTCTCCACCTGAACGGGGTCAACATGTCACAGCAAGAGATGAAGAGTCAGCTGGTGGATATTCAAGTCAGAGGATTGAACAGCGACGAGAACTACAAGGTCAGAGCGAGGACTATGAAGAATCTCCGCCTCCATCGTCAATCCGTTCCTGACACCCTACTGGACTACGAGCATCTGAGGGACCTGACACCAGAAGAGGTGTGCTACGATGTGGCCCGTCCTGGAATCCTGATGGGGACAGACCACTGGGAATGCATCGTGTCCCGCGAGCTACGAGTCGGCGGCCCTGATCAACCGGCCGCATCAAGAACACAACTAGGATGGGTGGTGCACGGAACCGCGCCACACAAGACCATCTATCAAGAGGGAAACGTGCTGCACGTCTTCGAGCCTGAACGAACGCCGAGGACAAGCGAGCAAGAACTCCACGACTTAGTCGAAGCCAACTTCAAGATCGACGCACTCGGCATCCAGGGGAAGCCGCGAGTCAAGGAAACCGATCAGCGAGCTATCGACATCGTCAGGAAAACGACCAAGAAGATCGACACCGGGTACGAAGTTGGACTGCCGTGGCGACGAGATGACGTCATCATGCCACCAAGCTACGGGCAGGCGCTCCGCCGACTAAAGAAGATAGAACAAAAGATGGACGCCGATCTTGAGTTCGCAGCTGAATACACGAAGCAGATCAACAACCTCTTGGATAAGGGGTACGCAACGCCGTGCGATGGATCGGAAGAAGCGAGCGCCATCTGCTGGTACCTGCCACACTTCGCCGTGCAGAACCCGAACAAACCCGGCAAGCATAGGCTGGTATTCGACGCAGCGGCTAAAAGCAACGGCGTGTGCCTGAACGACGAGCTGCTGGAGGGGCCCGATCTACTATTATCACTGCCAGGGATCTTATTCAGATTCCGAGAGAAGACAGTGGCGATCACAGCGGACGTGCAAGAAATGTTCCTGAGGATCCGAATAAGACAGCAAGATCAACCAGCGCAGCAGTTCCTGTGGCGAGGCGACGAACGAGTAGAGCCTCCAAAGAAGTACAAGATGGCCAGCATGATCTTCGGCGCAGCGAGCTCCCCGTACATGGCCCACTATGTCCGCAACCATAACGCGGATGTACACGGGCAGGAGTATCCACGAGCGCTGGAAGCCATCAAGAAGAGTCACTACATGGACGACCTGGTAGCCAGCTACGAAGACACGAAGGAAGCTTGGAAGGCGGTCGAAGAAACGAGAGCAGTACACGCGCATGCGGGATTCACGCTACGAGGATGGAGCTCCAGCGACAAGTCGGTACTACGCGACGTGCCACCAGAACTGCACGCCACCGCTCCCACAACACTGGGGGGAGATCAGCCCGTGAGCAAGATCTTGGGACTATTCTGGAACGCAGAACGAGATGAGCTGGGATTCAACACGTCGATGAGCCGAGTTCCAGCTGAAGTAAGGACAAGAACTCGCGCGCCGACCAAACGTGAAGCCCTCAGCGCCGTGATGTCCATCTACGACCCACTAGGACTGCTGAGCCACTACACCATACGATCGAAGATCATACTGCAGAACTTGTGGCGCCTCCAGACGACGTGGGATGAGCAGATTCCGGAAGAAGAGAACGAACTCTTTGCATCATGGCTCGCGCGTCTTCCCGAGCTCGCCCAGCTTCGACTACCAAGATGCTACGTGACACAGAAGTACGAGCGCATCGACTTACACATCCTGTGCGACGCCAGTGAGCAAGCCTACGCGACCGTGGCCTACTGGAGAGTGAAGAATGTCGACGGGAGCCTGAACGTCGTGTTGGTCGCCGCCAAAGCTAAGGTGGCGCCTCGACGAGCGCAGACCATACCACGCCTGGAACTGCAAGCTGCGGTCATCGGAGCAAGACTCGCCGACACTGTGAAGAAGGAGCATCGAATCAACATCAGCCAGACGACCTACTGGACCGACTCATCCACCGTGGTACATTGGATTCACCACGACATGCGACGCTACACGCCATTCGTGGCGCACCGACTAGGGGAAATCGCCGAGCTAACCCAGAAAGAAGAGTGGCGTTGGCTACCCACCGCAAGCAACGTAGCCGACGACGCCACGCGACTCGTCGACACACCCATCAGTGCAACGGATCGCTGGTTCCAGGGGCCCGACTTCCTGTTCCTACCAGAGGAGCAATGGCCTAGAACAACGACGTCCGAGCAAGAGGACGAAGAGGTCCTCCACATCAGCGAGAAGACAGAACGAGACAGCTGGCTACCGAACCCCGCCCGTTTCTCGAAGTTTGAAGTCTTGGTGAGGGCCACCGCTCGAGCAATCGCCTTCACCGACATCTGCCGTCGACGAGCAACAGCGATGGAACATCGCCACATCCAGCGCGCCGAGGCCGAGCTGATACGACAGGCGCAAGAAGACAGTTTCGGCGAGGAACTGAAGAGGATCCGGTCTGCACGGCCGCTGACAAAAGCGAGCCGGCTGTACCGGCTGGATCCAGTACTGGAAGACGATGTCCTGAAGGTGCGGGGCCGGATCGAGGCCTCTTCCGCGCCCACCGAGACGAAGCGGCCAATCATCCTGGATGGCCGTTATCAGCTGACCAAGCTCCTTGTACTGCGGGAGCACTGCGCTGCGGGTCACGCCAACAGAGAGCGCGTGACGAACGACCTGCGACAGCGGTACTGGGTCATCCACTTACGGCCCACAGTACGCGCTGTCGAGAAGAACTGCGCCTTCTGCAAGAGACGGCGAGCAACGCCGCAAACGCCAGCTACGGGAGACCTGCCACACGCCCGCCTTGACCCCTTCCACCGCCCGTTCACTAATTGCGGGGTGGACTACTTCGGACCAATGATGGTCAAGGTCGGGCGACGCCGAGAAAAGAGGTGGGGCGCACTCTTCACGTGCCTCACCTCCCGCGCCGTGCACATCGAGCTCGTCGCATCACTCTCCACTGACTCAGCAATCATGGCGCTGAGACGTATGGCCGCACGCAGAGGGTGGCCCCGAGTGATGTACTCCGACAACGCAACCAACTTCCGCGGAGCTGACCAAGAGCTACGCAACGCCTACGCCGAGTGGATGCCTGCCCTGCGAGACGAGGGGCTACTGCATCGAATGGAGTGGCGCTTCATACCTCCTGGCGCGCCCAACCAAGGTGGCGCGTGGGAGCGAATGGTGCGCTCCGTGAAGACTGCTCTCAGCATCACTCTGCGAGAGAAGGCGCCAGCAGAAGAAGTCTTGAGAACTCTACTCACCGAAGCCGAGTTCTCCATCAACGCAAGACCACTGACCCACGTTAGCGTGAACCCCAGCGATCCAGAGGCCCTTACACCCAACCACTTCCTGTTGAGGTCATCGGAAGGGCTGCCAACGACGGGACCCTGCGACGAGGCTGACAGAAGAACATGGCGAGTTAGTCAAGCACTCGCTGACCACTTCTGGCGACGCTGGCTGCGCGAGTACCTACCCACTCTGGTACCTCGCGGCGAGCCGCAGAACGATGTGCGTCCAATGCAAGCTGGCGACGTGGTCCTCGTGGTCGACAACACGCTGCCCCGGAACACCTGGCCGATGGGAGTCGTCGAGCGCACGCATCGTGGACCGGACGGCGGCATCAGGGTCGTCGAGGTGCGCACCAGAGCCGGCGTCTTCCGACGCCCCGTGAGCAAGCTCGTCGTCGTATTGAAGATCGAGGAGGCTACGCGAGCTGCGCCGGGGGGAGAGCTGTTACGGACGCCGAGCATAGTGTGAATTAAAAGACTATGAAAGTTGTGCAGGATAGCTGCTTGCTGTTAGGTTAGCGTGGTAATATCATAGTCTTTAGGCATGTGGTATTTTCAGTTTGTGGATAATTAGCATTCAGCTTTAAGTCTAACAGATGCTAGAGATTCCCACGGCGCCCGAAATGTTTTGTTTTGCTTATCGCCGGGCGTTTTCGCAGTAAAATGCATTGTTTTATATTCTAAAATGTTTACTAGCGGCACTGTTAAAGGAACTCATTATTGTCGAGACCTTTTGTTGAATAGGTAACAGTTCTGCGTAAATTGTAATCCGCACAAAATATCTTTCTTAGTTTTAGGAAACGAATTATTTGTTGTCGGTGTCTATTGATATGCATTTCTTTAGCCTTTTGTAATAATTCTAAGAAAGTTTGTTTTTATGTGTTTACAATAGTTTTAAATAGCGTAGCCAGTACTTTGTTAGACCACCCAAAGCGTGGGAAATAGTAGGGATAGAACTAACGCCACTGGGGCATATAAAAAGCCTTACTTGTAAAACCAAAGTCAGGGATTCGCCCGTGGCCCGAGCTACACACGTCCTACCCACGAGTGTAACTTTTTATTTTCTGCGCGGACCGTCATTTTTTAACTTTTCTCTCTGTGTTCGCACAAGTAACCCAGCCGGCACTTGTGTGGACACAGGGGGAAGGCACCGTGCTGCCCGGTGGTTTTGCCCACCGTTGCGGTCGCGGAGGCCACGCCCAACAACATGCCGAAACCCGGCAGCCGCGGCTCGCTTGGCCGCGATGCCGGGTCCCCGGAACCCCGCCCGACGTTAGACCGGGCGACGTCGCTGCCGGACATCGGCGGTACGTCATCCGGTTTGCCGCCGGCCGGCAACTCCAAGAAGAAGAAGAAGAAGAAGGAAGAAGGAAGAGGAGGAGAGGAAACGGGCACCGCTGCAGCTGCCGGCCCGCTGACGTCATCGGCGCCTGCGCGCGTTGCGCCGACGCCGTCGTCGAGCCGACAACAGCCGGTCCCTATCCGTCCCGCCGCGTTCCGCCCCGTGCCAACACAGGCCCCGGGGCCGGCCGCCGCGAACCCTAGCCGCGCGCCGCAAGCCCGCGCCGCGGCACCACAACCCGCGCGAGTACCCGCACCGGTACGCACGCCTGCGCCCACCGCGCGCGCCGCCGCGCCGCCCGCGTACCCCGCGCCGCCCGCGTCATCCGTGCGCCTCCGCGCACTCCCCGCGCACAGCTCTGCGCCACCGCCGCGCTTCACCTCGCCGCCCGCGCCCTCGGGGGCTGCGACCAAAGCTGCGCCAGCTCCGCGCACCGCGACGTCCGGTCCCCGCCTCTCGCTGGCGGGACCGGTGAGTGCGGGAAAAAGTGCAGTGAAAGTGAGTGTTAGTGAAAGTGCAGTGCTTCCACGGGTGCCCGACTCACCGGCGCCCCCCCGTACCTCCGCCTACGACTCGCCTGCCGTGCTATCGGCATGCTCGTCACGCGCGGGATCTAGCATGTCGCTAGCATCGGCGTGCTCGGCCGGGTCCGGTCGCGACGACGTGTCTCCAGATACGACACCGCGATCCGGGCTGCGGCCCAACGTGGGAGGAGCCGGAGGAGCTGAAGGCATGAAGACGCCAATGCGTTTCGAGCCCCAACCCCAGAGACAGAAGATGCCACGCCGGAGGAGTTCGTCGGACACCAGCGTGGAGGTAGCAAAGCGGTCCTGCCGCGACACGCCGCAGGCACCACGCGAAAGTGTGCCGCGGAGTCGGGCCACGCCGCCCACGTCACCGTCGCCGTCGCCTACGTTTGCGGACGCGACACGCCGCACACCACCTCCATCACCGAGGCCAGTCGCCACGACCGCTGGGGTAAGTGCTTTCACCTTATCACCTGCCCCCTCTACCTCCACCGCAGCCCCTGCTGCCGTCCCCAGCGCCTCCGGCGCCCCAATGACGACGAAGAAGCCACAGAAGGCCCCTAAGTACCCTCCGCTGGTAGTTGAGAAACTACCCAACTGGGCCACCCACTTCCGGGCCATCGCCGCCAAGCTGGGCCGGCCTCCCAATGCCCGTCCATATGGGGCGGGAGTCAAATTTAGCCCAGAAACAGAAGAGGAATACAGGTTGGTCCAGCGCTACCTGACCAACCTGGAAAAGGAAGCTGGAATTTCTTGGTTCGCCTACTCGCTACCAGCGGAGAAGAGCTTGAAGATAGCCATACGGGGTATACCGGCAGACACGGACCCGAAGGAGATCGAGGAGGAGCTCCGGGCGATGGGATACGAGCCGGAGTACGTGCGCCACATAAAGGGGGCGCAAGGAAGACCCGGCTGCGTGTTCCACGCCATCATAAAGAGGACGCCAGATGTCCGGGCCATATATGACACCACGGTATTTATGTACATGCGTGGTGTCAAGATTGAGGCCTGGAGGGGCAAACGTGGGCCCGCACAGTGCCACCGGTGCCAACAATTTAGGCACAGCTCGCACCATTGCCACCGCCCGCTCGCTTGTGTGCGATGCGGGGAGGGGCACGCAGCAAGAGACTGCCCGCGCCCGCGGGAGGAGCCGGCCACCTGCGTCAACTGCGGGGGCCCGCATCCCGCGAGCAATCTCAAGTGCCCCGTGTTTCAAAACGAAATACGAAACAAGCGGGCGGGGACCGCCGCCATCACGGCCAATTCGCGCCGGCCACAAGTGGCCACCGAGAGGCCGCAAGAAACAGTGGAAGAGGCCCAACAGGGTACGTCGCTGATGGCGGCGGCCAACGGGCCCACAGACAGGAATCAAGCCTCCTCCTCAGGGCGGAGGAAGAACAAGAGACGCGGGGGTAAGGGCAAGGGAAAAGGCAAGAAGTCGACTCTCCCCCCCCCGGCGACACAGGAAGAAGTCCCGGAGGCCGACCCTGCCACAAACAGGGCGCAGGCTGTGAACAACATTGTCGAACCGACAGCTAGCGCCGGCATAGCGCAGCGGAAAAAATCGGAACCTCAAAAGTTCAACAAAGAGACGAGTGGCGGCGCTGCCGGCGCCAAACCCACAACAGCAAAGAAAGAATTCACAACCTGCGCCATCAAACTATTGATGGACCTCATTAAGGCGATTAGGCAGGGTCAAGATGTGGAAACGGTCATCCTCGATGGCCTGGCCACCCTTCTAGCACTCTACAATGGCTAGGCCATTGAGGGTGGTACATTGGAACGCCCGCGGCCTACGGGACAAGGTCGCCCCCCTCCGCCACCTCCTTCGGGAACAGGACATAGACGTGGCGCTCATAAGCGAGACGCTCCTGGGGCCCGAAGATAGGGTTAGGTTCCCAGGATACCTCGTTTACAGGAAGGACGAAAGGTCGGCACAGAACATCCGCTATCGTGGTCTGGCGGTGATTGTGAGGCGAAGAGTCGTCCATCAGGAACTCCCCTTGCCGTCGCTCAGCACATTTTACGCGCTGGGTGTGCAGCTAAATATAGCCGGCGAGGACATAAACATATATGCCTGCTATAAACCGCCCGCAACTCGGTTTGACCTGTCAGAGTTGCGGGCCCTCATCAGCGCCTCGCAAAAGGCGACCATCCTCGCCGGTGACTTGAACAGTAAGCACCCAGCGTGGAACTCACACACTACGAATACCGAGGGGAGACGGCTCTTCGCGGACGCGGAAGCCTTCGGCTATACGGTGTCCGGCCCAGAGACACCCACACACTATCCGGACGCCCACATCTACATGCCGGACGTGCTGGACATCGTAGTCCACCGAGGGCTACAAGGCCAGATCACGCAACAAGTGATAGACGACGAGCTACAGTCAGACCATCAGCCAGTACTCGTCGTCTTATCGGGTATGCCGACCCGACTGAAGCCCATAGCGCCACGTCGAATAACGGATTGGACAGCGTTTCGAGAGAAGTTAGAGACCACCACGCCGACTCGGCCTATTGTTTCCTCCGCGGACGTAGAGCAGACGGCGAACGACGTCACTGCTTGCATCCAAAGCGCCTTGGAAGCGGCGACAACAACGCAGCCGCAGGGGAGAGGGCTACTGCCGCCCCTGCCGACCCACCTTAAAGCTATGATCGCCGTGAAGAGGCGCCTACGCAAGCAGTGGCAACAAACTAGATGCCCGACAATGAGGAGGCAGCTCAACCGTCTCGCGGAGAAGGTTAAGGCCGAGCTTAGGGCCTCGACCGCCGCGGGCTGGGAGGAACGAATAGAGGCCGCTACAGATAGCTGGCCTTCTGTTTATAGACTATGCAGAGCACTCTCGAATACCCCAGCTCCGGTGCGCCCTCTACTCAACAGTGACGGGGCGCTCAAGTACGTAGCGGAGGACCGGGCGGAGGTCTTCGCCGAGCACCTGGAGCGTCAGTTCCAACCGAACCCGACCAGCGACAACGAACATGTCGCAGCAGTCGAGAAACACCTGGAGGCCTACTTCGCGCCGCCGATAGCTCCCGAAGAAGACGCCATCTTTTTCTCGCCTGGCGCAGTCAGACGCGCCATCCTGAAGACGAAGCCCCGTAAGGCCCCTGGTGCTGACGGTATCACCAACACAGTGCTGCGCCACCTGCCGTACCGTATGGTAGCGGCGCTGGCGCGCCTGTTCACGGCGATACTGCGCACGGGGGTCTTTCCTGCTGCGTGGAAGGAGGGGCGCGTCATTATGCTGCCCAAGGCGGGCAAAAACATCCTGAAGCCGGAGAGCTATCGGCCGATAACTCTGCTGTCCACGATCTCCAAGGTGTTCGAAGCACTCCTGCTGCGACATCTCCAACCACACATCGCGCCGCGTCCGGAGCAATTCGGGTTTCGGGCGGAGCATAGCACGACGCTCCAGCTGTCGAGGGTACTGCACCTACTCGCAGCTGCCAGAAATAAGAAAGAATACTCGGTCGCAGTACTCCTCGACATGGAGAAGGCCTTCGACCGCGTATGGCATGACGGCCTTGTTTACAAGCTGGCCACCTCAGACGCGCCCCGTCGCGTTGTTAGGGTGGTTTCTGACTTTCTCTCGAATAGGACTTTCAGGGTGGTGGTCGACGGCGCGCTTTCCAGCGCCCGCCCGGTGTTGGCGGGCGTACCCCAGGGTAGCTGCGTGTCGCCGGCGTGTTACTCACGATACACGGACGACATCCCCACTACAGCAGAAGCGACGCTCGCGCTGTATGCTGACGACGCCGCGTATATCACCACTTCGCTGAATGCGAACTACGCGGCGGTCAAAATGCAGCGCGCCCTCGACCTCCTTCCCGACTGGCTGGCCAAGTGGCGGCTGTCGGTGAACGTGGGTAAGACGCAGGCGATAATTACAGGGGCTGCGCGTCTACCACCACCCCTCAGGCTGCAAGGAGTCGACATCGATTGGTCGCCCCGGGTCAAATACCTGGGTGTCACCATCGATCGTCGGCTCACCATGGGGCCACACGTCCGCAATGTCGCCGCACAGGGTAGGGTCGCCCGCAACCTACTTAGACCTGTGCTCTCGTCCCGCCTCCCGCATCGTGTCAAGTTGGGCGTGTACAAGTTGTACGTGCGCCCAATCTTGACCTATGCCGCCCCATCATGGTTTGCCCTCACGAGCGAGCCTAGCCGAAAGTTGCTCCGCGCGCAGCAGAACCTTGCGCTGCGGACAATAGTCGGCGCGCCCCGCTTCGTGAGGAACGACGTGCTTCACCGCGACCTCGGGATTGAGAGCCTGGACAAGTTTGTGGGCCGCCTGGCGAAGGGGATGTTCGCGCGTGCCGACGCGTCTGCCTGGCCACATGTCAAGCAGATCGCGCCCTGGCATACGCGCCCCCCGGACGCTAGGCCCCTGCCCCGCGACCTGCTTGCGGACGATGACCCCATCACCGTACCGGACTGACCTTCCGAGTGAGCCGCTCCCGGCTACACGCGGCTCACTTGTGACAGCAACACTTTCACCACAAATACATACGCTGTCACGTGGTGCGTGCTAGGATAATTTAGGCGTATCACGTGGCAAACCCCAGACATGCACCTCTATACAGGCACAAAGCACACACGCGAATACGCAGCGCGGGCGTGCGCGTATTTGCATAGACACCGGGTGGCGACACACAGTACAACGCCACCCTCACACCCACGACACGGTCCCCCTCCCCCGGCCCAGGCTCGGCTAGCTCTGAAAATGGGTCGGACGGGGGCCACTCACCCCATCCGTGGGAACGCAGAGTCCGTGTTTCTGTCGCTGGTCGCTATCTGCTGGGCTTCACGCATGTAGATGCGGGCTCCACCCGGTAGTAGTTGACCGCCGAAACACGGTGAAGAAAGCGGTAGTATGCATATGCCGTAGCGAGCTCACGGACACAAAGACAGACACCATCTCCATGGGCGTGTTAATGCAGCACGTCCAACCAGCCATCGCCAGTGGCGACCAAAATGAGGGGTCCGTAGTTACGGACCACCGTAAAGCTTCCGCGGTAGGGGGGCTCAGCCCTGGAGCCGCACGCCACGCCCCTTGCGGGGCGTAGCGATATCCACAAGTTTCCAAAGTCAGTCAGTCGGCCTACAGCTCTACAAGAAGAATAAACTAGAAGACAGCAGCAAGAAGTCTTTTATTACTCCAACCTAATACAGTCCACCACAGGTCCCATACCCACAAAATTGAAAACGAAAGCGATGAACATCTGCCTAACGCCTTACCTACGCATGCCAGACCTGGTCTCTTAAAAAGTCACTCTTAAATAAAATAAGGAGTTGTCAAAGGGGAATAGAACGAAGTTACATGAACATCAAATTGAAAGATAAAGTCAAAAGTTCACTGATAAGGAAAAGATCAAAGGCGATAGATGCGGTCAAACAGGTCCTGACACTAAAATGGAAATGGTCAGGCCATATTCAGAGAGCTAAGGACGAAAGATGGTCACAAATAATTACAAATTGGTATCCAATATATAAAAAAAGAAGGAAGGGTAGACCATTTAAAAGATGGAGTGACGACATTGCACAAATAGCCGGCAACTTATGGCCAAGACTGGCAAAGGATAGAGCCACCTGGAACGGTTTGGAGGAGGCTTTTACCGCAATAGGCGGCCCTTACACCTAACAATACTAACCTTAATTAAGTACAAAACTAACATTACTAACAGATAAATAAATAAGTACACAACAAGAAATAGTAGATAAGAACAACTGTAAGGGATATAAAAATAAAGCTAATAATAAAAAAAAAAGTCTTCTTAAGGGGTCATTGTACTCATCATTATGAACAACTTTTAATAAGGGAGCAAACCTGAAATCGCAAGAAAAAATCAGCTGCTCCCTACATTTTGACGAGTTTGATGTAGATAAATGTACTGAACAGCTGATTTTTTTTTTCGCGATTTCAGGTTTGGTCCTACAGTAAAAGTTGTTCATAATGATGAGTACAATGACCCCTTAAGAGGATTAAAACGATTAAAATTTCACCCTGTATACAACGTGTCGTTTTGCATCCTCGTCAAATTTAAGGGTGTGGTATACACCATCAAACCGAACAACTTTTTCCATAGCACCAACATCGTCATCGCGAAAAAATAATCAGTCGTCCCATACCATTTGCGTCGAGTAAATATTGAAGTTTTGTATGGGATAGTTCAAAATTTTTTTGAGATTACGATGTTGGTCCCATGGAGAAAGTTGTTCGGTTTGATGTTCTGTATCACACCCTGAAATTTGACAAGGATGCAAAACGACATGTTGTTAATGTTAATTATTGTTTGATTTTTGCATTCATTTTAATCTTATTTACCCACCCCTGAAAATCTGCCGACTCACATGAATCGGTAAACAAACTCAACAGTCACAGACTCAATTTTATTTAAATCAGTTTCTTGCAGAACAAACAGTAGGACAAACTCTGCCAGTGCAAACAGCCCGCATACACTCATTACGTGCCTCGCTCACGCATTTCGCAATGATTTTCTTTGAAACTCCCTTTAAATTACCTCGCAAACAACGCCCCGCTGCAAATTAGGAAAGTCTAAAACTTAGGTTTTTGATGTGAGAATTGAAGACTCTGAGGATATCAGCTGTTTATAATCCCATGGAAAGGTACACACAAGATTAGGTCTTTGGTAGGGGATGATTAAAGAACCCCTCTGCTAAATAATTTAGGAAGTAAATAATATTGTACCGTAAACATAAACTCAAACTCACGCCTTCTTCCAATGAGGGTAGGCAGAAACAGAACGCCACCTGCTATGATCCTTACATACTCCTTTTGCCTCGTTTACGTTCATACATCTGTGGCTTTAGTGCGAGTTTTTAAACTTACCCGGTAAACTTCAATTTGTATTGAAACTGAATAAGCAATTTGTATTCCATACAAATTGACGTAAGGTAACGTTTACGTAAACGCGATCGAGTAAGTATAAAAACTCGCACGTTAGGCCACTGGTTATATACGCACGACAGTTGCGAGTACTACGCATCTGACCTTTCTGAAGAGCATCACTAATAAGGTCTATGTATGTAGCGTAAAACAGCAGTAAGACGTCTTATCATCACTGCAGGCAGCCTCACTGAGTATAAGCTTGCCAAGCAAGCCTAGCTTGCTTGCTTGCTTGCTTGCCTAGCTTTGCTTGCTTGCTTTGCTTGCTTGGCTTGCTTTGCCTTGCTTGCTTGCTTGCTTGCTTTGTTCTAGCTTGCCTTTTGTGCCATGCTGGTTAATATTTAAATCTTAACTTTTGACGACACGGTTGGCGCAGTGGTTGAGCGATTGACTGTTGCGCAGCATGTCGCGGGTTCGATTCCCGCACGGAACAAATATTTGTACGACCTACAAGTATTTGTTCCGAGTCTGGGTGTTTTTCTATCTATAATATGTATGTATTTACAAAAAAAAAAATGTATATAAGTAGTTTATCAGCCATCTCGTTACCATAACACAAGCATTACGTTGCTTAGCTTTGGACTTGATGGCGTTGTGTGAAATGTCCAAGAATATTTATTTATTTGTTATTTATTTATTTATTTTTTTATTTAATCTAAGATTTAACTATAATATTCCTGAGTGACATTGGAGGAGGAATGACAAGCATATTACGCTGTCACATGAATGCCACTTCTGCTTGCGGAGGTGAAAACCGCACTCGTTTCTCTGAGGGATTTTGAAAAACAAACAAGTGAAATCGAGCGGGCCTCGTCACATCTGAAAATAGGAGGTCATTCTTTATTTGTTTTCTTTGTCCCGTGCTGATCGAGGCCATTGCGCAACATACTATTTTGCCAGTTGAACAACACTCATTGCGTTATTTACGTTGTCGAGCTGACAAATTTTTATTAATAATTTAATGCTTTTATGAAAAGTTATTAATTGTAACTTTTAGCCATTCATAATAAGTACAATGTAGCCTAATGAAAAACAAATAATCCGTTAAAATTGTTGAGAGACACCAAAATATTCTTAAATCGCATTCACAATTTCGTTGACTAAATAAACTCAAAGAAATAAATAATTTTCGGCCATAAATACAGATTTCATTAATTAACGTAAAAGATTTAAGCGAATTGTTGGTAATAAGTAATAACATTAAGTTGTTAATAAATTATTTTACTTAACTGGCTATCCGTGACTGAATTTGAGAATTCTCGTGGCCACTCAACAAAATCAGGTCTTTGATTAATAATGCTTGCTTATAAAAGGTGAACTTTGAATCCATTTTATTTGCAATGTATTTAAAGGTTAATACGTAGTTCCTTGGTAACGTAAATATCTTGATTTTATATTTTTGTATTAAAAAAAGTCCTTAGTAGAAAGTAGAAGACTTAGGGGCTCGGGTCGTTCGATCAGGTTAAGCTACGCTTGCCGCGGTTGATCCGTGGATGGGTGAACATCTTTACATACCAAGACCCCTCTGTGCCTCGGAAAGCAGTTAAGCCGTTGGTCTGGGCTGTCATTCGTGGATCTTTGACAGTCGTTACGGGTCGTCGTATATTACCCAATAACTGGGTTGTGGAGGTCGGATAGGCAGTCGCTCCATGTAAAATACTGGTATTCAGCTGATTCAGTTAGACTGGAAGCTGACTTCAACATCGTTGGGAAAAGTCTGCAGATGATGAATGTACTCGTAGAGGACAAAAAATAAAATGTTTCATAGTTTCTGTTTACTTCAAAAGAATTATTTTGCTTTTATTTTACCTGGGTTAAATAACTTGGTATCTAGGTTAATATTTTCTGTCTGTTAATACCGGAGCGTTCGATAGACTCAGATTCAGTCTCTGACGTATATTACGTTAAGGCGTCAGCTATATCATTAGCTTTAGGTATCACTAGGTTGGACGTTAAAAGTTACGCTCCCCGAGTGAAATATCAGAGTCATTTTACGCCTCATACGTGCCTCGTGGAATTGTATGTTAACTCTTCGTTTCATACCTTTTGCTAATATGAAGGTGTTTTGATGTATCTTCAAAAGAACGGTCACCGACCCAAAAATAATTAAATAAATAAATAAATTCTTTATTGCCATAAATAGGTTACAGAGAAATTTGAGACCCTGGCACCAGAGGTTAGAATACCTACATGTATTTCAGGAGCCAGTGAATTAAAAGCCATATCGCGTGTCCTTTATTCGGTTTGTATTAAAATTAAAATAGCAAAGTTACTAATTTAGCAGTCTCTATGTATAAGTGTTAAATATACATATTGATAAATTCCTAGAACTCCTACAATTCCTAGCAGCGTCAAAAGCGAGATAATTGTAGCATATCAAATAACCATTAGTAGCAAAACTGAGATATTTCGGGAAACTGTAGCTTTGAACTAATTACCTACTTTTCGGTTGGCTTCTCCGGGGCTGTGCGAAATAATAATATGTAGCGCGCACCGTTTCGGAACGTACCCATTTTGACCGCTAAGTTGGCAGTACGGTGAGTGCGCCGCAAAATAATACCAACCGAAAGGCGCGTCCTGCCGCCCGCGCCTCATATCCCCTCTGGCTCCCCCGAAACACGACGCGAAAGACGCTCGCACCCCGGGCGCGAATATAAGTTAATTAGTAATAGTATTGATGTATCCTGTGTTTTATTGACATTATACTGTTTCAAATAAGTGTGCGGACATTTTTACTCCACGAACCCCTACAAGTGGCTGCCCAACGTGCCGCGAGTGGTAATAGTGCTCGTTCGAACTCAATAATTTTCGTTACTCGCGTGTGTTCGCCATTACCATGCCTCGGAAGAAGATCGTGGATCAGGCGGCAGCGCTCTCAGGCGATGAGGCCGAGATCGACGGCGACAATGAAAACGTTGCAAGTTTTTCATCAGGACAAGTGGCCGCCATGATGGCCGCCATGCAGCAATCCCAAACGGAAGCGTTCGAGCGCCTGTTGGAGAAAGTTGTTAGTCGCCAACCGCCATCCCCAGTTCCAAACTCTGCGTCTGCATCACCGGCCGTCGGCAGCGGCACCTTCACGCACTGCACCGCCCGCTTTGGCGGTGACGCCGACGAGTCCGTGGACGCCTTCATAGACGCCATCCAGAGCTACAAGGACTGCGCTAACGTTTCTGAGGAAAATGCCCTCAGGGGCCTCTCTATGGTGCTCACGAATAACGCCGCAATTTGGTACCAGGGAGTGAAGAAGGAGATCGATACATGGGGGGATTTCATCGAATTATTAATAAACACCTACGGTGATAAAAGACCGCCACACCGCATTTATATTGAATTGTTCGATCAAAGACAAGGTGATCAAAATACGGATGTGTTCGTCGCTAAATGCCGTGCATTGCTGTCAAAAATTCCCGCCAACGAAATATCCGATAAAGCGCAAGTCGATATGGTGTATGGCCTACTTGACGCACGGATACGAAAACACCTGAGGAGGGAGGACTTTACGAACTTCTCCGGTATGCTTCGCCTCGCCCGTTCCATCGATATTGAAGTTTCTGAAACGCGTACTCAGACGCACCCGCAGCCCGGCCCGCCATCCAGCGGCCGCTCCACAAAGTCTACGAGCGCCGGCGCCGGCCCCGCCAACCGCAACGGCAGCACGGCGCGGGCGACCGCGCCGCAGCCGCGCCGCTCCACAGCGCCAGCGACGCCGAGCGCGGGCAGCGCAGCACCAGCAGCGTCGTCGAATACGGTTGATAACGCGTCGAATCAACATGCGAAACCTAGATGTGTTTATTGTAAACAATACGGACACGTGCGTGACGAGTGTACTAAATTAATTAATAAGAGCGGTGGTAATGATAAGTCTCTAAATTGTTATGGTTGCGGAGCGAAAGGAGTAATGAGGTCGCAATGTGCTAAATGTAACAATAACTTGTCCTTTTCATCTGTTACAATCGAAACTTATCCGTCAGAGTTGGTAAGTGGACACAAACCTATTAATCCTCCTACATTCTCAAATAACACTCCAAGTCATAATATTGCCCGTAGTCGTAGTAATAGTGTTTATCTAAATAAACAAAAACGCGATGCTTATATAAATAGTTATCGTAGATCGCCGTGTTTACAATCGCAACCATGCGAACGCATTAATAATAATAATTTCTGTTGCGATTGTCGAACTCGTATTAATTCATGTAAGTCAGATGAATGTTATTCGCGTTGTTGTGACTGTAATAAAGTAAATCTAGTACGTTCGAAATTCCCGGTAATTGAACCGATCTCAGGTACTCTTGTAGACTCACCTCATAGGGTAGATGTGCCTATTATCGATAATTATGATAGTGACTCACCTGTTAGGGTAAATGTACCAGTTATCACAGGCAGTCATAGTCACTCATCTGTTAGGGTAAACTCACCTGTTACCGTTAATTATGATAGGGACTCGCCTGATAGGGTAGATGTGCCTATTATCGATAATTATGATAGTGACTCACATGATAGGGTGAATGTACCAGTTACCACAGGCAGTCATAGTCACTCATCTGTTAGGGTAAACTCACCTGTTATCGTCTCGGCTCGTGGATTGTGCTGCTCAAACATTGACCAGTTTGACACGACTTCAGTAGTTCCTACATTTTGCGCCGACACTACGGCGACTACTACTTGGGGTGGTGTTACGTCTACGGTCCCTCTCTCTGCGTCATATGTTCTACCAAAGACGACCGCACTTTCAAAGCAGCAGAGGCCAGTGCTCAGTATCCAGGTTCTGGGTTTACGGGGTATGGCCCTTATTGATACGGCTGCTAGGTGCTCCATAGCGGGACATACACTATTTAAAATATTTAAGGAAAAGGGACTTACCTTTGGATCCCAACAGGTTTTCGTGAAGCTGGCTGATGGTGTCGTCCGTTCACGCGAAGTCCTGGTGGCAAGTGTTGACGTCAGCATCTCTGTGGGAAAAATTGTTCGAGTGGACTTCGTCATTTTTCCCGATGCTGACAGCAATGATACTCTTCTTGGTATCGACTTCCTCAACTCTTCAGGTATGGTTATTGATTTTTCTGCTTCTTCCTGGCACTTCTCTGGGTGCACGCAGACTTACCCGCTCGAGTATGAGGGTGAACCAACGTCACAGCCCAACCCAATCTCCTCCATCTCTTCTATGTCATTAAGGGCTGACGAAGGTTTGTTGCTTACCTGTGATCAACGCCAGCAGCTCACCGATTTACTTCAGCACCATGAAGATGCCTTCCGTCTAGGAGGAGAGGCTACTAGCTTCGCCGAGCATCATATTGATACGGAAGGTCATGCTCCTATAGCGGTGCCTCCTTACCGCCTCACGCCCGCGAAGAGGGCTGCAATGGAGGCGGAGATCAACAAGATGTTGAAGGATGGTGTTATTGAGGAGTGTGAGTCAGCATGGGCTGCACCCGCTCTCCTCGTCCCTAAGAAGGATGGCTCGACTAGGTTCTGCGTCGACTATCGTCGACTCAATGCAGTTACAAAAAGCGATACTTACCCTTTGCCGGTCATCGAGGACCTTCTTCACGCTACCAAGAGGGAAGGTTACATGAGTAGCATAGATCTTCGGTCAGGCTACTGGCAGGTGATTGTATCACCTGCAGACAGGGACAAGACAGCCTTCGTGTCGCCTTTTGGTACGTACCGTTTCATTCGTATGCCATTCGGTCTCAAGAACGCTCCCGCCACTTTCCAGAGGTTAATGGACCGATTTCGATCTGGAAGTGCCTTGAAGGACGTTACGTTATTGGTTTATTTAGATGATCTGCTGGTTCTGTCAGATGGGCCGTTCCAGAAACACCTGGAAGACCTGGACGCTGTGTTCAACCGCCTACGTGTTTTTGGGTTGCGTGCTAACAGGGACAAGTGCAACTTTGCCTGTAATCAAGTTAAGTACTTAGGCCATCTTATTACTCCTAACGGTATAATGCCCGATGAGTCCAAGGTGCATGCTATTCAGCAGATGAATGAGCCAACCAACCTCAAACACCTGAAATCCTTCCTACAAACCTGTTCGTGGTTTAGGAAGTTTGTGCCAGGGTTTTCCGAAATAGCTCAACCGCTCACCAAGCTCACTAAGAAAAATGAGCCATGGACTTGGACCGAAGACCAGCGGCGAGCCTTCAATGAGCTGAAGAAGAGGCTCATCACAGCACCAGTCCTCGTACAGGCAGACCACAGTAAACCTTTCATTATACATACAGATGCCAGTAATTATGCACTAGGTGCCGTTCTCCTGCAAGGTGAAGGTAACGACGCGCACCCCATCGAGTACTCTAGTCGTTTGCTGACTTCTGCTGAACGTAAGTACTCAACTACGGAGCGAGAAGCCCTCGCCGTAGTCTGGGCCGTAGAAAAGTATCGCCCATACATTGAGGGTCACCCAGTAGTCTTGCGTAGTGACCATCAACCACTGAGGTGGTTATTGACCTTAAAGTCTCCCAGTGGCAGGTTGATGCGCTGGGCCCTTAAATTACAAGCTTTTGACATAAAGTACGAGTACACTCCTGGTAAGGTAAATGTCATTGCCGATGCACTTAGCCGACCTAACTGCAATGAGTCTTCACAAGAAAACTGTGGGGTCTGTTCGGTGATCATAGATGTACCACGCAAGAGTCCAGCTGATCTGCGATCTGCTCAGCTAGATGATCCTGAGGTGAGTAAGATCATCAATGATATAGAAAACACCACTGACCTTCTGTCTTCTACTCGTTGGTTAGAGCGCGGTTACCTTATGGACCAGGGTGTCCTCTATCGTCTCGCTCCAGACTCGGAATCCGAGGAGCCGCAGTTGGTAATTCCCGTATCCATGCTTAATGATGTTATGGATGAGTTCCATAACGCTCCTACCGCTGGTCACCAAGGTGTGGATCGTACAATTGATCGTATCAGACAGCGATACTACTTCACAGGTATGCGTAAATACGTTATGGACTATTTAAAGAATTGTGTCGACTGTCAAAGATATAAGTTCTCCAATCAAAAGCCCGCCGGTCTTTTGCAGACACCTATTCTACATCAAAGGGGTGAAGTACTGGCTGTCGATCTGTTCGGCCCTCTACCAGAGGCTGAAACAGGAGAAAAGTGGGTATTTCTTGTCGAGGATACTGCCACTCGATGGGTGGAGTTATACGCCCTCAAGGAGGCTACAGCTGAGGTATGTGCCAAAATAATGATTGAAGAGTATTTCCTTCGATACGGGTTTCCCAGGCGTGTCATTTCTGACAATGGAGTGCAGTTCATATCAGCAGTGATGCAACAATGCATGTTTCTTTTCGGTGTCAAGCAGAACCTGATACCACTCTATCATCCTGAGGCCAACCCGGCAGAAAGAAAGAACCGAGACCTGAAGATCCAACTGGCAATGCTGGTCAAGAATGAGCATCGCATTTGGCCCCAATTCTTATCACAGGTACGGTTCGCCCTCAACTCTGCTACTTGTTCGACCACAGGACTAACACCCGCATACATGACGTACGGCCGCGAAATGCGGACACCATTCGATGCACAGCACGATATGCGCGCAATCCTGGATAAGGAAACGTATGTACCTCAGGTTACGCCATACTTGTCAAAATTTATCGACTCTTTGAAGGAGATACGAGATCGGGTTGAAAGACGCCAAGACCTTCGAAAGGAGTATGCTGACGCTTCCCGACGCCAATCTCCAGTTTTCCAGGTTGGTGACCAAGTATTGCTAACCACTCATTCTCTAAGTAATGCCTCAAAAGGTTTAACTCGAAAGTTTATGCCTCAGAGAGATGGACCGTACACCGTCAGTAAGGCTATTAGCCCCACGACCTACGAGTTGGTCGATAGTCAGGGTCAGTTGTTAGGTCGTTTCCATGTTTCGGACCTTATGTCCCTAATTAGTAACCAGACTGACACTATAGAGCCGGTCCAGCCTCGCCGTCTACGAGGTCGGCCGCCTAAAGCCAAGAGGAAGGTGCGCTCTTAGTTTTATGCCAAATCACTCTCGGGCCGATGTCGTGACTTGGAGGAGGAGAATGTAGCGCGCACCGTTTCGGAACGTACCCATTTTGACCGCTAAGTTGGCAGTACGGTGAGTGCGCCGCAAAATAATACCAACCGAAAGGCGCGTCCTGCCGCCCGCGCCTCATATCCCCTCTGGCTCCCCCGAAACACGACGCGAAAGACGCTCGCACCCCGGGCGCGAATATAAGTTAATTAGTAATAGTATTGATGTATCCTGTGTTTTATTGACATTATACTGTTTCAAATAAGTGTGCGGACATTTTTACTCCACGAACCCCTACAAATACTAATAATAGTGCCTGACTTAATATAAGATACGCCTGTAATCCTCGAAGGGTTAGGCAATGGTGTACCTATATAGAGGCGTGAGGAACAGGGTGTAAAGTTCACTCATCCTCCATACAAAAGGGAGGATCCGCCGACCAGACGGGTGTCATGTCTGGTGGGCTAACTGCCCGACGGTAGATGTCAGGACGTTGCTTATACAAGGTGTAACATAAACAACGCACAACCTCTTAAGGGGTCATTGTACTCATCATTATGAACAACTTTTACTATGTGACCAAACCGGAAATCGCGAAAAAAAAAATCAGCTGTTCAGTACAAATATGTTCGCATAATTCGTCAAAATGTAGGGAACAACAGATTTTTTTTTCGCGATTTCAGGTTTGTTCCCATAGTAAAAGTTGTTCATAATGATGAGTAAAATGACCCCTTAAAAGATTGCCACTATTTACACTTATACCCTGTATAGTACACCCACATTTCGCCAGTTATGTTTAAACCCATCAACCTAGCCTTTTCCCAACTATGTCGGCTTGCAGTCTAACCAGATGCAGCTGAATACCAGTAATTTACATGGAGCGACTGCCTATCTGACCTCCACAACCCAGTAACTGTGTAATGTGATACCTCTTGGTAAGACTGCTTTGTCAGACTCGAGCTTCTGACGACCCGTAACGACTGTTAAAGATGCCCGTGCTTTCCGAGACACGGAGGAGTCTTGGTACGGTATGTAGGTATAAAGATTGTCACCGCGGAAAGCGTAGCTTAACCCGATCGATTGACCCGTGGGGCTGTTAGCCAACTAATAATATAGTGTTATTTTAATATGGTTCTAGAGTCCATGACATAATTGGTTATTGGTTGCGCGAAGCAATCATTAACGATGGATTTTCAAAATTGGGTTTACGAAAAAAAGATGGATGAACGATTCTGCCACTGATATAGGGAGAACACTGGAATTCAATCAGTGGCTGTTTAAAGGAAGGTTGCACGATACCTTATTAGCGATGCGATGATGATGGTCCGGTCTGTCCAGCAAAACAAGCGATTTCCACGAATTTTCACTTAATCGAAAAACGAACGAGGCACACTCGCGCACACGCGGAGTTCGGAGCAGACCAATCGCCATATATTTTTTCTTCAAATGTCTTTACGCGGCTGGCGCTAATTGACGTAGCCCTCTCGCTCACACCCGGACGAAAGGTAATGTGCGGGTAAGGGACAAAGGATAAGGAATGTAGCAAATCCTATTTAATCCCATCAAATCGCTTTGCCAACACGAAAACGAAAAAAAATAAAAAATGACATGACTTACTATAATTTCAATCGAACAGTGCAATCAATATTATAAATTGCTACAAATTAATCAGATGGCGCAACCAGTTATGTTTACAGCATTTGGAGTTTTCTGAAATGATATCCTAACTAACATTTTATAATTGCGAAAGTAAGTTTGTTTGTTTGTTACCTTTTCACTCCTAAACTACTGAACCGATCATCCAGAAAATTTTGCATATACGTTGTCAGTTAAAAAAGAGTACTGTTCCCGAGGAAAACCACAATAACGTCCTTATGATAGTATAATATGGCGCCACGTGTCTTTCGAATTGAATTGAATTATATTATTACAAGCAGAGTACAACCCGAATTGATTATCAAATTCTAAATAAACGCGAGCGAAGCCGCGGACAAAAGCTATTCAATAATATATTTAAGCAAGTAGTTTATTGCTTATTTTGAAAATAAATAAAGGTTTTATTTTTATTGCCTCTGTCTCTCGCATTCAAGACTCAATTTCCCGATTTCTTAGCTCCGGATTTCTGTATGTCGCCAGTGAAGCGTTTTATTGAAACTCTGAGGAAACAAATATTTTGCATAAAAGCCGTCTGTTTCACATTTGGTCAGTTCTCACTGACCTTAAATAGTCTTACTTGAGTGTTATTGATCCTGTACTCCTGGTTTTTGTTTAATTATGCTTTTCCAACCTTTATTAATTTGAATGCTCGGCATTTGCCTGTGTAGAAAATGCAGTAATACTAATATTATAAATATGAAAGTAACTCTGTCTGTCTGTCGATCTGTCTGTTTGGCACACACGAAGACCATAATCTAGAACAAGGGATAGTATACCTTTTATCACAGTAGTAAGTTCCCGTGGAATAATTTCCAAACTCAACGATGGCGAAGCCGCAAGCAAACTCTAGTTCAATAAATTTCTATTAAATTATGCTCTTTCCTTGCAAAATAATGTGTTACTGTTAAGAGGGCTGTCGCATTTAGTCCTCTCTCGCTCATACGGTACCAAATTTAAAAAAATGTTAAATGAAAAAATGCTTTTTTGAAAAATGTAATTAATTAAAGGACTAGTAAATAATGTTAATTTAATACGTAACTATTAAAAATACAATTTTATGTCTCTCCATCCAAAGGTTGTCTGTACAAGATCATTTACCTATTAAGAGCGTCCATTGTGTCACCCTATTTAAAATTTCAACATTGATATCTGTCATATGAATGGTATGCATAATAAGGAGTATTCTATTCTATTTTATAGCTGTGTATGTGTTTAGTTGGTGAGCCTTTATGAATAAACTAGCTGCGCCCTGCGGTTTCAGCCGCGTATACCGTGATAAAAAGTAGCCTATGTGTTAATCCAGGGTATAAGCTGTCCACATACAAAATTTCATCCAAATAGGTCCAGCCGTTTGAGCGTGAAGAAGTAACAAACATACACACAAACACTCACAAACTTTCGCCTTTATAATATTAGTGTGAGATAGTGTGAGATTATTATAAGTGTGATAAAATTAATAAAATAAATAAAACCAGCAGAAATAGTATTCTACAGTAAAATTAAAAGACATTACAATTCTTTACACTCCTTTAATTCCAGTGCAAGCAGTACTCCAAGTCACCTTACACCTGTAAAACATTCCAGAAAGCATGTAGAACTGCCACTGTAGAACTAATTGGATCCCAGTTAGGTAGGTGAGATGGCAGGGGATGCCAGGCGTTCGCGGGAATGTGAAAATTGTGCGCAATGCTGCAAGTTAAGGCAAGTTACTGTGCACTGATTTATTGGTGTATGCGATGGGTTATTGAGAAAATACATGTGAGGTATATGTTCAATAGCACGCCTATACAGAATCACTTTTCGTGTCTGTGATGATCTTCTAAACTACGATAAACTTCAAAATTCGTATATAATACATCAATCTGCAGCTGAGTACCAATAATTTTCATGGAGCGACTGCCTATCTGACCTCCACAACCAGTTACTGGGTACGATACCCCGACTGGTTGTCAGACTTTCGGGCTTCTGAGGACCCGTAACGACTGTCAAAGATCTACGAATGACAGCCAGGACCGACGGCTTAACGTGCTTTCCGAAGCATGGAGGAGTCTCGGTATGTAAAAATGGTCACCCATCCACTGACCGACCCCGCCAAGCGCAGCTTAACTTGATGGATCGACCCGTGCGGCTGTTATTACTTAGCCGCGAGCTCCTTAAACTCTCACAACTCAAACTGTGTAAACTACTTACAATAACCTCACCAATTTATCACAAAAACTAACAATAAACGAACCCCTTCCAAAATCACATTTTATCCCCTAATAACATGTTGATTGAGTCATAAGAAACTTTTATGGAAGTGCCAATAATTGTAATAATGGAGGGACATAGCATTTGCATAGTCATAGTGGCGTGAAACCGCTTAATTGCTTTACAACCTAATAATGGACTTGAATAAACTGTGTTAGGGGACTTTGTGTTATTTTTTTCTTTTATACAAGAAATATTACTTTTTATAACATCAAAAACTGTTCGATAATATATTTTTTCGTTTTGTAAAAACTGTCTTAGCACAGTGATTATGCTGATACGGTGCTGCAACGTGGACACTCACCGGGCCACGAGCGAGCTATGCTCGGAGTTTCTTCGAAGGATAAAATCAGGAATGAAATTATCCGGAAAGAATCGGAGCAACCGACATATCTTGAAGAGTAAGTAAACTGAAGTGGCAGTGGGCTGGCCATATTTGTCGAAAGACCGATGGTCGGTGGAGCAGACGAGTTCTGGAGTGGAGACCGCGTATCCGTAAGCGTAGTGTGGGACGCCCCCTGGCTAGATGGACCGACGACCTGAAGAAAGCGGCTGGAACAGACTGGATGCGGGAGGCGGAGGACAGGGAGGGTGTTGTGGCGCAGCCTGGGAGAGGCCTATGCCCAGCAGTGGACTGCGATAGGGTTAGTTGGTTAGTGATAATATAATGTGCTTAAACGTTGATATTTTGAAACCAGTTTGCTTTAAAAGCAAAGTGTCGTAAGGCCCAGATTTCCTGAAAACGATCAAAAAGGTGGTTTTTTAAAGCAGTGTATCTCATAAACCGTAAATAGTTTTGACATGTAAAAAAAATATGATATTTTCAAGTCTTTTTTGCACACAGTGATGGAAGCCAAAACATAATTAAACATACTTTAATGCACCAAAAAAATCTTTAAACCTACCTCCTAATAATCTTTAAAAGCAGTTTATCCCTTCATTAGCAATTATAATTATAATTAAAAATATACCATGAAATGTCAAATTCTAAACTGCATCCAGTGATGGATTACTTTTTATTAAATAGTTAATTTCTAATTTTATACGATTTTATTTGCATTTTTACGACATAATTCCGGTGCGCGTGAGAATCTTCTATCTCGTGCGTCAAACTAGACAGCCATCATGCCATTTCACTTACACACCGAGCTAAACCAATCTTGAAACCTGGGCCTTGATGTTACCTAACTACCTTCTCGCACTGCCCAGTGATACGTTCAGTTTTGGCTGTAAAAAAGCCATGTCGATCAAATGTAGCACATTCATATTTCAAATTCAAACCACTTAACCACATTAATCTCATAAAACACATCCACGCTCCGCTTCGCTCATTTCTCGCACTACAAACTTCGTGCAAAAGGACGCACAACCCGCCGCCGGCAAAACGGCTAAACTATTCTATGCATTTGTGATTGATCCGATAACTGGGGAAGAGAGACCCTTCGTGTGTTATTTAGCAGCAATTGGACACGATTGGTGCGGTCCCCTGGAGGTCGGATGATGGATCGACCCCTGGTTTTTACCTGCCGTTATCTGCGGCAGCAGTGATTATGTTTCGCGTTAACTTGAATTTATTTGGCTGTGACATTTGGACGGATTTTCGTGGATTTATGTTATATGTTATGTTTACTTGAATATGGAAACGTATTTTAGCAAATATTGGTTTGGTCTAGGTATTCAGTTTGGTTACATTTTGTTTTAGAAAAAGAAAAGAAAGGAAGAATAGTACATTTTGATACAAGTGGAGAATGTTGAAGAACTGCAATAACAAATGTCCACGCGTTTTTCAAAACACTTTTGAAGAAATAAAATAAAATAACGAAAAATATTTTTGTTGAGAATTATTAGGAAACTATGATTTAAATTTTCTTTTTTTTCCGCGCTTTGCTTTCGCCAGGTTGAAGGAGAAGCAAAGGTATAAAGCCTATAAACACCGTAATATAAAAAATAGAAAATTCAAATATGTTTGAGTTTAGAACACAAATAAATGTTAATTTGTTCATAAAAGTTTTTTTTTATTGTAATAATCATGGTTTTTTTTATATTATATTTATAAACATTCACACCATAAGGGTTCCTTTTTTACCATTTTGGTACGGAACCCTAAAAAACAAACACAGAAAAGAAAAAGTTGGGATAAAATACCTATGCGTCACATCCAAGCAAAACCGCCATCGCTCTGTTCTGTTTTGGCCTCTGTGTTGTCCTCTATATTGCTTTATTTAGAAAAAGACAAGAATTTATCAACAAACATAATAGCTGGTACCAATTGCGAGTTAATTAGTTTTGAGACCGTATCATTTTCATCACTTTATCATTAGATATTGTTTTAGTGTAATCACACAAACATAGTATAACGTATCATAACATCACGCCTATAAACCCCGAAGTGTTAGGCAGAGGTGTAAGCTATTAGTACACCTACATTCTCCAGTTATGTTTACCGGGCACAAATCCAGGCCCGGACAGGTACTGTGAATTTTTTTAATTAAAAAAAACCACTAACACACTCAGGACCAAAAAAAAAAAGACAAACCTAGGACAGGATGCTCAGAAGTACCTAGCAGTGTTTTGTGTATAAAAAAACCGGTCAAGTGCGAGTCGGACTCGCGCACGAAGGGTTCCGTACCATATTATATGGTTAAGAATCGCAAAGATAACTTTTTACTTATTTTATAATGATACATGGTTATTTTTTGCAGTTGCAGAAAATCACCCATGTTTAAACAAAATACCTTATGAATCGCCGTTTTCAGTATTGTTGCTTAAATACAGTATTTATGGTACCTACATGGTATAAAGAAGTTTCAAATTCCTAATTTGTTGAATTGTTGCGCTAGAGTTAGTACAAAAAACCGGTCAAGTGTGAGTCGGACTCGCGCTCGAAGGGTTCCGTACCATATTATATGGTTAACAATCGCAAAGATAACTTTTTACTTATTTTATAATGATACTGTGAATTACATGGTTATTTTTTGCAGTTGCAGAAAATCACCCATGTTTAAACAAAATACCTTATGAATCGCCGTTTTCAGTATTGTTGCTTAAATACAGTATTTATGGTACCTACATGGTATAAAGAAGTTTCAAATTCCTAATTTGTTGAATTGTTGCGCTAGAGTTAGTACAAAAAACCGGTCAAGTGTGAGTCGGACTCGCGCTCGAAGGGTTCCGTACCATATTATATGGTTAACAATCGCAAAGATAACTTTTTACTTATTTTATAATGATACTGTGAATTACATGGTTATTTTTTGCAGTTGCAGAAAATCACCCATGTTTAAACAAAATACCTTATGAATCGCCGTTTTCAGTATTGTTGCTTAAATACAGTATTTATGGTACCTACATGGTATAAAGAAGTTTTAAATTCCTAATTTGTTGAATTGTTGCGCTAGAGTTAGTACAAAAAACCGGTCAAGTGCGAGTCGGACTCGCGCTCGAAGGGTTCCGTACCATATTATATGGTTAACAATCGCAAAGATAACTTTTTACTTATTTTATAATGATACTGTGAATTACATGGTTATTTTTTGCAGCTGCAGAAAATCACCCATGTTTAAACAAAATACCTTATGAATCGCCGTTTTCAGTATTGTTGCTTAAATACAGTATTTATGGTACCTACATGGTATAAAGAAGTTTCAAATTCCTAATTTGTTGAATTGTTGCGCTAGAGTTCGTACAAAAATGGTCTAAAATTTCTTAATTTTAGAAGATAAAAAAAAATGTGTTTGTACTCTACTCAATGAGTTCTAGACGATGACACCCCACATGCTAGATTATTTTTTATTTTTTTTCAAAATAAAAAGTTTATTGTTTGGGGACTGACCCCTTAAACTTTTAACTTTGCTTTATTTTTATTATTGGTTGTTATAGCCGTAATAGACAGCGGAGGCTTAGCAAGTTTGTACCGGACTGTAGGTACGTGGTTGTCTGATTTCATTGATTTTAATTTTCTTGCGCGGAATACTAATTATTTTTCTAAAATAAAAATAGCCTTAGTTACTCCTTAAAACATCAGCTATATGCCGTCAAAATCGGTGAAAATTCGTTTGGCAAGTACCATTTTTTTAATCGGACTGCGCTTTAAAATTCTTTAAAATTCTACAAACTTTAACATCCCTAAACCTCATTTGAGGCGTAGTTTTGAAAAACTAATAATGACAAACATTATTACTTACTTATGCAAGTATTTGTGCTAAGTTTCAAGTTCATAAACCAAATTTATAAGATTTTTCATATAAACTGTATCTCTGTTTTCACGAACACAGATAAAGAATTTCAAAAATCGTCTCGTATGTTTCCATAACTTGACTCAAACATTATTTACACCAATTTCAGAGTTAATCAAGCCCCCAATAAAATCCTCCGCTATAAAATTAACTTTTCACCCCTTAGGGGTAGATTTTTGGAAAACCCTGATACACGTTGTAGGTGACTACATTATAATTATTACTTACACAAAATAGCACAATCGATTGTAGTCTTCATTTTTGGTCTCAAGTATAAAAACTGAGTTTTGAGTTAATCGGACCGCGTGTTAAAATTCCTCCATACAAACTTTGACACGCCCAATCCCTCTTTAGGGGGTAGTTTAGGAAAACTCAAAATGATAAACTTTATAATTTACTTGTGAATATTCGTGCTAAGTTTCAAGTCTATTAACTCAAGGGATAGGATTTTTCATACAAACCTTCATCCCCTATTTTACACCCTTAGGGATAGAATTTCCAAAAATCCTTCCTTAGTGGATGTTTACACTATATAAGGTATCTATGTGCAAAATTTCAACTCTCTAGGTCCATTGGTTTGGGCTGTGCGTTGATATATTAATCTGTGACTCAGTCAGGACTTTGATTTTTTTATATATATATAGATTTACCATGTTATTTTAAGACCACAGACTTCTTATAGGTTTTCCTGTAATCTACAGGTATAGAACTATTTTCTATATTTTTTTCAAAATTTTAGGCTCAGTAGTTTCGGAGATAAGGGGGGGGGGGGGGGAATCGTCAATTTTCGTCTATTTTCTTAAATAACTTTAAAACAATATATTTTAAAATTATAAAAAAATATATTTGAGATCCTCATAGTAAGCCCTTTCATTTGATATGTCATACAGTACAGTTTACAAAACTTTTTTTTTACATTTTCTTATTTTCCCCCTAAAAGTGACTCTCATATTCAAAATTCATATATTTACTTTAGCTGTACGTGTTTGGGTCAGAGAAATCCATATGTGTACCAAATTTTAACTAAATCGGTCCATTAGATTCAGAGCAAATTGGCTGTGACAGACGGACAGACGGACAGACAGACAGACGCACGAGTGATCCTATAAGGGTTCCGTTTTTTCCTTTTGAGGTACGGAACCCTAAAAACTACACAAATAAGCCAATAGATACGTTAAGGGTGAAGCCAGACGAGCGTAATTTTTTGAGTTGTGAGTCGCGTAATTTCGGTCACGTAATTTCTGCTGGGCAGAAATTCTGTTGGGCTGCCAGAAGAGCGTAATTTATTCAGTTGCTTTTCAACGCTTGTACGGGGTGTATATAATAAAAACGTTTTGTATTTACGAAGCATATAGCGAAGAAACAGATGATGATGATGATAGAAGAAAATACTGGGTGAATCCACTCAACAGTGAAAGACTAATGTGCTGACTGTCGATTCCCTCGCGGCAAACTCAATTCAGCCGGGATTGTGCGCGTAAGTCGGCAGACAACTCATTTTGCGTCGCCGTGTGAACGAAACAGGATTTTTGTATGAAACCGAATGTAGCAGAAATTACGCAACTGAAATTAGGCGACTCATAACTTAAAAAATTACGCTTCACCCTAATATACAAAGTCAACACAAATCCAATTTACAAAAGAACACGATCAATATCTTCAAAAGATAATCCTTAACACATGTCATAAGAAAGTCAAAAAGAGCAAGAAGATGATTAAATCTTAGCAAAACATAACGTAATAGACCCTTTAATAACGCTACTGCGCTACGTAAGTAATTACCAACGCTGCTAAATGAAATTTCGTATGCTAATTGACTAAATACAATTATGGGAGCGAACCTAAGACTGCGAGTACCTCGGTTGGTAGCAATGATGTACTTAATTAGAGGTGTGCTGGATGTGGCAAGCATCTGGGTTTTAATAATTTAAATTTAATTTAATTTAAGTTATGTATTGGCTTCAGACACAGTGATCCATATTTTTGTTAATGCTGCTCCTTCCTAAAATACGGCGAAATTAAGTAACTTTGTAACCGTCTTTGACAGTAACTATAGCATCTTTCTGATAGGAAAAAATACACAGTAATCTACAATACATAAGAAATGATTTTATGTGTCCTGAAATCTATTTTAGTTTAAAGAACTAAGGAAAAAGAACCTAATTCCAGGTCTATTTCGGTCTATTTTTTCGAGTTGTTACCATAATACTCCTACAGTTTTCATTAAAAGTGTTCATTTTATACAGTTCTTTACAAACTAATAAGGAATGATTTCTTGTCATTACTTTTTTAGTTTAATCAACAGATTTTTTGTAAATCGATAATTACTTCATATTTTGCAAGCGTTGTGTCATCGCGCTTCTCATTCTTTTCTATGCAGTCCGACACTGACCGCGCTTTTTGCGACGGACAAGCCTTAATACATATACTTTAAGCTGGGACAAAAGTTAGCGTTGTCGCTTGTTTTAGTCTAACTTTATCATAGCAACCCAACTAGGTAATCCTTCAACACGACAATCGTTAAATATTTATTTTTTTATCTCATGTAGTTTTAGAACACAATTTATTTTTGACTGTACGTATTTTTTTGCTAACCTAATTTACAAAAATATCTAAATTATCATTTATCATCTTTTACTGTTCATCTAAATAATTCTATTGCCACACAATTTTAACCAAAACCTAACTATAACTCCAAGTAAACAAGTGAATTTTCCAAATCAACAAAATCAGCCAAATTCATTATCTACAGTTAAATACATGGTCTTTAGCAAAACTATTATAGGTCTTTCTACTCGTATTAAATAAATAAATATCCTTGGACATTTCACACAACGCCATCTAGTCCCAAGCTAAGCAACCTAATGCTTGTGTTATGGTAACGAGATGGCTGATAAACTACTTATATACATTTTTTTTTTTTTGTAAATACATACATATTATAGATAGAAAAACACCCAGCCTCGGAATTATGTTATTATTATGGGATTATGTTCTTTGCTTAAATTTCAATACAATAACGCGTTCCGGGTGCTGATGGGGCTGCCGCGCCACTGCAGCGCCTCCGCGATGTTCGCGGCGGCTGACACAGACGGCTTTGCGGCCATCATGCGCAAGCGGTGCGCTTCTATCATGCGCCGCACGCGCGACAGTCCCAACAGCATCCTGCGTGCGCTGGCGGACCGGTGGGACTCTCCAATGCTGGCTCGTTGGATACGGCTGCACGCAGTCGTATAGTGATTTGTCACCATCATCGGGGACTCAACCCGGACCGGTCACTTAGTATTTAATTGAATAGGATGAAATGAATTTGTTATTTTTGTTACATATTATTTAATTAAATTACTATAATTATATCAATCAATTGCCAATTAATTATTACTAACACTAGTTTGTAAGCTCGCTATTGTACTAACAAATATGGATGTAATCGTGTAATTTGCGATGAATCTGAAATAAATGATTATTTATTTATTTATTTATTTATTTATTAAATTATGAAGGCTAGGATTAAAGGACGAACATAAATATAATCCGATAACTGTCGCATCCATTATCTCAGCGATGCGCTCATAGATAATTATAATTAAATATCAAGTTTAAGGCGTGGAGCAGGTGTCAGAAGGGATAACTTTTGGGCCCTCCCTGTTGTTTACCATCATTCAATTAGATTCCACAGTGGACGAAAATGACACAGGAATCATTCGGCGTTCACATAGCATATAATTGAAAAAAAAAAATTTATGTAACCTAAATAATAAGTCGACGATTAGGCCTCCAAAGTCTAAGACTATAAACGCATTTTCATTCTTTCGGGTATCCATTACCAAATCCCCTAAGTTTCCCTTAGCCAAACAGACCAAAGATTTTTCTTACCTTACAAGCCCGAGGGGTTTTCTCATAGGGAAAAATTACGAACTTAAATTAAAACTCTCATCCCCTATTTGAACCCTTTAAGGGATGAATTTTCAAATATCCTCTATTACAGCTCACTTTTGTTCTATAAGGAACCCTTGTGCCAAATTTCATACGTCTAGACCCAGCGATTTACGCTGTACGTGGTCTGTCAGTGAATGAATTTAAAGACTTATCTTATTTTATGACAATGGTACCCAAAAGGAGTAACTGCTGGAGGATCAACAACAAATAATTTATTTATATTTATTTATTTATTATTAGGAAGGCTTACAGGCTAATTACAAATAATAGTTAACCACAACATATTATCAATTTGCTAACAACAAGCCTCCACAGATATATAACATACATCGATTAATTTAAGCTGAACAATTATAGTTGAAGTAAATATAAAAGAGCCTATTTCACGATGTCCGAACAGCGACCATTCACCGAATAAATTCAAAAATGGAACAGAATTTGTATGAAATTATCTGCCAAAAATTAATAGAAACTTAATCGTAGTTGGAGAAACACGCCCTAAGTACAATACGGCCGCCGTATCTTGGCGAGTCCGAACTTCGCGCAGAACGCTGCGCAGTAACATTTTTAGGAATCAAATGGCGACATGAGGCGAGTGTGAGTGAGAGAACATGCGCGAAAGTTCGGAGAGCCTATGTTCAGACTCGCCAAGATACGTCGGCCGTACTGTAGGTTAGTTTTATTTATTAGTACGTTAATTCGTGTCACATCCAGTATCTAAACATGACGTTTCACTGTTAATTAAACATCAAGTTTAAAGCGCGGAGCAGGTGGCTGGAGCGAACTCTTGATAACGTGTGGCCCTCTCTATTTGAGACACGGTTTTTGAGGTAAACCTTATTTACGTCCACAACCTTACTTTTTAGAGGTTCATAGAGGGATTGCGTTAATTTATCGCCGTTTAAGTTGTGTTTCATCTCTTTGATGCAATTTTGGTGTGTTTAGTGGTTGAGATAATATGCGCTTTTGGGTTTGTAATATGTTCCGTCAAGGGATGGGGTTGGGTAGAGGGAGTCGCGCGAGCGTGGTGCATCTGCACCGAAAACATAGAACGATTTTTTTTTTCCACTTAATGGTCAATTTACTACTAAACTAATGCAAATGTAAGTCTTCCATTATGTGCAGACCGCGCAGAGGAAGCCACTGACAAGCCAGTTGTGGCTGTTTACACAATGCGAGTTGCTGACTAGACAGCTGCTAGCACTCGAATGTCAGTAGCTCGGCTTGCTTTGGCTGTTTACACAGTGCGAGTTACTGCACCGCAGCTATGCGGTAGGCCGACTCGCACGCTAGCTCGCACGAAAACAAAAAATGTTGAAGTTACTTAGCTGCTAGCTACTGTACAACTCGCAAGTGCAAGTAACTCGTATGATACGTCCACACCGTGCAAGCTGCTGCACTGCAGATACTCGGTAGGCCTACTCGCACACTAACTCGCACTGTGTAATCTAGCCATTAGTCGCAGCGCACATGGAACCAAATTAATTGTCACTTTTTTAGCTAAAATACCTGCTATACGAGTGCTTATGTGAGTAACCCCGTACTTATGGGTTCCTAGAGAAAACTAAAATCTGTTTTTTTTTTCTTTAGAAAAAATATTTTATTATCTAACCAAACTATGTCTTGTACGGTTGCAGAGATTTTTTGTAATGTTCGAACTTCATCTCAACAAAAAAACATGAAACACGAACCCGATCCTTTTAAAAGCGATTGATAGAAAATTCCGTTTTTACTCCACTATACAACTAGCAAATAAATCGGTACCTTCTCAATTTTATCGGATATTCAGTTCGTAAATTGAAATTTCATTTAAAACTGATACTTTAAATACCTTAAATTTCGGAACAATTTACTGTAGCAATGTATTTTAATAAAACTACACAAGCATTTAATCTGCATTTTATTTATTAGGTACACAATACACTTTGAAAAATAAAGCTTAATTTTTATAATTATTTGTAAATAGGACAAACAAAGCTACAAAAATTCGTAGCAACTGTAGCTCTCGTAGCGCGTAGCTACACGCGTAGCACTACTAAAAGTTTTTCATTAATTTAAAAACAAAATCATGAGGACACGAATAACTACAAAATGTTTAATCGTGACTTTAAGTTTTCAAATACATATTAAGTACCTATTACTCTTGCTAACATTCACATCTCTCATTTCATTACTTTTTCGAACCCTACCTTATATTACATGACGTCATCATAATGGTGGTTTGTCTAGTGCTACTGCTATTAAAAAGCTACCTTTTACTGGGTTCGTCTTTCACTGACTTGAATGTGCCCTGGCGGTTGAGAGTATGTCATGCTCACTCAAGTGTCTCGCTGGTGGTGGCGTGTGTGTTCATTAAGTTCCCTTCAAAATGGTTGAGCTAATTGGTGCTGATCCATGCGTCATGTTCGTGAACGGGCGTCGTCAGTTGGGACTGGTCGTCTCTTAGCTGCCACGGCTTATTTTTAATTTAATTGTTTTTAGTTTTTATCTTTTTCATTACGGACGCTTTTAACGTGCACGTCTTTCTACATTGTTCTCACATCTATATTTTCAATATGAACGACGTAACCAATATTATGTAAAATATTTGATTTAAAAGAGTGTCCATGGAGTTTCTTGCCCGTTCTTCTCCAGGATCTACAGTTTGGAATGGGCAACTAGCTTCATTTTTCTGACTGACCGACCCAAGACCGACCCTTTGACAATTCAAAAGTGCCTGTAATTGGTTTATTTGAAATAAATGCTTTGAGTTTGAGTTTGAGTTTGACTGCTGAGCATAAGATTCTGGGTTCGATTCTTGAGTCGGGCAAGCTGTTATTGAGTTTTTCCATCTGATATTTCTCAGAAGCAGCCCGGAGTCTGGATTTGTGCTCGGTTGATGGCAATAGGCTCGCCCCCCGACGACATGGGACTTTAAACATAACTGGAGAATGTGGGTGCTGGGATGCTTATTCCTGTGATGTTATATATAATGTATCATAATCATATTAAATAATTCTAGAGAAAAAACTTTCACTACTTTACTTTTACTACTCTTTTACTTTTTTTACACTCTTTTTCTTTTTCTACTTTTTCTTTTTTACTTTTTTTTTGTATTACTTTGACAGATTTATCTACACAGTAATAATATGGCAAATGTTCTATGAATAAAATTACTTTAACATAAAAATCCTTGTTACTATAAATATTTCATAGAATTAAATAAATTAAGAAGAGAAATTCGTTGAGACGATTGCTATTCGGGCCGGGTTGCGTTCACTATGTACTAATCGTAAATAAATCTTGAGAGAGTGGCGAGGTAGTAAATTGAACGCGTGACTCGGACTTGTAACGGTGGGCACACACTGTAAGAATGTCGACTTTTCCCCTTGGCCTCGCTGGCCTTGCTGTGGCAGTGTTGGTCGCCCAACACAAGTCTTGTGACAGCAACTGCGGTAAATACAAATGAAAGAAGTTGTTTAGAACTTAACTTTAACTACTGTTCAGCTTAAATTAATGGATATGTTATACATTTGTGGAGGCTTGTTATTAGCAAATTGATAATACGTTGTGGTTAAATATTGTTTGTAATTAGCCTGTAAGCCTTCCTAAGAGTAATAAATAAATTAAAAAAAAGAACATGCCAGAAGTTACCGCGACGCGACAAGTTACCGCGACGCGACTAAAGCTAGGGTTCCTTACGACTGCTGTGAATGCCAATTTACTGTCGATTGACGTCACTGATACGTTATACGGGGTGTTTCTTTTAAGGTGTCAAGCCAGTGCGAGGTGATACCATACCTATCGATTTAACCTTCATGTATGTTCTACGATTTTTTGTAGTTAGAACATCATCCACATAAAAAGGGGGACAAAATATGTATTATTGAAACTACCCAAGCAAAGTTAATAAACTTTATGCAGGACCAACTTTGAGGTAACCGCTCGAATATTTTTTCATTTCAATCGGACTACTCTGAAAACGTTATGCGTGGTCATAAAAAAAAAACCGGCCAAGTGCGTGTCGGACCACGCACAATGAAGGGTTCCGTAGTTGAAAAGAATTTATCCCAATGACAAACTTAACATTGAGTTAAAAACATGTTCTTCCATACATTGATATACGTCACGGCCAATTCTCCAACTGCATATTTAAGTTTATATTCGCAAAAAGCTATTCTTAAACATTACATCACGCCTTGTTTCCTTGAAGGGTTGGGCAGAGGTGTACCTATAGTACATCCACATTTTGCAGAAAAAGAAAACTAAAAACTATTTTTTATGTGATAAAACAACAAATAATCAATTTTCAGACTTTTCCCAAAACTTGTGCTGTGAGACCTTGCTTCTTGCCAAATTTCATGATTCTAGGTCAACAGGAAGTACCCTATAGGTTTTGATTTCCTTGCGAGTATCAAAATTTGTTGCATAAATAGCAGTTTATTGGGTTATAGTATTTTTTTATTGGGTTGATTTTGAAGCTTGATTTTTTTAGAAATCTAAGACCCTAGACTTGCGTATTTGATATTAATTTCAACTTGATACCTCCATGCGTTCCTGAGAAAAAGGGCCTTGGCAGATTACATACTTAAAAATATTTTTGTATGTGATTAAATTATAAATTATCAATTTTCGGACTTTTTCCAGTACTTGTGCTGTAAAACCTTGCTTCTTGCCAAATTTCATGATTCTAGGTGAACGGGGAGTACCCTATAGGTTTTGATTTACTTGCGAGTATCAAAATATGTCGCATAAATGGCCGTATTTTTTTTATTGCGTTGACTTAGAAGCTTCATTTTTTTAGAACTGCAAGGAACCATAGACTTACGTATTTGATATTAATTTCAACTTGACACTTCCACGCATTCTTGAGAAAAAGGGTCTTGACAGACAGATAGACAGACGGACAACGAAGTGATCCTATAAGGGTTCCGTTTTTTCCTTTTGAGGTACGGAACCCTAAAAAACATATACGTATACGTGTCGACTGAACTGACGAAGGCGCAGGGTTTCAACGCTCCTCCTTTTTTTTCGTCTGTTAGAAATGAATTATCATAGTACACAATAATCACCGAAATAATGGTTTCTCCAGCAGGCCACTTTTACTTTGCTTTTACAATTTTTTTTTCTTATAGTAATCGTCAGTGTGCGCCCGTTCTAAGCTTAAACGTAAATAATCAGGTGAATAGTTAAGGGTTTTATGCTTTCACAGAAGGGCATAAATGAACCTTTATCTACTCGGGCCTGAAAAACTTTTTGTACGAAGCACTTTGTTAGGAACATGATAAAAATAACGTAAAACTTTATCGTTTCGATAAACGGAACATTTTTACATGAGTTAATATTAAATTACCGAGATTGTTTCTACGGTATGGCTTGTGTATTTTTGTTTTTGTTTATTAGTGCGAAGGCCGTGCTTTATAAATCGTAGTTAAGGATAATTCTTTGGTTGAATATGGAGAAGAACTGAAAAAAATACAGTCGCTCCATGTAAAATACTGGTATTCGGCTGCATTCTGTTATACTGGAAGCCGAAGCCAACATTGTTGGGAAAAGGCTGGGTAGATGATGATGGAGAAGAACCGAAATTAGTTTTTCGTAAAGTCGTGCGGGTATGAATGGAATCATGGACATCAATAATGAAAACTACTTCATCTGTATAGTATTTATAAGACTTATGAAATGAACTATTCAAGTATTTTGAGTCGAAAAAGCAAAAGAAGAGATATCTCAAATCCAATCAATTTGCCTAGCCTTTTCCAACATAGTTGGGGGTCGGCTTCCAGTGTTACCGGATGCAGCTAAATACCTATAGATATAAGAATAGTATTTTACACGGAGCAACTGCCTATCTGACCTCTATAACCCAGTAACTGGGTAATACGATACCCCTTGGTAAGACTGGTTGTCAGACTTTCGGGCTTTTGACCACCCGTAACGACTGTCAAAGATCCACGAATGACAGCCGGGACTAAAGGCTTAGCGAGCTTTCCGAGGCACGGAGGAGTCTCGGTATGTAAATATGGTCACCCATCCACTGATTAAACCCGTTAAGCGTAACCTGATGGATCGACCCGTGCGGCTGTTATTACTTAGCCACAAGCTCCTAAAATTATAACAGCCAATTCTCTTTAAATCCCACACTAATGCAACATTAGTGCCGATTCTGTTGTGCACAGACTAAACTTAATTTAGGCTATTGCTAACTTTTTCTCTCTAATAAAACAAGAAAGAGACGGACGTAAATTAGAGCTGTCAAATTTAGTTGAACTAATATTTCTACACAGACGACACGTAAAAAACACGGTGAAGCTCAAGGCATAAACTAGTTTGACATCTCTAACTTAGTTCACAGCTATAGCCGTCCTTTTCTCGCGCTGCCTGTTAGTAAAAGATAGCGATTCTCTAGTTTAAGTTTAGTTATTGAACAAGAGAATCAGTACCTCAATCCCATACCTAAAAAAATAACAAACCAAACAATATCAATTTTTACCACCGTCATGAAAATAACAATATACTGAAAATTGCCCTTTTTATATCACTATCGTTTCCGCAAGGCAATATTAGCCACTCGGTTAGTTTCACTGGATCATGTATGGGACTCACGTACAAAATGGCCGCCCGTCTTGATGACTTCATGTTCCTTCTAATCGGCGGGAAAAACAATCTCCGAGGGGAGAACAGGTAACTGGAAGTCAATTCTTGATGTATTCTTGTGGAAGTCTGTTAGTGTTACTAGTTTTGGCAGAAGTCTAATGGATGGCTAATAAAAGAGATGAGGATCACCTTCTTTGATTTTTTTTTCTTGTTATTGTTAAGCGATTGAACATTGGGAATTGAGATAATGTAGATAAACAGAACAGCAAGGAACGTTATAATAACATCGAATTTTAACAACTTCTGCCGATCTCATCTGTCTAACCTTTTCCCAACTTTGTTGGGGTCGTCTTCCAGCCAAACCTGATGCAGCTGAATACCAGTTTTTTACATGGAGCGATTGCCTATCTGACCTCCACAACCCAGTTACTCGGTAATACGATATCTCTTGGTAAGACTGGTTTTCAGACTTTCGATGACCCGTAACGACAGTCAAAGATCCACGAATGACAATCAGGACCAACTGCTTAACGTGCTTTCCGAGGCACGGAGGGGTTCTGGTATGTTAAGATAGTCACTCATCCACGGCAAGCGTAGCTAAACCTGATCGATCAACCCGTGCGACTGTTAATACTTAGCCACAAGCCCCTCAACAACTTCTGCCAGTCTATTCTGTAAAAAATCTCACCACGAAAACTTGGATGCAGTGAGCTTGAAGTGAGCTTTTATTCCACCAAATAGTTATGCTTAAGATTGACACTACTGACAGAGCTCACTTCAAAGTCAATTCACACAACTTTTATCAAAGTCGATGAGATGTTATCAATTTATAGTAGACAGACTGAGATAGACTATGATTCGATTGACATCGATTCCTAGCACCAAAAACTCAAAGACATGAGTGACATCTTCCAACCCGCACTGGGCCCGCGTGATGGATGGATTACAGCCCACTCCCGCTCACTGAGAGGAGGCTTGTGTCCCAGCAGTGGGAACATTATAGGCTGATTATGTGTGACTATAAATAATAGTTATATACCTACGTCTAGCCAAAGGCGGAAATCGTGACTAAGTAATAACAGCCGCACGGATCGAAACATCAGGTTAAGCTACGCTTGCCGGTGTTAGTGCCCGTGGATGGGTGACAACTTCACATACCGAGACTCCTCCGTGCCTCGGAAAGCACGTTAAGCCGTTGGTCCCGGCTGTCATTCGTGGATCTTTGACAGTCGTTACGGGTCGTCAGTTGCCCGAAAGTCTGACAACCAGTCTTACCAAGGGCTATCGTATTATCGTATTCAGCTGCATCGGTTAGTCTGGAAGCTGACCCCGACATAGTTGGGAAAAGGCTAGGTAGATTGACCTACGTCTAGCCAAAGTTCATGAACCGAAGAAAAATAAAACTTTTAAGTATCAATAAAAGATAAGAGCTGATAAACACTTCCCTCTCCTCATTCCCGAACAATCTCACCGCGTAAAAGTAGACCATGCACCCACACATATAAAAGTTACAACATTAATCATTGTTCACAAAGTTTACCGCAAAGTTGATGTTTCATAAGGCAATAAATTCAAAGAGTACCTTTTAGCTAAATCCTTTGTTTGTCTATAAGAACAACAGGTTTTATGAGGCTCGTTACAGGCGAAAGCTTTCCTTGTAAGGGCCGCTTCGATTGCCAAGAAACTAATGAGCAGGTAAATGCTTCGCGGAATGAGTAAAGGTTTTCCTTCGCTTGTCACTTCCTGGCTTTGAATATGTTGCTGTTTTTTCCTTCCGTGTTGTATTTGCGTCATAAGTCGTTTTAAGGTGATACGTAAAAAGTGAACGGGGCGGGAATAAGAAAGTGACAGAGTCAATTACTTCCACATGCGATAAAAAGAGAGTGCGACAACGCGCTGTAACCAAAATAAAAGCGCCAAATGAAATAAAAATTGTTTAAAAATAAATTAAGCTGTCTATCAGAATTATGTTCAGCCAGAATTTTCAATTACCTAATACGCACCTTTTAAATGCAATTTTGCAATGAAATTACTTAGGATTTTAGAATTATAGAAGAAAACATAAAAAAAGTAGAGGTCTTTTCGGAATTAAATTCTATCGAAGAAATTTAACCCAATTGTGTTTTCCTTCAGTCAAAGTATTAATCAAATAGTCAATAAACATATATCCAAAAATTAAATCCATACGCATGTATGGATTTAATTTTTGCAATAGTGAAATAAATGGTTACGAAAAATCATCCAATTTATTTTGGTAGCGCCTTAAGGTGTTATGAATAAAGCTTCTGTTCTATAACATAACATAACATAAGGGTTAAGAGTAGACTACATACCACAAGCCATCCGACCAAGCGTGCCCATGTTTGTGCTCTGCACAAACTTGACGCGCTACTACTTCGGAATCAAACGCAGGACCTCATTCTCAGCAGTAGCACTTGCGACCAACCAGGCAGGCAGGTCTATAATAATGTAAATGTGTGTGTGATGTGTGTATGTAGGCAGTACCAGGGCATAAGCAATAGAAGAACAATTTCCGAGTCACAAAGAGGACGCTCTAGAAAGCAGTATTTTTCGTAAAATTCAAAGTGGCATTTTACTGCCGGACATCTACATGACAGTATCTACTGTACATTGTCTTCGACTACTTTCATCATCAACATTTCAGCCGAAAGACATCTACTGCTGGACATAAGCGTTGCCACATCGACCGGTTCTGTGCTCCTCGCATCCAGCGGATTCCCGCGCCTTTCACAAGATCATCGGTCCATCTTCTAGGACAGCTTCCAATGCTACCCCATTCTGTTCTGCGAGCTATGTGCCCTGCCTACTGCCAATAATTGAACCAACAAATAGAAGAAAAAACACAAAGCAAACCAAACATTTCAAACGAGAATTTATTATCTTTGGTGTAATGTTCCGAAAGGATTGTAACTCCATATTAAAGCCGTATATCCATCGTGGTGATGTTACGAATGGTGACGTGTGCCGACAAGTACATAACTCTCGCTCGGTGCAACTTCCACTGGGGTTCTAATAAATACCTTCTTCATGTTATAGTCTCCTGGTACTCCATTATTGAATGAAAAAGATTTGTTTCAATTAGATTTATCTTTATGTTTTTCTTTTAGGATCACTCTGACGATTTGCGAGCGTGTTTCCAGCGTAGCGATTTGTAAACGTGATTGCTGCGTGTGCATGACGAGAGCGATTGACGCGAGTGCAGGTACATGAGAGAGCGAGACAAGCGGGTGTATAATATTTTGAAAACGCGGCGAACACATTACACACGCAGCGAACACGTTCACAAATTGCTTCCCTGGAAACTCGCTCGCAAATATTCAGTGTGATAAGGAACTAAAAAGCATTACTTTTGCCTACTAAATGGCAAAGGAAATCATTGTTATGATGTCAAAACTTCCTGGTACCCTGGTACCTCTTCTCAATATATTTTTGCCTAACAATTGATGGGAAAAGATGAATGCCCTAAGATGAAGATGATGGCTTAGAGAAAGTTACCAATTTATTTGCACTAAAAGTTATTTTTTTATTTTACAAAATATGAGAATTGTGGTTTACTATAAAATTCAAAAAAGGCTTGTAGAAACGAAAAACACTGGCAACATCTACGTGCATACGGAAAATGGTTACTCTTGTTTTTTCCGATAAATCGAGCCTTGAACCGCAAAAGCCAGAGTAATCCGTTTATTGATTTCAAGCATTTCCCCTTCTCGATAGATTTTTATTTTCACTAAAACATTTTTCTCGTAAACAAGTGGATTACAGGCTTGTGATAATGAAATTTCATTTTGTTTTTCATGTTATCTTTTAAAAACTTTTTTCTACGGTTGTGGAAATGCTGCGGTAAACAAATAAACATTGTCTGAACCAGGACAAAGGAAAAAAATAATTTATAAATTGGAACGCATTACTTGTCTATGTAAAGGCTGTCTGTCTATCCGAAACTCGCTATTAATAATAAGACCGCCGCCGCCGTACCCTGAATATTTATAGTTTTTTTTTTTTCAATTTTTATAACCATTTATGTACGTACACTCAAATATACAGACAAGAAGAAAGGAACAGAAAATGGAAGAGATTTCTTTTGAAATAAGCATCACCTTGGTACCTGCAGTAGGACAGAGAATAAAAGAAAAAATGTAGACAACAAAAAAAAAGAAAAATAAAAAAAGACATGTAGACAAGGTGTGTAAGAGTAGAAGAGAAAAAAAACAGTTAACTCATTAAATAAAAGATGTAATATAAATACTTAAATACATACATACTTCTAAAATAAATATCACTAAAATAAAATAACTAACAACTATTACAAAGTGGAAAAATAGTGTTCTTTCAGTCTTCTTCTGTTTTTAAATGAGCTTTGTTAAATTTTGGTGTAAAAGAAACATAAATTCTATCTAAATACTTGGCGCAATTGCAGCTAGCGTGACTGATCGGAATTAACTCCGATCTGTATGTTTCAGTCTATCGTGCAGTCCACATATTTGCATCATTAACTCTTTCTATTAAAAACCCACAACTACATAAAATAACATAGACATTTCCAAGGTCCCCAACTCTATATTCTCTCTTAGTTTTTACTCGCCCCGTACACACAATAGAAATTGCAGTTCGCCGAAACGCGATTGGAAAAAAATCACAGCATCCTATAAAGACCGCACGAGCCGAGCAAGCAAAAGCAAGACAATAGTTATTCGAAAAACTACGAATAAACAAATTAAAATAGAGAGGGAACACGTTGAAACTTTGCATGTATCTCTCAATGTGTCACCTCTAGTGAATAGGGACTGATTGTGAGTCGGATTTTTGTAAGCGCGCGAATTTGCGCGATTCAACCTCCGTTCGCGTGTACAGATGGTCTGTAATTCTGGCGTTCGGATGCAAGAACATGTAAGGTCGTGTGTAGAATGACGATGTTGGAAATGCTGCCTGAACAGTTCAGAATAACATGCTGATGAGAGGTGTGTGTCCAGAGCATAGATATAAGAAAGAAGGAGATGTGCCCAGTATCTTAAAATGTATCGGAACCATGTGTCTCCACTTTTTCCCTTTGTCACTTTCATGATTTTAAAGACGAATACGGTAAAATACTTGTACTTACATATGGAAAGTGATTCCATGATTTATATGGCCTCAGTTTTTACAAGAAACCATTGAACAACACGGCATTCTTATAAATTTTCACGGTCACAGTCGAAAGTGCACTAGTTCGCGGAGACGGAATTTGTACAATGAACGGCTCTTAATGAGCATGTCGCGCGGACACATTTTCGCCCACTTGCCACTTCTCCTGTTTTTTATATTTCTATGGTCCAGAGGTATGATAAACTAAAAATTATGATTGTCGTATTAATTGAATTCCAGGTACATTCACATTCCAATACAGCTTTCATTGACGTAACTAATGCCGTGTCGTGCTCAGTAAGATCAATCAAGCAACGTGATTTATCATAGAAACCTTAAAATTTCACGAATTAAAGAGTAAACACCTCATTCAATATTTAAGCAAACTAAAATTTTAATAGGAAGCCCCAATAAATAATTTTTGCTAAGCGTCCATCCGATCACCAGCTTCATAAATATTAGGTAACATCTGATTTGTACATAAAACACGTGCAGTGTAAAAGCGTCCTAACCATGATAGAGTCACGTAGCAAACCGTGCAGACGTGGTTAAAAATGTTCTTTCCGCGAAGATACCGCGCTCTAAAGTTAAAAATTCAATGTTTTAGCTGCGAACGTCCGCGCTCACTCGTCATTCCGATTGTAATAACAGTATATAAACATTTTTAGTATGAGATACGTCGTAAAATATTCTTGTATTGCTGCGTGTGCAAGGTTTGAGTGAAATAAGGGACGTGACGTTATCTTTCGTGAGACTTTACCATTCTTTATGGGGTGAGCCTTCCTTGGCCTTCCAACGTTACGCCATTTGCCACGTGAAAACATAATTTCACATTCTGCTTTCTTCCAACAACTTGCACTGCTGTGATATTTTAAATTAATCAGTTTTTTTTAACCTTTTTTGGTTAGGTTGGTTTCTTTTAATTAGTAAAAAAGAAACCAACCTAACCAATAAAGGTAAAACCAATAAAATAAATATATAGGATGACTGGTAATTAGTGACCGATACTTATTTACTCATAATTATACTCATGATAACAAACAACTTTTATTAAGGGACCAAACCTGAAATCGCGAAAAAGAATCAGCTGCCCCATACATTCTTCTTTGCATAACTCGTCAAAATGTAGGGAGCAGCTGATTTTTTTTCGCGATTTCATAGTAAAAGTTGTTTGTTATCATGAGCACAATCATGTGTTTAGGTATCGGTCACTAATTTCCAGTCACCCTATATACCGGATGACTTTTTTTACCGTCTCGAAAAAAATTGGGTATATTATGTGAACGGAGTAGAAGCCTATGGCATACCTAACTTTTTTTTTTTCGATATTTTTAAACGATTTATTTTTTTTCAAAATTTCTGTTTTTATGGTACAAAAATGAAAAGTTTACATCGAATTTGTAGTATTTATTGGTACTTTGATAACTTTTTCTGTCTAAGCTATTAAAAAAAAAAAACTAGGTATGCCATAGGCATCTACTCTGTTCACCTAATCAATCTGCCTAGCCTTTTCCCAACAATGTTGGGGTCGGCTTCCAGTCTAACCGGATGCAGCGGAATACCAGTATTTTACATGAAGCGACTGCCTATCTGACCTCGACAACCCAGTTACTGGGTAATACGACTCTGTTCACCTAGTATACCCATTTTTTTTCGAGACGGTAAAAAAGTCATCGGGTATAACTAAAGGCAATAAAGGTAGGTTCCCGAATAAAATAAAATAAAATATGAAACTGAGAGATGTCAAGAACGCATTCTCTCAAAGGCCAGACTGTACGAGTACGATGCATATAACCATTATACTGGGTGATTTTTTAATGACCAGCCAAATTTTCACAGTGTGTTCTACCCATGAATATGAACAACTTTCACTATGGGACCAACTTTGAAATCACGAAAAAAAAACCAGCGGTTTCCTACAAAAGTTCAATACCTACTCGATCAAAATGTATGAAACAGCTGATATTTTTTTTGCGATTTCAAAGTTGGTCCCATAGTGAAAGTTGTTCATATTCATGGGTAGAACACCCTGTGAAAATTTGGCTGGTCATTAAAAAATCACCCTGTATAATGGACTGCATAATATGTGCAAGTATGTATCTAATGTCAAAGATCGCAAAGACGATTTCTGTGACAAACACATTTAAATCTGTAACTTTCCTTAAGCACCAACTTATCTCAACTAACATTAAAGATTGCATTGTTAACTGAACATTCCACGGACTTGGACCGACTACAAAAACACATTTCAAAATGGCTAATTAAAAACAACGTCCCCACTTAACGCCACCAGAAAGTGCTCAGAAGATAATATAATTAAGCAAAGGATTCCAGAGTTCGCAAATTGCAAGCGAAATCTTTTATTTATACGCAACTCCGGTGGAGGTTTGCTCAGCGAATTTTAATTTCGTAATGCAGAAAAGGACCGTTATAATTTTAAGTGTCGCCAGATTCTGTGACTTAGATGCGGGGCGATGTCGTCTCGATGTGGCTGGATACTACGAGCATTAGTCACACCATCAGCAGAACATAGGATGAACATAGCGAATATTTATTTATTTATTGAATACTTCAAGCAGAGCTGTACAAATGACATAAGCATTTTCTACCAGTCAAGCGTTGGGTGCTGCAGAGACAAACAGTGGCAGGTGCTATAGCCATGCGAATAGCCATAATTACATATATCAAATAGTTGTGACCAAAGGCATCAGACGCCTGAAGCTAGTTTTAGGGTTCCGTACCAAAATGGTAAAAAAGGAACCCTTATGGTGTGACTCAGTCTGTCTGTCTGTCTGTCTGTCACAGCTGGATATCTCAAGAACCACTAATGCTATCAACTTGAAATTTAAAAGAGTTTCAAATGACGTTTACCCAACCATTTTGCAAATAAGAAAGAAATAAAACTATTTATATTTTTTTTGCAACAGGGACTGAAAAGGGGTCTTAAAAATTTAAAGTGGGGCTACTAGGTCATGAGGGGTATCATATGAAAGTACGCTATTTGCACATTCTCAAACATTTTTTTTCTTTTTTTTAACCCGCATAGTTTTCGACTTCTGATGAAAAATGTAAAAAAAAATACCGTTCCCCCCCCCTCTTATCTCCGAAGTTTGCAAAGAGAAAAATCTGAAATTATTCTATGTGATAGAAGTTTATGTAAAGATTACAGGAAAAATAAAACGATGTCTCTAAGTAGCACACTTTTTCATAAATCGGAACGGAACCCTCGGTGCGCGAGTCCGACTCGCTCTTGACCGGTTTTTTTTAATATACGAGTAAGTATAGTGTTGTGTGTGGCCTTTGGATTCCGATATAGCCATTTTTGTGAGCTTCAGTCACTAAAATACTGTGTTCAATGCAGCGTCAAAGACGTTCAGCTTATTTATAATTACTTGTAAAATTAATCCTCCGTATCTGGAACATTAGGTCTTTATGATATCAATCTGCCTAGCCTTTTCCCAACTATGTTGGAGTTGGCTTCCAGTCGAACCGTATGCAGCTGAATACTAGTATTTTACATAGAGTGACTGCCTATTTGACCTCCAGAGCTCAGTAACTCGGTAATACTAGTTGTCAGACTTTCGGGCGTTTGACGACTCGTAAAGACTGTCAAAGATCCACGAATAACAACCGGGATCAACGGCTAAACGTGCTTGGAGGGGTCTCGGTATGTAAAGATGCACCACCCATCCAGCAAGCGTAGATAAAGCTGATATTGATATCTGCAAGAATAGGTGCTCATAACATAGGTACACATATTGGCAGGGCAATCAATCAATATAAAGAATTCATATTAGATGACAGCATAACTTTTCCAACTTTAGGAAATACCTAATAGATCTTTAAGCTCCATGTCTTAACGACACAGTTCCTTTAATTTCCGAATAAGCCATCTAAGACAATCGCGGGAAGTCGGACATAATTCAACAAAAGTAGTATGCTCCTGTGAGATAACCGTGATCTTTTCATTTCATAACCTAATGGAACTTTTCCCATTTCAACTTATTTTATCTTCGTCGGGGCACAGGGCTAGCGTCTCCGTAATTTACTACTTCAAAATCCGGATTTTTGGTAATCTCTTTACTAAATATGACTGCTAATTCGTTTTGGGACAGAAGCTCGTGGCCAAGTAATAACAGCCGTACGGGTCGATCTATCAGGTTAAGCTACGCTTGCCGGGGTTGGTCCGTGGATGGGTGACCATCTTTACTCCACTGTGCCTTGAAATGCACATTAAGCCGTTGGTCTCGACTGTCATTCGTGGATATTTGACAGTCGTTAAGGATCGTCAGAAGCCTGAAAGTCTGACAACCAGTCTTACCAAAGGGTATCGTATTGCCCAGTTACTGGGTTGTGGAGGTCAGATAGGCAGTCGCTCCACGAATACTGGTATTCAGCTGCATCCGGTTAGACTGGAAGCACACCGATTGATTGAATTCGATTTGGGTTAGAAATGTAGGCAAATTCTTTGTTCTCTATTTTTTTTTAAATAATAATCAAACATGGTTTTCTCATTGGGGTAGGCAAACAACAGAATGCTACTTGTTTTGATCTTTTACATCTTTCGTATTGCCAATGGCTCTATTTTGATGACAGGTTTACAGTAAAAATATTTATTGACATACAATAAATTAATTAATTAAATAAATAAAAAAATATAATTTTCATGTAAGTACAATATTTAAATCAACGGTGATAAGTACAATTTTGGGGTTCCGTACCCAAAGGCTAAAACGGGACCCTATTACTAAGACTCTATCCGTCTGTCCGTCTGTAACCAGGCTGTATCTCATGAACCGTGATAGTTAGACAATTGAAATTTTCACAGATGATGTATTTCTGTTACCGCTATAACAAAAAATACTAAAAACAGAATAAACCAAATATTTAAGGGGGCTCCCATACAACAAACGTGATTTTTTTGCCGTTTTTATATATAATGGTACGGAACCCTTCGTGCGCGAATCCGACTCGCACTTGGCCGGTTTTTTTTTACAACTAGTTAAGTCATTGACACTGCTCATCGTGTATAACCAATATCAAACAAAGCTATCTGATTGTCAGACATTCTACCGAATCAAATATGCTGAAACCTTTTAGCAATATAGCGGTATTTTCCGAACACCACCAGATTAATCTTTCAAGGTAACATGTTTTTACAAAAACCTGCTATGATTCTGATGCGTTCACGCTCTATGCGTAGCCTCCCCTGGGCTTTATTCGAATGGGGATTTGCGTCTAAAAGCATTCTCAACAGCAGTGGAATTTACTCATACACTGGTATAAAGCATTCGATGGATTTTCAATAGAACGTGGCCCGCAGTGTACCCGGGTTTTATTCCTAAGCTCACTGAACAAACATTTTACCCGGCTAATGCGCCATTGTGTACTTTGTTTCACCAATCTTGTTGGTGTCTATTTATGATCGCTAGTCTTCCGTTACTGTGTTTGTTGCTTTTTGTGATTATTTTTTTCTTGTAACCCTAGATTAACTGTTCTAATTGGCAGACGATATTAGTATTTATTTTGATGTTTTTTAACCTCGCTTACAACGATTCTATTACCTACTTACCGTCTATGCACAAGAGTAAGTAACTTAGCACAATTGAAGTCATGATATATTAGTAAATATCCATCCATCTTTACATACCGAAACCACTCCGTGCCTCGGAAAGCACGTTAAGCAGCTTAAGCTGGCCCGGCTGTCATTCGTGTATCTTTGACAGTCGTTACGGGTCGTCGGAAGCCCGAAAGTCTGACAACCAGTCTTACCAAGGGGTGTCGTATTACCCAGTTACTGGGTTGTGGAGGTCAGATAGGCAATCGCCCCATGTCAAATACTGGTATTCAGCTGCATCCGGTTAGACTGGAAGCTTACCCCAATATAGTTGGGAAAAGGCTAGGCAGATTGAGATTGATTGATATATTTGTAAATAGACTCCTACACGTCCTTCGGTGATCATAATTATATTAAAGATTGCAGGAATGTTGCTACAATCACCAAACTTAACTTTACTTCATAATCAATATGGTGTAATTACATGTCCTAATATTATAGAATCCCTGGCCTAACGGCCTATTTAGATAAAGCAATAGTAGTGAGCTTGTAGAAAAGCTTGGTATTTAAACTTTAAAAAACCGGTCAAGAGCGAGCCGGACCTCGCACACCGAGGGTTCCGTTCCAATTTCTATTTAGAGACATCGTTTTATTTTTCCTGTAATCTTTACATAAACTTCTATCACATGGAATAATTTCAGATTTTTCTCTTTGCAAACTTCGGAGATAAGGGGGGGGTGGGGAACGGTATTTTTTTTTACATTTTTCATCAGAAGTCGAAAAGTATGCAACTTAAAAAAAATTAAAAAAATGTTTGAGAATGTGCAATCAGCACATTGCACATTCTCAAACTCTTTCATATGATACCCCACATGCCGTAGTAGCCCCACTTTGATTTTTTAAGGCACCCTTTCAGTCGCTGTTGCAAAAAAATTATAAATATTTTAATTTATTTCTTATTTGCAAAATAGTTGGGTAAACGTCATCTAAAACTGTTCTAAATTTCAAGTTGATAGGATTAGTAGTTCTTGAGATATCCAGCTGTGACAGACAGACAGACAGACAGACAGACAGACGGACAGACAGACAGACAGACTGAGTCACACCATAAGGGTTCCTTTTTTACCATTTTGGTACGGAACCCTAAAAAGACACGTTATAATTATTTTTAATTACACATTATTTGTACAACAGCAACTGTGCTCATCTCTGCTCGGCCACGACCTAGCCGCTACCAGGTGGTAGCTTAGCGTGCGGCGAGCGGTAAGAACAATGTTGTACTAAAATGTAAGAAGCACGCTGCACGCCACGAGGTGCCGCACGCAGCGGCTTCATACATTTTTTCCCACGCCAAGCCACCGCTGGTAGCGGCAAGGGCGTTTCCAGGCCGTAAGAGCCATAAACTAATTGCTTCATAAAATGTTGTTTACCCCGATTTGATAAACTTTGAGCAGAATATCTGTCAATAATCAATCCTTCTCGCGGCAGGTGAATCCTCGCGTGGCTGTGATGGATGATTCAATTACACCATGACACAAACCGCTAGCCCAGCCCTACTGTCATCGTACCCCTTATATCTACGATCCTAAAGTTCAGTTTCCTCTAAACAATCGATGATATCAAGAATTATTTATTGAGACGTGTAAAAATAGATACTTTATTATGATTCTGATGAATTTACGTCACCAGATTGTGGGAGATGATTGATTTCATACATTTATTGTGATGCAGAGAACAGTTAAAAGCTTCTCCGCCTTGTGAATAAGAAATAGTCGAAGAAACACGAACTCTGTCCTTGTTTAGTACCTCGGAGAGATTTTGTGTTTCATTTTTTTTTCACATTTCATTTTAAGGTTTTTCTGCGAAATATTTTATTGTTTCAGCCAAAATATTGGCGGAATTTTATTATATTTAACAACGACTTTATGAAGCACCTTCAAAGCTGAATGTCTTATAAGCTTAGTGTAATCAACAACCACCTCTATAATCATTGTATTACGGGGTTAATTTCATCAACAGCACCTAGTTTCCTAGTCTTTATCTTTTGTTAGGTTATTAGGGTTCCGTACCAAAATGGTAAAAAGGAACAATGGTGCGACTCAGTCTGTCTGTCTGTTCTTCTGTCACAGCTGCATATTTCAAGAACTAATAATGCTAGTTAGATGACGTTTGCCCAACTATTTTGAAATAAGATTTTTTTAGAAAAATGTAAAAAAATACCATTCCGGGGAGGGAATGGTATTTTTTCCGGGGGGGATTATCTCCGAAATTTTCAAAGAGAAAAATCTAAAATTATTGTATGTGATAGATGTTTGTGTAAGATTACAGGAAAAATAAAACGATGCCTCTAAATAGCACACTTTTTCAAAAATCAAAAACAAAAATTACATTACATGATGGTACGGAACCCTTGGTGCGCGAGTCCGACTCGCTCTTGACCGGTTTTTAATATTTTTACGATGAGTTAGATTCTAATGAAGTTGGAAGAACTGGCAATGACACTATAATAATAATAATAATAACCCCACCGCAGTATCTCTACGTTGACGTCGTGGTGGGGCTTGCGTGCTCCGAATTCTAGGTCTGTGCCTGTAGAGTTACTCTGCCGGAACAGGTCTAGGATGAGGAGCCAGACCAAGAGAGATACAGAAACCCGCAGGGCAGCATGTGGCGAGCTGTTGGGCAGTAGCGACCCCACGGACCCTATCTCCCGGTAGAAGTCTTGTTCCTCACATTCTCGCTTGCCTTTATTGGCCGGCTGGAGTGAACAATAACGGGAACAGAGCTCCCACCTCATTCTTGCCTTTATTGGCTGGCTTGAGTGGAGATTCGTAAGAGCAAACATGCTCGGAGGAAGGAAGTATTCCAGTAAGTGTTTGTAGGGATCTTGACCATCTTCCGGGCTCTGGGATTGTTCTGAGAACCGTGGAATACCTCTCCACTCCTCACAAGCACCTCAGGACATGTTGCTCCCTTGCCGCTACGACACTATGTGCTAGCGACCGTTTTCGGGGGCCCATTATTGAGTGTGCAAGTCACCCCTGCCATTTTTTTTTTCCGTGTATAATAAAACATTGATCAGGCAGGGGCCATAGTCCTTTCATAGTTCTAGGTAACCAGTCCACAGCCACCCCAACCCATAGCCCAATATGTTTTGTTTCCATGTTCTGCAATAGTCCTGCACCAACCGGGGGTTGTCCTTGGGTGCACTTGCATAGTGTATATAGGGATAATCGTCGGTTGGTGCCTCCTCATAATTTAAAATTGTCTAAGGGGCCTCTGCGAGTTGGCTTTGGCCCCTCGTACGCCTTCCAAAAGTCCGGGACCCCAGGGTCCCGAGATATGTCAGGGACACTTTAAAAATAATAATAATAATAGCCTTTATTTAACAATCTTTCTTACAATAAAGTTACAATAATCTTATTTAATTGTTTGACACCGGTACGTGAAGATTGTCTTGCTGTCCAGCATAGGCCTCCCCTAGAGTTCGCCTTCGAATGCGATTCTGCGCTTGTCTTTTCCAAGTATGGCCCGCAATTTTTTTAATCTCGTCTTCCCATCTACGACGCTGTCTCCCTTTCCTTCTTTTGTATTGTCTCGGGCACCACTCTGTTACGTCCTTAGACCATTTATCCTTACTACTCCTAATCATATGTCCTGTCCACCTCCATTTTAGTTTTTTAATACAGTAAGTAACATCTGTGATTCTAGTTTTCTTCCTTATAGTAACAAGTTTTATTTTATCTTTTAATTTGATGTTAAGCATGCTTCGTTCCATACTGTGTTGGCAAGTTTCTAATTTATGTATGTTATGATTAGTTAAACTCCAGGTTTGGCATCCATATGTCATAACAGGCAGAATACATGAATTAAATATTTTGCTCTTCGCTTTCAGTGGTACAAGTGGGTTTTTCATTACCTCCTTGAGAGACCAGTATCTTTTCCATGCCAAAGTGACTCTGTTGTTAATTTCTTTCGTTGTTAGGTCTATTGGAGATATGATCTGTCCGAGGTAAGTGTATTCCTTCACATATTCTATAGTTTTTCCGTTAACAGTTATAGGGATGCTTTCCGAGTTTGACATTATTTTAGTTTTCGTCGTATTCATTGACAGAATGAATCCAATGACACTATAGTACCAAACAAAAAGTAAAGTTAAGACCTATCAACTATGTGTCTTAAGGGCCTGTTGCACCACCTACGATTAAGTTCCTATTAACTTACTTGGCAGATAATTTCATACAAATTCTGTTCCATTTTTGAATTTATTCGGTGAGTAGTGGCTATTCGGACATCGTGAAATAGGCCCAGCTATCTACGATGAAAGAAAAAGAGAACATTAAGTCAAAAAAGTTACTTAGTTGACGTATAAAAAATCGGCCAAGTGCGTGTCGGACCACGCACAATGAAGGTTTCCGTAGATGGAATGAAATTATCCCAAGAACCAACTTAACATTAATATAGTTGAAAAACATGTTCTCCCATAAATTCCAACAATGCATGTAAGTTTGTACTCACAATATTGAGTGTTACCATGTTATTTTAAGACCACAGACTTCTTAAAGGTTTTCCTGTAATCTACAGATATAGAACTATATTCTGTATTTTTTTTTTAATTTTAGGCCGAGTAGTTTCGGAGATAGGGGGTGGGAATGGTCAACTTTTGTCTATTTTCTTAAATAACTTTTAAACAAGTAGTAGCAGTTTATATTTAATATTATAAAAAATATATACAGGGTGTAAGGGACAGCCCTCCGCAAACTGATAGGGTGAATTCAGTATGTCATACTAAGATGACCGGTACATGAAATTTTTTCAGGAACGTTAAGGGAATCCAATAAACCTGATTTGTTTGTGTTTTTGTGCACAAATCGGAGCGTCTATTACTGGCTGGGAGGGGTAGGTAATAGGTGTGCGGTGAGTTCGATGAACTCTGTAGCTAGACAGAAAGTGAACAGCTGATTTCACGCGTCGTTGGTTAGAGTATTTCAACATCCATTGCTGGTTTTTTTTTCTGCTGTTTTTTTGCAGTTTTTTTTACATAAATGGAGCGCTGCGAACACACAATGCAATTTTACATTGATATAAAAAAATAACTGATTCAAAATGTAACTGATTTTTTTTTGAAAAAATGAAAATTTTCCTGAGAAAATTTCCGCTGGAATATGATTCAAAATGAGGAGCTGAATGCACCCTGTTAGTTTGCGAAGGGCTGTCCCTTACACCCTGTATTTGAGACCCTCCTAGGAAGCCCTTTCATTTTATAAGTCACAGTTTGCAAAACTTTTTTTTTTTAATTTTCTTATTTGCCCCCTAAAAGTGAGCCCCATATTCAAAATTCATTTATTTACTTTATCCGCACGTGTTTGAGTCACAGAAATACATATGTGTACCAAACAACTTAATCGGTCCATCAGATTCGGAGCAAATTGGCTGTGACAGACGGACAGACAGACAGACAGACACACGAGTGATCCTATAAGGGTTCCGTTTTTTCCTTTTGAGGTACAGAACCCTAAAAATTACCTTGTCATAGGAAAGCAGCTTCTCCAGTCTCCCATTCTCAGACCAACAGAATTAGCATCAGATATTAACACATCAAAGAGAAAAATGTTTCTACTGAGTAAATCTGTGAAACCACTCAGCGGGTTCGGATGCCAGCGAGTGCTCCCACATTTTTGAGCATTATGATATACTTTGTACGGCAAAGTGGTCTGTACAGGAAAAACAAAAGTTGGTTCCATACCAACTTTCTGGAGTGGCAAATAGAGGCGTTGTTCGTGCGGTTTTTTGGGGCATGTTTTGTGCGTATCGAAAATGACAAGTTTATTAGTTACTAGCTGTTGCCCGTGGCTTCGCCCGCGTGGACTTCAATACTTCCTTATTTGAATCGGATTTTGTTCTGGGATTGATTTTTTTTGCGCGGAACGCTATTTTTTTTTCTAAAATAAAAGTAGGTTAAGTTAGTGCTTATAACATCAGCTATCTGCCAGTGAAAGTCCCGTCAAAATCAGTTCAGCCGTTTCGGAGATTAGCTGGAATAAACAGACAGATAGACAGACACTAAAAATTATAAAATTGTTTTTGTTATAAGTGCCGTATACATGTACACTTTCATTATGCATTTAGTACAAAGCTGTTATTTTCACATTACAAACATAGGCACTCAATTATTTTATTTTTTTATAGAGTTTTATAGGTTTATTTGTTTAAAAGCCTAGCTAGAACTGGAGGATTTATTCAGTACATAAATAACAACATAACTAAATAATTAATAAAAATAACAATATTATAGTAGTACAGTCAGCGTCAAAAATATCGGGATGAACCGAGCGACTGTTCAAAATTATCTTAACAACAAAGTAAATAAAACTTAATCACAATTGGATAAATTTCTTGTCAGAATGACAGTTGTCGTGTACTGTCTTCATTGTGAAATATTCCTTGTGTTACTGAGTTAATATTTCATTTTCGTAGTTGTTTAAATCATTTTACACGACGAACAGACTGTTGTCTGTTCGTCCCGATATTATTGACGCTGACTGTACAATTAAGTAAGCTCACAACATTTATTTTAACATTCGGGACTAGTCTGTCTCTGAAATAAATTTATGGCGCATAGATGAACATCTTACTGTTCCAATCTTCCAAAAGAAGTGGTTACCTACCATTTTCCGTCAAGTCTTATTTTTAACCGACTTCAAAAAAAGGAGGAGGTTCTCAATTCGGTTGTATGTTTTTTTTTTTTTTGTATGTTTGTTACCTCAGTACTCCGTCATTTATGAACCGATTCGGAAAATTCTTTTTTTATTTGAAAAGGTATACTTCCAGATTGGTCCCATTTTTATCAAAATCCAGTTCTGATGAAGGTATCCATGAGGAATCGAGGGAACTCCTCAAATATTATAGGCATACATATACCTAGTTTGCTATTTTCATCAACAAATCAGGCGTTTTCATTCAGAAAGTATCATCTGGTGAAGTGGAACTGATGAGGAAGACCACAGAAAGCCACGGGAACTTCTCACCGATGATAAGTATTTCACGGGTGGCGATAAGATATCTCGATTAATAGTTAAGCGACTATGACGAAGCTTTAAATAAATGGTTCTGATGAAAATGGTACCTGATCTGATGAAGAAGCCGGAAGGTAGGCATCGAAACTCAGTAATAAAACAATGTATCCTAGCCGTGTTTGGGCTTATTGGAATCGTCATGATGTGCACTCTGGCTATAAATGATTCAAATTGCTCTAAGTAGGTACTTGAGTTGTATGTTATTTGTGGTCTTGATTGTCAGAAGGCAGGTTTCGTAGCCTCGTTATCTCTGTCAACTAAAACTACGCCTACCTACCAAACTTCTGACACGACTTAGCTCGACGTATTTGCTTTTTGCAAAGTTTTTATTTGAAATGGTATACTCCTGAGATGGTCGCATTTAAAAATATCTTCAAGTTCTGATGAGTGGCTTTTGAGTTAGCTTCAATAATTTAATACGTATTTTTCCCATTTAGTCTATGTGGATGATGCTCTAATTTATTTTGCAGAGTGGTTTTCAGATTTGTGTGAGGTAGGCACCACAAAAAGTGAAAAATAAATTTTTTTTACAAAAAAAAAACAACCGTCTCCCAAAAAAACACTACAAAGTGAAAAATAACTTTAATTTTGGAAGTCGGTGGAAAAAAAAAACTAAGTAAATAAAAAAAAACCAAAGACACCGACTTCCGAAATTAAAGTTATTTTTCACTTTGTAGGGTTTTTTTGGGAGTCGGTTGTTTTTTTGGTTTACCATTTACTTCAATATTTCAAGGATCATAACGAACAAAGCGCTAATGTCGAATTTAAAACAAAATTAAAGTTGAAATGAAATTAACAACCAGCAAGCACCTGAAAAAATTCCATCACCACTGCTCTCAAAACGGTGAAGGAAATCATCGTGAGGAAACTGGCATGTCCTAGAACCAAAAATTCGAACACGTGTGACATCTACCAACCCGCACTGGGCCCGCGTGGTATTACGAACCACTACCTCTCATAGAGAGAGTGTCCCAGCAGTCCCAAAATTATGATATTATTATGATGACTTGAAAAAAAGGCAACTTCCGCCGAATGAAAAAGAAACTGGATGCTCAAAGTCCCAAACTGTTTTTCACGCCAACAACCTATATTCCAATACCGCCAAAAGCAAGGGTCGAATCGACAAAAACACTATTTGCGATGTCCAACGAAATGATTCGACTGAATTCCTCCCTTACATCCCACAGTGAGCATTAGCTACCCAATATCTTGTTACTGGAGGTCAATCTTTAGAGGGCGGTCCTGCATTAGCCCCCTGACCGAACTCAAAGGAAATAGTGGGTGATGTCGGTTAATGGACCCATTGATTTTCGGGAATCAAACGCTTACTTTCCTTGGAGTATCGTGTACAAAAACATGAGAGACGGTGCTCGAGTGTTTGTGAGTATGTTTTGGAGGAAACCTTTGAGATAGTTATTCAATTGCGTTTGAATTTGATAAAGGAGTTCATGGCAGATTTTCGTCATAGGTTCATTTAGTCTGTGCTTAATAAATATGTATTCTTTTACTTTTTTTCATTAACTACCCACAAAGCAAAGAACGGCATTTGTAATGCACTGGGCTTTTGCACAGTAGCATAATCACCCTAATAATGTTCACACCTGGGACACAGACCTCCTCTCTGAGAGCGGGAGTGGGGCCGTCCATCACGTGGGCCCAGTGCGGGTTGGTAGATGTCACATGTCTTCGAATTTTTGATTCTAGGACATGTTTCTTCACGATGTTTTCCTTCACCGTTTTGAGGTCAATTTGGGATGCAATAATTTAAACAAAGTAAAGCGCCTGTCTGGGTTTGAACCTATGACTCGTTAGTCGCGGCCGTTACAACTGCGCCACCAATGCTCCTACTGAGCCACCACTGCTCCTCTATTTACACAGGGAATGTGTTTAAATGAGTAGTATTAACATACCTACTTTGAGCCTAGTAAAAGAACGAGAACATTCCACAGTTCCATTTCCGAGTCTCAATCTCAAGTCTTGCAACTAAGTACTAAAAACTAACGCGAACACCTTACAATATTCAGCATCTACTACCGCACAGCTAAATTAAATATGACGTCATTACGTCGAAGCTGCACAAACTGAGCAAACACGTCGTGTTTGACCACTTTGATGACTCGATTGTCAAGGGAGGAACACCAATTAGGTAGCAGTTGACTCAGCGGCTTTCGTGATTAATTCACCACAGGAGTCCGGCCCACCTGACCGAGGCACAGTTTGCTAAACCACGGTAATTATTTAAACTCTGATTGCTGACGTGTTGCAGTTACAGGTGAACGGATATGGATTAATTTTAGAAGTCCTGATTCTAAATTCTGGAAGGTTCTACATACTGTTTCTTCCAAATTGTATTTCTATATCAATTTGTGGAAGCAGCAAGATCTTGTAACTGCAATGAATGTACGTATGGCGCTTTCCAATGACATAAATTGAAAGGATTGGAGATATTGCCAAGAGGCATAAAACAAAACAAAACTCAGGTATCGCTGATGTTTTGTTAGGTTAAAACCTACTAAGGGGCCTTCAGCAAAATTGTACAGAAAAAAATATGAATGGCTTAGAAAACCGGTTTTCTTTTCTTGAAAGGAAAGCGCAATACCTTCGATGAAAGAGTGCAAACCATAAGGTTTATAGCCTTTCATCGAACTACCTTCATATTAAGCAAGAAAAGAAGTCGGTCAAACATAGTGCTGCAATTTTGTATGCATTCTCTATTCCAGCAAGCTAGGAAATGTCGGATCATTTTCAAAATAAGCTCGACCATAAAACGGATAATATATTATATCACAAAGTTTGCAACAAAATAGACAAGCTTTGTTAAAATTTTAGCAAAAAATCTGGCTTAAGTCCAGTAGCGCTGTTAGTACGCAATTTCGGAAGTTTATTGCTAAATCGACTTTTTGTAAGCAACAGTAAACGTTGTTAGGCACTACATTTTCTCTTAGCTTAATATGTTTACAACAGAATGAAAATGTTAAGTATTTTTTTAAGGCCCACAACTTTCAATGGACAAAAATTCCAGAACATCCCATTTCTTTTTTCATAATCAATCTGCCTAGCCTTTTCCCAACTATGTTGGGGTCGGCTTCCAGTCTAACCGGATGCAGCTGAATACCAGTATTTTACATGGAGCGACTGCCTATCTGACCTCCACAACCCAGTAACTGGGTAATACGATACCCCTTGGTAAGACTGGTTGTCAGACTTTCGGGCTTCTGACGACCCGTAACGACTGTCAAAGATCCACGAATAACAGCCGGGACCAACGGCTTAACGTGCTTTCCGAGGCACGGAGGAATCTCGATATGTAAAGATGGTCACCCATCCACTGACCAACCCCGGCAAGCGTAGCTTAACCTGACGGATCGACCCGTGCGGCTGTTATTACTTAGCCACGAGCTCCTGCTTCATACAAAATCACAATTAAAAAAAAATCTTCGGGTTCTTACTAACCCACAATTTAAAAATTTAAAAAAAAATTAAAGTACCTTGAATTTGCATCTGATCGTAAACAACTACGAGTACATAATATGCATGATATCCTCCCCCCCCCCGTTTCACCTGTCCCCTTTGTATCAATCCATGACGCCGTAATGACGCCTTTTCATTGCTCAGCAAAAGGAAGTTTTCCCATTTAAAGTTACCAGCCTTTTTATCTGCGAGTCCCGAGTTAAAAATAAAATTATTTAACGGTTAGACAGTCGTTATAATGCGGGTATATTATACCTTTGGCGATAATGGACGTTTCGTGTTACGGCCGCGAATTTAATCGTGCCGCAACAGAATTTTTTGCGAATATTCATGGTTATTGTGGAAACGGTTAATTGGGGAACTTTGTTCGGGCAATTGACGACTGATACTGTTTCGGGAATGGGCCTTCGGTTTTGTGTGGCTCTGTTAAATTTAATTTTCATTACGAGGCATAAAATGGTTATTGTAAAGATGGCCGGCAGACAGTTTGCTATTATATTGAACATTGTTTAATTTTAAAAATGGCAACCATTTTGTTTCAATGTTCAGCGGTTGTTGGTCCCATGTAAAAAGTTGTTCAGTTTGATGGTGTGTACCCTTGAATTTGACCACATCTTTCCGAACCATATACAAGGTGTAAAATAAATAACCCACAACCTCTTAAGGGGTCATTGTACTCATCATTATGAACAACTTTTACTATGGGACCAAACCTGAAATCGCGAAAAAACATTTATCTACATCAAACTCGTCAAAATGTAGGGAGCAGCTGATTTTTTTTTCGCGATTCCAGGTTTGGTCCCATAGTAAAAGTTGTTCATAATGATGAGTAAAATGACCCCTTATGAGGTTTTGGGTTATTTATTTTACACCTTGTATATGCTGCATAGAACTTTGTCGAATATATACATACTCAATTGCATACTCACAAACACAATCCTTAGATAATAGTGTTGTATATAGATTAATCAATACCCCGTATTTACAAGGTCAGAACCATATCTATGGTCAGAACACTCGTAACACTACATAACCTATAAACCGAGAAACAACCTGCCGAAAAAGCCCTCAAACTGAATACCCACCCTATCAATATAAAGACCCAATCAGATAGCCGGTACCCTATGGTCGAAGAAATATTGAAAGAAGAATATTCAATAGAATTAGAAGTAATACCGTCAGTCGATCCCTCTTATCGGCTCCTGCGATCCTTACCTAAGGAAAAATGGAGTTTGGAGAAAGGAAAAAATCGGGTAAGTAAATGATTTGTTCAGATACCTTTGGAACTTTTGTATTGACTGCAATAGATTTTGTTCAACATTAGTATACCCTTCATGTCTTTGTGTTCATAATGACGACATCACTATCACCACAGCACTTTTATGACGACAAGAATGACCTATACCTACGAGTCGTCATAAAATACAGATTTTGATCTATATCCTTATATAAGGTATTAAAAAATTAACTCCATCCATCACTTGAAGCTCTAAAAAATCAAGCTTCTAAGTTTTCTAAGTTTATGCAATAAAATAATAGGGCCATTGATAAGCGACATATTTTGATACTCGCAAGTAAATCAAAACCTATATATAGATTACTTCCCGTTGACCTAGAATCATGAAATTTGGCAAGAAGCAAGGTCTCACAGCACAAGTAAAGAAAGAAGTCTGAAAATTGTTAATTTGTAGTTTTTGCACACAAAAAAATAGTTTTAATATTATTTAAAAATTGATTCATATACGTCAATCAATCAATCAATCAATCAATCTTTATTATGTACGTTACGTTTTTTTTCCTTATGAATGTATGTATGGGAGAACATGTTTTTCAACAACATTTTTTTTGTTTTTGTAATGCTTTACTCAGAATTAAAATAAAATTTACGTAAATAATAACATAAACCTACTTATTTAATAAAAATAACAAAATTACATTCTAACTTTTGTTTTTTTGGATAAATTCCTAACTACTAACAACTACGGAACAATTCATTGTGCGTGGTCCGACACGCACTTGACCTGTTTTTTTTTCATCGCGAAATCTGTGCGAAGCAGGGGCGGGTTGCTAGGTGAGAACAAATAAAACCTACGTGAGTAGGTAGTAAAATCATCATGTTGACGATCTTTTTACCATCCATCAAAAATTATACAATACGGCTTAGCAATTCAGGTTCCAATGTCCAATCTCCTTGCACCAATCGTTTCAACTATCATGATTTTTCTATTTGACAATAACAAAGATAAAAAACTCATAATAGAGAAATCTTATATTTTATCTGTATCTCAATCTCATGCAAGTTTTCACACACAGATGTTTTACGTCGATAGAATATTCAAGGAACGTACGCTCAGTAACGAGGCGAACCTAAATAAATGCTAATAACTGAAGCAATCATGCTAATACAATATGGTTATTCGTTTGTGGTACAAGTTTAAAGATTACATACATTGAAATACATTTCAGCATAAAAGTAAATAGTGTATCATAAATATCATAATTCATAAAGGTAAATTAATTGTTTACCAAATTCACTCAATCTGCCTAGCCTTTTCCCAACTATGTTGGGGTTGGCTTTGCAGTCTATCCGGATGCAGCTGAATACCAGTATTTTATATGGAGCGACTGCCTATCTGACCACCACAACCCAGTAACTGTGCAATACGATACCCCTTGGTAAGACTGGCTGTCAGACTTCCGGACTTCAGACGAACCGGAACGACTGTCAAAGATCCACGAATGACAGCCAGGACCAACGGCTTAGCGTGCTTTCCAAGGCAAGGAGGAGTCTCGGTACGTAAATATGGTCACCCATCCTACTGACCAACCTCGGCAAGCCCGTGCAGCTGTTATTGTGGAGCCATGAGCTCCTCCTTAGCCACGAGCTCCTCAGTACATAATAATATCCTCAGTACATCCTACTATCCGACTAATATTATAAATGCGAAAGTTTGTGAAGATATTTGGATGTTTGTTACTCAATCACGCAAAAACGGCTGAACGGATTTGAATGAAATTTGGCACACAGATAGTTTATAACCTGGATTAATACATAAGATACTTTTTATCCCGGTAGTAGGTTCCCGTGGGTATAATTTCCGACATCCACGTGGGCGAAGCCGCGGGCACTAAGTCGATGCCCGCTACATAATAAAACCTCCCATAAGTAATAACATAACAACAAGACTCCACCATCCATCACACCAGCACAATTCATCTTCCTAGCAACTGTAGCGATAACGTTTATGAATTATCCCAAACTACGAATATTAAGCGAGAATACGATATTATGCTTGGATGTTATTAGTATGCACCAACGGGCAACATAATATTGGTTGTCTTAAACCTTGTGGCTGTTGGACTTGATCTCAGGGCGAAGATTATGTTGTACTGATAGAAATTATTGTTTATGGTTTTTTTATTTGATTTACGTTTCGAACTGGTTTCAGATGCATAGATGATCCTGCAATATCTACCTTTTTTGGTATTACGAGTCAGTGATACTCGAAATAAATTGTTTTTTTTTATTTATAGGTAAAATCAATCTGCCTAAGACTTTTCCCAACTACGTTGTGGTCGGCTTCCACTCTTACTGGATGCAACCGAATACCAGTAACTTACATGGAGCGACTGCCTGTCTGACCACAACCCAGTTACTGGGTAACACGATAACCATTGGACTGGTTGTCAGACTTTTGGGTACTGGTAGCCGGGCCCAACGGCTTAACGTGCTTTCCGAGGCACGGAGGGGTCTCGGTATGTAATGGATTACCATCCATCACATCATCATCCACGAAACGACCGCGGCAAGCGTAGCTTAACCTTCGATTGACCCGTGAGGCTGTTATAATTAAGCTACGAGCCCCTACAGTACTTCTGGTAATAAGTCAAAGTTTGGGTCAAAAACTACTTGGACTTTTGCGGAACATAACGTAAAACCGTAAGTTATACCTACTATAAAAACCGGGCAACCTTTTAGGGTTCCGTACGTCTGAATAAAAAAACGTATCCCATATAGAATCACTCGTGAAACTGTCTGTCCGTCTGTCACATCCACTTCGAATCGACTGGACCGATTAATTTGAAATTTGGTACACATAACAATATCAGTGACCCAAACCCGGATGTTTATTATAACGTCCGGATTATAAAGCACATTATGCTCTGCTGGTAGCCAACCCATGCATATACCAGTCGAATATGTCGTGGTTATAATCTATAGCTCGCGACTGCAAAAAGACGAGATTTGATATCTTCCCTGGGAATAGGGAAAACATCCTCAAAGAAAATATATGAGATACAGAAATACAGCCGTTACAGCATACATAATAATATGTTTTGAAAACCAATAAGATGTATTGTATGACGCTACAAAAAACCAATAAGATATATTAAAATTATATTGTATGACGCTACAGGTTGCGGTTATATTGTATGACGCTACAGGTTGCGGTTATATTTCTGAACAAAAGACTACAAGCTGCTATTTGGAAATTAATAACAATAATGCAACTTTATTCAGAGAGAATTTTATGTAGGTCGTAAGTTCGTTCCCAGACAGGCGCTTTACTTTGTGTAAATTATTTCATCACCACTGCTCACTAAACGGTAAAGGAAAACATCGTGAGGAAACTGGCATGTCCTAGAACCAAAAATCCGAAGACATGTGACATCTACCAACCCGCACTGGGCCCATTACGATCAAACCAAAAACGCACAGTGCGTTCACTTGCGGTACCTTGTCATACACGTCGTTATTGCGTACTGTCTATGCTGCGTTGGTGCCACGACGGAACCCGTATTCAAAAATAGTGCGCTATTTCGAATTTTCCATGGTTACAGAAACATTGATATCAAAGAAAAATCAAACGGCGGGAAAACAAATGAACATACAACATAAAATTTATTTGAATTTGGAATTCTAAATAGAATGAAATAGTACATTTTGATACAAGTGGAGAACGTTTGTTATTGCGTTCGAGGCGGAATTAACACCCGAGCCGTAGGCGAGGTTGTTTTTGAGCCGAGAACTGCAATAACAAATGTCCACGAGTATCAACGACGTTTTTCAATACACATTTGAAGAAATAAAATAAAATAACGAACAATATTTTTGTCATGAATTACTTATTATGAAACTATGATTTAAATTTTCTTTTTTTTCCGCGCTTTGCTTTCGCCAGGTTGAAGGAGAAGCAAAGGTATAAAGCCGATAAACAGCCTAATAGGAAAAATAGAAAATACAAATATTTTTGAGTTTAGAACACAAATAAATGTTAATTCGTTCATAAACGTTTCTTTTATTGTAATAATCATAGTTTTTGATGATATTCAATATATAAATATTCAAAAAAATATTAACGCCGTAAAGACGCATAGGGTATCTCTTTGCCGAGATTTAAAAAAAAACATTCACCTCCGAATAGAGAGTTGTGAATAGAGGCATTGAACCAATTTGGACTGAGTATAGGTATAAGTTATCTGTGGAAATATTTATTCCCGCACACATGCGGAAAAATAAAAATCGCACGCGTGCGACATACATTGCATTGTGAACCTAATCGTAGTGCGATATGAACCAGTTTTCGAGGAAGTGTATTGAAAAATATTGATCTTCACACTAGCCGGTATCAAAAATCGGAAATTGCATAGGTAAATACCATTCTTAATTTGTTGGTAAATACCTATTACTTATATATTTTACTCTTCAGATAATGGGTACCTGACGACTGAAAAATCGATCCTTAGTCAAATAACACACATTAAGGAGAATTACGCCCGGTTTCTCGACGGCTGGCTATTCAAATCTAAAATTTATTAATCATGTGTAAAATCTCTTGTTAAGTCTAAAACGAGTTGCACGAACGTTGATTAAGTACTTTGATTTGAATCTTTGATCACAGAGCGTTGACTCGGTACGGCATTTCATACAAACTTTCAAGTCCTTTTTTATCGAAATGAATGAACCGATTTTAATGAAACTTCATACGCATAAGTAGGATACATAGGTCTAAAAAGTTAGTAAAGAACATTTTCTAAATGTCTTATTTAAAAAAAGATAAATGGAAATCTCTGCTTCTATGGAATATTTAAAATCGGTCTAATTTAGCTGCAACACTATTTTTCCAAAATGTTCTTTACTAACTTTTTAGACCTATGTATCCTGCGTATGCGTATGAAGTTTCATTAAAATCGGTTCATTCATTTCGATAAAAAAGGACTTGAAAGTTTGTATGAAATGCCGTACCCAGTCAAGGCTCTTAACACAACAATCAAATTAGTACAAAAATCTCTTGTTAATTCAGAATTTGGGTTTCTGAATAAACGATTAAGCTCGAATGTCATGTCAAGCCACTGTCAAATGTTTTGTTAGCTAATCTGTCGAGCTTGGGCGATTATCTTTGCGTTCCCTGTGATTTTCTGTTTTCTTTCGATATTTTCTAGTTATAATTCATAAAACAACTTCTGCTACCCATAACGGACTGCTTTTCTACTAAAGATTTGATAACCGAACCATTATATTTCCTACAAAAACAAACAAACGTATGTAAAGATGGTCACCCATCCATTGACCAACCCCGGCAAGCGTAGCTTACCCTGATAGATCGACCCGTGCGGCTGTTAAACCAAACAATAAAAAAAAAAAAAAACTTGAGAGGTGTCAAGGGACACCCGGATGGAACGAAGTTCCTTTCGATTAATTAGTGAAGGAATTGTAACAAAATTTTATTTTTATACTTATCATCATCATCATCATCATCATCATCATCACCATCATCACCACCATCATCATCATCATCATCATCATCATCATCATCATCATCATCACCATCATCATCACCATCATCATCACCATCATCATCACCATCATCATCATCATCATCATCATCATCATCATCATCATCATCGCGACACCACACTGTTCAATGCGAAATAGAAATGAAAATATCTGGCTTGCTTTCTATAAGAGAGAGAGAGAGAGAGAGACAGACAGAGAAACATGCGCACGCCGCACGGCTTACAATAGCTTCCTATAGCAAAAAGTGTCGTAACAACTTTTCGCGAGACTTTTTTCCGTCTAGCCCCCTTTCACAACGCGCGATAAGGAACTTCGTTCCAAAAACCAAACAATAATAATTATATAGGTACCTACTTACCTAGGTATTTTAACTACGGCATATTTTTGTTATAATTTTTTTTTTCTGGTACCTAAGTGTTGAGGTTTAGGGGTATAAGGGTTCTATAATGGGGGGCCAAATTTTCATTATTTTTGCGATAGGACACACCGTTTTCGAGATATAAGGAAAAGAAAAAAAAACCAAACATTAAAATTTTCAATAAAATGCCGCCTTGGTCAACAGTGTCAACTTGACATTCAATTGAACGAATTATTTGTCAAAATGAATGAAGAATACGATGTTGCCATACACATAATCTATTTTCTTTAATCAGTTGACATTGATCGTTGATTAATTAATTTTATCGTAATCGCCAATTCAGCAACCCAATTTGATTTGACTGGTCTGTTAATTTAACAGGTTTGTTAGTTGATTTTAGATTTGAATAGCCGTCGAGAAACCGGGCGTGAGTCTACCATAATAATATGATAGGTCCTGAGATAAGTAATACAAGCCTTAAATTAAAGGCTATCCATGTGATCTATATCGAAGCTGCAGTGTAATTAGATAGCTCGCTGATGACAGCTCAATGATCATACGTTATGTAATTATAATTATGCACGTATGTGTGTTGATGGATTGATATCCTACGTATAAAGGCTCTTACAGACAGAGGCGATATCGCGTTGCGACGCGATATTGTTCTAGGGATATAATATCGCAATATCGCGTCGCCGACGCGATATAACAAGAACAAACAAACAAGATACAAGGCTGAACTATTTTTAGGGTTCCGTACCAAAATGGTAAAAAAGGAACCCTTATGGTCTCACTCAGTCTGTCTGTCTGTCTGTCTGTCTGTCACAGCTGAATATCTCAAGAACTATTGAAATTTGGAATAGTTTTATATGACGTTTCAACTGTTTTGCAAATAAGAAAGAAATAAAAATATTTATATATTTTTTTGTAACAGGTGCTGAAAGGGGGTCTTCAAAATTCAAAGTGGGGCTACTAGGGCATGTGAGGTATCATATGAAAGAGCACTGTTTGCACATTCTTAAACATTTTTTATTTTTTTTTTAGACCGCATAGTTTTCGATTTTTGATGAAAAATGTAAAAGAAATACCGTTCCCCCCCTTATCTCCGAAGTTTGCAAAGGGAAAAATCTGAAATTATTCTATGTGATAGAAGTTTATGTAAAAATTAAACGATGTCTCTAAATAGCACACTTTTTCAGAAATCGGAACGGAACCCTCGGTGCGCGAGTCCGACTCGCTCTTGACCGGTTTTTTATTTAATATTGACACCAGAAGGAGTGGAAGATCAGATGTAAACATTTATTCACTAGCTTTTGCCCGCGTGAATGTCGGAATTATCCCACGGGAACATACAACCGGGAATTCCTTCCTTATTCCTTGTCTACATTATAAAAGGAACCTCTGTGCAGAATTTAAGCTTTCTTGGTCTAATGGTTAGGGCTGGGCGTTGATGAGTCAGTCAATCCATACTATGTATGTAGGTATTTACAAAAAAAAAATGTACATAAGTAATTTATCAGCCATCTCGTTACCATAACACAAGCATTGCTTATCTTGGAACTAGATGGCGTTGTGTGAAATGTCCAAGGATATTTATTTATTTATTTAATCAGTTGTACAAAACTACTTACAGAAAATAAATCATCATAATTTATCATCAATCAGTCAGTCTGTCAGGACTTCTCTTTCTATTTATATAGAATACTAGTAATACATGTGTATGTAGATACAGGGCTAAACTATTATATATTGACATGATAAGGAGTGGAAGAAAAGATGTAAATATTTATTTATTTACCTAGCGTCACTTCAAACATTGCACATTGCTTTAATTTTTGGAGCAAGTTCGAGAAGTCACTGACTACATAATCTTCGCGGTCATATCAGAGTCGTACCTATTTAAATATAGCTCGGAAGTTGGGTGAGCGTGATGTTTTATTTGCGCTCACTAATCAAGGAAAATAATCTCGCGTTGTAAAAACATCTATTGAAAAAAAAATAAAAAGACACCATAACTAAACCACCACCACCATAACTAAATATTTTAAATAAGAAATTCATATACCTACCATATTTGATGCAATAAATGAATTGAATTGAGCCACTGAAAGATCTCTGAAAATTAATGACTTGGTGTATTTACTAGCAGACCAAGTGGTGGTGGTGGTGGTGTGAGGAGCTCGTGGCTAAGTAATAACAGCCGCACGGGTCGATCCGTCAGGTTAAGCTACGCTTTCCGGGGTTGGTCAGTGGATGGGTGACCATCTTTACATACCGAGACACCTCCGTGCCTCGGAAAGCACGGTCTCGGCTGTTATTCGTGGATCTTTGACAGTCGTTACGGGTCGTCAGAATCCCGAAAGTCTGACAACCAGTCTTATCAAGGGGTATCGTATTACTCAGTAACTGGTTTGTGGAGGTCCGGTAGGCAGTCGCTTCATGTAAAATACTCGTATTCAGCTGCACCCTGTTAGATTGGAAGCCGACCCCAACATAGTTGGGAAAAGGCGAGGCAGATTGATTGGTGGTGGTTGGTGTTTTTTTGCACTGGCTCGCAGTCTGCTGTAGGACAAAGGCTTCTTCTCACAGGTCGCAAACATCATGCAATCAACTCGCAAGCACACTGCGGGCCAATTTTAGACCATCATAAGTCTACGTTTCCTTACAATATTTCCATTAGTTAGTATCCTTCGTCAAGGGACTCATAATAACACAAATTAGTCGCCTACGTTCTCCCAATATTCTGTGTCAGAAGTTCACAAAGTAACATATGGATGCTAATGACGTATTTGCATGTACACGCCGCGGCCCCACGGTGCCACGACTTTGAAGTGCAAGCTTTCGCTAGGGGGAATAACCTACAGTCGTGTGCTTGTTATATCCCTGATAAGTATATTCAATTTTACAGTGAAGAATATTTAAACAAACATCATTATTAGGTTCACTTGCACGTTTAGTCGGGTTAAATGAATAAATGTAAAGTTTGTAGACTCGGAGTTATGTACTTTTATTAGGCATTGCGCCACTAAAAAACAACACCGGGTTAGTTTATTAGTTAATCTGGCATAAGTGTTTTTTGAGTTGGGAACATCGCTGTTCAATAGACGAAACACAAAAGAGAATTTGCAATGTCTTTGCCCTGAATATATTTACTCTCCCACATCGGTAGGTTAATTTAGAAGCTAACTGTTAAAAAAATGAATTATTTGATTAACCCTGGAGTTAGCTGTCAACTCCGAGTTAATTGAATTTTTAACACATGAACGCGCAGTGGCCCTTAGGAACTTTTCAACTCCTGTTTCTATCTTGAATCTTACTGCACGGAACTCTTTGTCTGGGTATAAATATAACATCATACCTGTATTCCCCGAAGGGTTACGCAGGGGTGTACCTATACCACATTTCGCCATTTATGTGTAAGTACCATGTAATAGGGGCGAGCCTATTGCGATCAACCGACTGCAAATCCAGACTCCGGACTGCTGCTGAGATATTCCTGATAGAAAAATCCAATAACACTTTTCTGGGCTTGGAAATCGCACCCTTGTGCTCAGCAGTACCGCTTGCGACTACGATATCAACGAGGAAGAGGTATAATTTTATTAAATTTTATTATTTCAATTATAGATAGATAGATAAAACATTTATTTAATGCACACAAAAGACACAGCACAACACACAAAAGTACAATTAAATTATTACACTTCACATGAATAGATATAAAAATTTAAAAAAAAAGGTGCCAACATACAAAAAAAAATAAAGAAAAACATACATAAAATATAGAAATGAAAGTGGCAATAGGACATAACATACATAACTTTAAGTAAAGATTATGGTACCTACACAGTGCGGTGTGCGTCTCAAGGTTGCATCAAATCAATTATATAATTAATAGCTGCGCCCCGCGGTTTCACCCGCGTAGACCGGGATAAAAAGTAGCCTATGTATTAATCCAGGGTATAAGCTATCTACATACCAAATTTCATCCAAATCGGTCTAGCCGTTTGACCGTGAAGAAGTAACAAACATACACACACACACACACACACTCAAAAACTTTTGCTTTTATAATATATATTAGTGTGATGTGATTTAATATTGCTACATTTCTATGCAGCAAACACCTTATTTAAAAATTATAATGTTTTTAAATTCTAACATCTATTAGGTACCAAACTAACAGCACAAAAAAAATTAAAAATGTATTAAAGATTAAGAATTAAAGACAAACGTTCAAACAGCGAACAGAGAGTAGAACATCAGAAAACAGTTAAGTACGTTTGAAAAAGAATTAATGGGTTTCACTGGAATTCTAAATGCAGATTCTTTTAAAACGTAAAGCGCAAATAGTTCCCGAGAGACGTTAGAATAATCCGAGTTTCACACGAAGAACTCATGCAGATAAATATAACCTGATTTTTCTAACTGTGTGTCTGTCAACGTCAAAATATGACAGTGTTTGTTACTACAGTGTCAACAAATCAATCTGCCTAGCCTTTTTCCCAACTATGTTGGGGTCAGCTTCCAGTCTAACCGGACGCAGCTGAATACCAGTATTTTACATGGAGCGACTGCCTATCTGTCCTTCACAACCCAGTAACTGGGTAATACGATACCCCTTGGTAAGACTGGTTGTCAGACTTTCAGCCTTCTGACGACCCGTAAAGACTGTCAAAGATCCACGAATGACAGCCAGGACCAACGGCTTAACTTACTTTCCGAGGCATGGAGGAGTCTCGGTATATAAAGATGGTCACCCATCCACTGACCAACCCCGGGCAAGCGTAGCTTAACCTGATGGATCGACCCGTGTGGCTGTTATTAATTAGCCACGAGCTCCTCATATAAAAAAAAATAACAATAACAACTTAACGGAATGATATTATGTGACTGTGCAGACGACATGAGTATCTATTCAGGCCGTAGAGAGGCGTCGGCGGAGTACTGAGGAGGTAAGCAGGCACCGAGTTCAATCATCTACTAACCTAACGACTTTGACAGCTCCAAGCGTACAGTTAGAAAAATGGAGCTTTAAATTTCAACATTTCAGTGTTTTTTTTTTTTTGAAAAAAAGTTTGGTAATCTTTATAACAGACAGCTCAGTGACTTCTAGTAATACATTACGGTGGATTTCTACAACAGAATGAGTTTATTTTAACAAAGAAGAAAGAAGGCCTTGTTTATAATATTCCCCATGTTACTAGGACGGCTCGCAGTTAAACGCCATCAATTTTGTACATATATTATGTAAATCACACGGTACAGTAACAACCCTAAGAAATTCAATCATAAAACCTCTCGTTTTTCCGTCTTCTCGAGTAAGTACGACGAGTATTTTCACAAGACATCTTAGTTTGTGTCCTCAATCCATTTGAACATAAAGTCATTTCGCACGAGCTTTCCCATTTCCGCTTAGATTATAGAAAAATTTCATCGGTATGAAGTTCTTGAACTCGCCACTCGATTTCCCGATTTATCAGCGAATCGAAAAAAACCGTTACTGTGTTTTGCTTTGGGATTATGGTATGATGATGATGGAAATGAATATTTTATTTTCAGTTTCTAGAAATCTATCAATATAAATAAAAAGAGAAGTCCTGACTGACTGACTGACTCATCAACGCCCAGCCCAAACCCTTAAACCTAGAAAGCTGAAATTTTGCACAGAGGTTCCCTTTATAATGTAGACAAGGAATAACAAACGATTTTTATACCATTCCCCCTCTAAAAAGCTTATTTTATTCACTGGAAACAGTGAATAAAAAGCACTTTTACTCACTGTTTTGATGTTTGAAAATGGAATACACCAATGTATTCGACCACAGATTTAGAGTACGTAGGCTAGATACGGCATGTTATTAGATAGTATGAAAACCGAACATGTCATCTTTTTTAAACCTACGATAACTTCACGCCGGTCATTTAGTGATGTGCTCAACATAAACAGAATTGTTTCAATCGCTAAGCGTCACTGAGCTAACAGACTTTTTTTAGTACGAACAGTCGAACATGCAGGGCACGCTTGGTCGTGGCTTGCCGTATCTAGTGTAAGTGTAATCTGTGTAATCGACCTATATTGATGTGTTCTAAATTCAATTTGATTGGTCAACATTTTCGACAAGAAGTTTAGCATTAGAATAAAAACTGTTTTATGTTCTTTGCTGTCCTTAGTAAATTGGCGCTATTTTGAATACTGTAAGTTGTACGAACACAAAGTTTAATGTTACTTTAATCTTTAATTTTGTGTTTGTTTAGTGTTGCTCTAATCGATTAAAAATGCATTCATTAGTGATGAAGATGTGTTAACACCTGAGTTTATGAAAGAGAAGGCGGCCGATATAGTGGAACTTGCTACCCAAAAAATCACGGCTGGTTTACATCAAAGCCAATTTAATTTTCCTTTTTCTTCATTATAATATGTCTATTTTCACTTAAATCTTTCTTTTTCTCGTAGTCATGGTATAAAGTATAGTATGCAACTCTTGAATAAAACGGATTTATATCGAGGGCCATGAATCACTCGCGTCGCTCAGGATTCTAACACTTGAATCACTCGCTACACTCGTGATTCAATCATCATGAATCACTCCCTACGGTCGTGATTCAATCGTTAGAATCCTTCACTAGCTCGTGATTCATCTATGGCCCTCGCTTTAAATCCGTCCTTTATTCACTAATTGCATAATATACTATTGTTCCCGTGGGATATTTTCCGACATCCACGCGGGCGAAGCCTCGCGTGAAGTGCTAGTTGATAATACAAATAGGGTCTCTTACGATTACGTATGTGAACCGGCCAGTACAGACTTTCGTGCACTGAGAAAAATATCCGGATGAATTTGATTTGCAAAATCTGTCAACCAGGAAACTATTATGTAAGCGCACACCCATACGGATTTTCATTCAGTACGCAGATTATTATCCCTTAGTAAAAAAAATTACCCATTGTGGTTTCGTGTGGTTCCGTAAATCACTACAGTCTGATTTTTAATTCGACGGAATTCTGACAGCAGTAATTTTTTGACACTTCAGATATCCTAAACCTTTTTTCTTTGTTGTCCTTTTTATAAGTTGAAAATGACTACAATTTTTTGGGATATAAAATAACAAAATATGAAAGAGAATGGGATCAAGTAAATTATATGACAATGTAAATAGTGTTTGTTCTGTGCATTCAATGCACACTAATTAAAATATTAATTTTATAAGGCTAAATGGAAAAAAGCGTAAAAGAACATATTTTTTTAAATTTAAATATTTATTTAGGTATCATTACCACTAATATCATCATCGTTGTCTGTCTGTAGTTACAAGAAGCGATGATTTTACAAACAAAAAAATATTCCTAAAAAAGGTTTGTAACCTATGGATTATTAGACAGGGATTCCTGTGAAAGAAAAATAATTACCTTACTAATTATCGTAACTTCAATAATATGATAGTAAAAAATCTGATTACCATTTTAAAATTATCAGTCAATTTTTAAGTTTTAGTTTTTCTAATTGAAACCTTATATTCAAGAAAGGTTTTTTTTTTATTTCGTTTAAATGTGTTCCGTTTTTATTAGGACCGTTGTAGTATTGGCAACACTTCTGAAATGTCAGAATTCCGTGGAATTAAAAATCAGACTGTAGATTCGTACATCTATCTGGACATAACCCAGCCTAACACACACGACACAACATGTCATACACGGTGTGAATGTCACGGTGTGTTGTGTCAACATACATTACCATACAATAACCATGTATACAGGGTTATTGGTAAAACACCAGCAACCTCTTAAGAGGTCATCATACTCACCCTTACGAACAACTTTTAAAAAGGGAGCAAACCTGAAATCGCAAAAAAAATCAGCTGTTCAGTACATTTATCTACATCAAACTAGTCAAAATATAAGGAGCAGCAGATTTTTTTTTTGCGATTTAAGGTTTGGTCTCTTAGTAAAAGTTGTTCATAATGATGAATACAATGACCTCTTCAGAGCTTGCTGGTGTTTTACCAATAACCCTGTATAAGGTGTTGTGCTGTAGAAAGGGAAGATTCGAATAAAACTTACCGGTCGCTGCCGTCCCGCCGCTTCGCACACCGATGGGCTAAGAAGGCGCGCTCGATAGTTCTGAATCTTGCTTCAACTCCACCTCACATATTTTTCCACAGGCGCTGGTTCAGGGTATATCTGGTATCTTGCGGGGATTGTAGCACGTTTTCACCGAAGGACCTTATTTTTGTAGAAAAATATATCTCGCGCGTCGCGTGTATGCGCGGACACACCGTATGGTACGTAGTACAGTGAAAAAACACGCAGGAGCGCGGCGCTAGTGTGCTCATCCGCAACCAATCAGAAGGCTCCACGAATGGGCGATGAGCAAACACCGGAAGCTTATTCAAATCAACACCCTCGGCAATTACACAAAAAAGCCTGATTACCAGTTGTGGGGTGAAGAAAACACTATTCTAAAATCTCTAAGAATTAATTCAGTAGGTACGTAATACCAACTGCAAAGAGAACGGTACGTAACATGCCGCTCGCCTTAAAAGAATGAATTTCTTTTAACTTTAAATTAAAAGACAAAAAAAGAATGTAACATTCGAAAAAAAAAGAATGAAAAATGCTACGAAAGCATGAAGCCTTAAATTTTTTAAACTAAAGTTATTCTAACTTAAGATTACTTAACTAAGATTCGCAACAATATTAACTAAACTTACAGTAATATTATCGGAACCTGGGTGGAGAGTATGGACACGAGCCAGTCTCCATTGTAATGGTGGCAAATTATCATCTCGTACAATGACAATAATACCTTCACGGAGTTGTGAGCCGCGATCTCGAAACCACTTGTTACGTTGTTGAATTTCGTGTAAATATTCACGACTCCAACGTTTCCAAAAGTGTTGCACACATTGTTGTATTCTACGCCATCTAGTGAGTCGATTTGAAATATTATCGGTTAATGAAATGTCTGGTAAGGACGTCAACGGACCTCCTATTAAAAAATGAGCTGGTGTCAAAGGTAACGGATCTAATGGGTCAGCACTTAATACACAAAGTGGACGTGAATTAAGTACCGCTTCAATTTGACAAAGAAGGGTATGCATCTCATCATAAGTTTGAGTTTGCGTACCGAGGATTCGATGTAAATGATGTTTAAAACTTTTAACACCGGATTCAAAAAGGCCACCAAAATGAGAGGCGTAAGGAGGCTGAAAATGCCAAGTAATGCCTTGTTCTAAAATTTTACTATTAAGAGTGGCTTGAACAGAATCATTACGTAAAAAATTATACAAATCTTGTAGATAATTATTACAACCAACAAAGTTCCTTCCACAATCAGAGTAAATGTCGGTGCATAAACCTCTACGGGACGTGAAGCGTCGCAATGTTGCCAAAAATGCATCAGTTGACAACTCGGATACGAGTTCGAGGTGTATGGCCTTGACAGACATACACACAAAAACAGATACATAACATTTAATAATTTTCGCATTTCGAACTTTATTTGCTCGAACGTAAAACGGACCCGCGAAATCAACAGATGTTTTAAGAAATGGCCGCTCGGGGCGCACTCTGACGGCCGGTAACGGACCCATGCATGGCTGCGGATTCACGGGGCGCGCACGAAAACAACGAACACAGCGATGTATGCGTGTACGTATAGCGTCACGACTAGACATTATCCAATATTTTTGGAATAAACTGTATTGCACGGATTGCGGACCAGCATGTAGATGCGTGATATGTGTATGGTCAATGATTATATCTGTAAGATGATGTTTCTTAGGCAAAATCAATTGATGTTTGGAAACAAACGGTAAAAGTGATTTATGAATTCGCCCACCTACCCGAAGATTATTTTTGTTATCCATGAACGGGTTAAGTCGACGTAATTTAATTGATGGATACTTTCCATGTGAAATATTATTAATGTCTTCGGAAAAACAAGAATGTTGAACTAAATGGATAAGTCGATTTAAACAAAAATTAAACTCGGATACAGTTATGTATTTTGGATAGGAATTTTGAACTTTCTTACATTTATTATAGAATCGAAATAACAGTGCTGTTATCCTAACAAGTTTACCTAGAGTAGAAAATCGAGTAATATACTCGACCACATCAGGTAGTGCTGAGGTGGAAGAGTTTGACACCATAGACATAGGTAGATTGCGTTTGTCTTCAGTGACTTCTAGTATTTTCTTGGGACTTGGCCAAGAACTAGAATCACGCGCGAGCCACCAGGGCCCATGGAGCCACATCTCATTTTGGACAAAACTTGTAGGAAGCATTCCTCGAGAAGGTGCGTCAGCTGGATTGTCAGCTGACGGGACATGTCTCCAAGTTTTGGCCGGAAGCCTGGATAAGATTTCACTAGTGCGATTAGAAACGAATGTTTTCCACTCGTGTGGTGGAGAACGAAGCCACGCTAACACGATGGATGAATCAGTCCACGCACAAACATGTTCACAGTTTAAGTGGTTATCATACACACTTCTCACTTTATCAATCAACTTTGATAACAAAACAGCAGCGCACAACTCTAGGCGCGGAATAGTAAGAACCGGTTTTATAGGTGCTACACGCGTTTTAGCGAGAAGAAGAAATGTTTTAACGTTATCATTATTATCGGATATACGGGCGTAAACACACGCGGCATAAGCCCGCTCGGAAGCGTCGGAAAACCCGTGAATTTGAATTGCATTCACGTTTGCAAAAACGAAACGTGGAATTTGAAAGTTTGATAATAATGGTAACTCGTTAAGAAAACTAGACCAAGCTTTTATAATATCTAAAGGAGGTGACTCATCCCAGTCGACCGCTGAAATCCATAACAACTGAATGAGATGTTTCGCATAAATAGTTACAGGAGATAACCATCCCATAGGGTCATAAATTTTCGCTATTTGTGATAGTATGGATCGCTTTGTAATTTTATCATTAGTTGACTGAACGCTAAAAATGAAAGTATCAGATTCAGGATTCCACTGAAGTCCTAAAACCTTTATTTGTTTGTCATTCTCCATCAGAGCGAAAGAAACGTTATCAGACCGCTCGCCCTGAACGACTGACGTTTGTAAAGCAGCGAGTAACGCTGGCGAATTGCTCTGCCACTTACGTAGCTCGAAACCAGCTGACGAACAAATACCTACTAACTCACGTTGTAAAACCAGGGCCTGCTTTACGTCGCCTGCTCCGGTGACGATGTCATCAACAAAAACCTGGTTCTGGAGAACCTTAGAACCTAACGAGAAGTTAGCAGCTTCATCATGAGCCAACTGTTGAATAGTACGAAGGGCTAAGTATGGTGATGAGCTGACACCAAAGGTGACGGTGCGCAATCGATAATCACGCAACGGTTCAGTGGGTGATTTACGCCACACAATGCGTTGAAAATCCCAATCGGATTGTTGTAATTTTATGTTTCTGTACATCTGCTTTATGTCGGCAGTGACAGCAATAGCATGGATACGAAAACCCAATAAAACGTCTACTATATCCTGGTGCAGCTTCGGACCAGTCAGTAGAACATCATTAAGTGATATTCCATTCGAAGTTTTACAACCCGCGTCAAAGACGACACGAGTACGAGTGGTCTCACTGGACTCTTTGACCACGCAGTGGTGCGGAATGTAATAGCTGTTAGCTAACGAAACAGGTAAATCAACGGGCTCCATGTGACCGAGTTCCAAGTACTCCTGGAGGCACGCATGATAGTCTACCTTAAGTTGAGGATTGTGTTCCAACCTATACTCTAATTTCTTAAACCTGGAGACCGCCGTATCTCGTGATGCGCCGAGGGTGGGTGCATCAGGTTTGAACGGGAGTGGAACAACATATCGCCCAGTTTCATCACGAGTATGTGAATTTACGAATATAGATTCACACAACGCTTCGTCGGGACTTAGAATTCTTTTTTCCGGAAGAGATTCCAATTCCCAGAACCGTCTCAGGTTGATGTCGTCATCGTAGGATGAGCTTAAACTACTGAGACAAACTTGAAGTGAAGTAGATGTATTTTGGTTGTATGAAACATCACCCATCAATAAATAACCAAAGATACTGTTCATAGCCATCGGTGAACCGGGTGGACCCGTGATCACGTGACCTAATAAAACTTGGGATAGTATATCCGCACCTAAAAGCATTTCCACTGATTGTGGAAGATAAAACTTAGGATCAGCTAAAGTTAAGTTTTGTATGTGTGGCCATCCCTTAAAAGGCAATGTCACACATGGCATACGTGAAATAAGATTAGATAAAATTAATGCGTTAACTGAAATTGAAGGTTGATCCCCGTGTGTAGGAGTGATATGACAAGATACTACACCCTTAGGGTAAACAGCTCCGACCTCGGTCCCTCCAACACCGAACACCGGAACGTTCGCTTGGCTGCGATGTAACCCTAACCGCTGAACACAAGACTCGGTAATAAAAGTCGCCTGACTGCCTGTATCAATAATACATCGAACTGTGTGTTTTTGTGGGCCAACATGCACATTGATGAGTGCCGTACATAGGAGCACCGTACTCGCGCTAACCGACGGAGCAATAGAACGCGAATCGTTCTTGCGATCGTTCACCGCCGCAGTCATCGCAGCGTGCGAGGTACTGGGAACCGCTGTCTCTGTCGTTTCGTTCACAGAAAGTGAGACCGCATTATCACTACTACCACTAATAACTGATAAACTGTTAGACTTTTCGAAATGAATTAATGAATGATGTCGTTTATGGCATGAGCGACAAACAAAGTTAGATTTGCATTGTTTTAAATCATGACCGACATGTAAACAATTGAAACAAACGTTCTTGTTTTGAATGAAAGAATACCTATCACGGGGAGATAAATTAAGGAATTTCGAACATTTTGTCAACGTATGTTGAGCATCACAACATAAACAATTATTTTTTAAATTATTCTGTTTGGTAGACTGTAAGTCTGTTGTATTCGAACTCGATGAAGCGACATTGGCTGCGAGCGCGCGTCGCGAGCCTTCGTTACCGCGCAATGTGCGGGGAGCACCTACCTTTTCAAGATTATTTTTATTTTGTGGGTGAGAAGAGAATTCGCTTGCAGCTAACTCGCGTTCTAAGAAAGTTATCAATGTACTTATGTCAGGTATATCCGATGGCCTCGATAGTGATAATTCGAAACGTTTTCGAACACTAGACGGAATCTTACTTAGTAAAATCGTCACTATTATGAAACTCCACTGATCTATCGGAAATTGCATAGCCTGCAATGCCTTGATGTTTTCTTGATAAACATTGAGTAAGTTTCTTAGACTTTGAGTCATTTTCTCGGTACTAGGTTCAATGTATAATATTTTTTCGAGATGTTTCGTGGCGATAGCCCGTTTATTATCATACCGAGAAACTAAAATATCCCACGCAACACTATAGTTTTCGTCTGTAATTGGTATCGATTTAATAAGATTATAGGGTTCATCTTTTAATGACAGTAACAGGTAACGAAACTTCTCTGTCTCCGTGTAGGTATTTTTGTCATGTACTAATGAACGAAACAAATCGTGAAATGGGGGCCAATCCGTGGTTTCCCCTGAGAAGGTAGGCATTGGAAGAATAGGTAATCTACTTGCACAACTATTACTCGTATGAGTAGATGGAACATGTACCACTGAGTTATTATTAAATGACGTACTAGAGGACATTCTTCGTTTACGCTCATTATCCTCTTCCTTAAGTTTATCTAAGTGAACACTAATTGCGAAATAACAATCATTAAAATTGTTACGAATCTTCAGTTGTTCGTCTTTGTCGAAAGTATTGGATTTTATTAAGAATTTTTCTATTTTTGCCTGAAGTTTGAAGAACTTTCTTTGTTGCAAAGTTAATTCTTTTGAGCGTGACCTAAACTGTTGTTCGTCTGAATCTATGAACTCTAAAATACGCTTGAGATCATCGATAATGATCTCACGTTCAAAAATGTCTTGTTGAATAAGTTGCGCCATTTTGGACGCGTAACGCCGCAAATGGACTTTGAACTAAGAACACTAGGAAACTAGGAAAATAACCCCACAACAAGTACCTAGATATAAATCCAGGCTCGAAGAGATCAAACAATTATGTGCTGTAGAAAGGGAAGATTCGAATAAAACTTACCGGTCGCTGCCGTCCCGCCGCTTCGCACACCGATGGGCTAAGAAGGCGCGCTCGATAGTTCTGAATCTTGCTTCAACTCCACCTCACATATTTTTCCACAGGCGCTGGTTCAGGGTATATCTGGTATCTTGCGGGGATTGTAGCACGTTTTCACCGAAGGACCTTATTTTTGTAGAAAAATATATCTCGCGCGTCGCGTGTATGCGCGGACACACCGTATGGTACGTAGTACAGTGAAAAAACACGCAGGAGCGCGGCGCTAGTGTGCTCATCCGCAACCAATCAGAAGGCTCCACGAATGGGCGATGAGCAAACACCGGAAGCTTATTCAAATCAACACCCTCGGCAATTACACAAAAAAGCCTGATTACCAGTTGTGGGGTGAAGAAAACACTATTCTAAAATCTCTAAGAATTAATTCAGTAGGTACGTAATACCAACTGCAAAGAGAACGGTACGTAACAGGTGTTAAAAAATTTACTTTAAAAACTTTAAGGAATGGTTTAGACCATCGAACTAAATAACTTTTACTCGCGATAAAAAAAAAAACTGCTGTTCCGTACATTTTGACAAGTTAAGTTTGTCAAGGGAGGGGTAAGTAATAGGTATGCGGTGAGTTCGATGAACTCTGTAGCTAGACAGAAAGTGAACAGCTGATTTCACGCGTCGTTTGTTAGAGTATTTCAACATCCATTGCTGGTTTTTTTTTTGCTGTTTTTTTGTACATAAATAGAGTGCTGCGAACACACAATGTAATTTGACATTGAAATAAAGAAAATGTAACTATTAAAACTATTAAAAAAATGAAAATTTTCCTGAGAAATTTTCCGGTGGAATATGATTAAAAATGAGGAGCTGAATGCACCCTGTTAATTTGCGGAGGGCTGTTCCTTACATCCTGTATAGGTGATATATCATGAGCGCGAAATAATTATAACCTTCATTACAAACTGACAAAGATTTTAAGTTGTTTTGGAGACAAACTGGGAAAATTAACGTTAGGCCTGGCTTTCCTGTGAGCGTGGATGGGGTCAGTGATCACGACGTGATCGCTGATCTCTTTAAAGATCATTTTAAAGTAGTGCCAAATTGTGATTCTACGGAACAGAGGCGTCCTTCAACTCTTGGGTGTAATGGTGCTGAGACTGTTACTCAGAAGCGAGTTGTGAGATTTACAGCAAAACATGTGCAAAAAGTTATTCACAGCATGCAGCGAGGTAAGTCTCCGGGCTTTGACAGTCTCGGCATTGAGCACCTAAGAAATGCAGGAGTTCACCTGCCGCGCGTACTCTCCATGTTTTACAATCTCTGTTTGTGTCATGGTTATTTGCCGGATGAACTTACCAGAACGATCGTTGTTCCGGTTGTAAAGAACAAGACCGGGGATCTATCAGATAGAAGCAATTATCGGCCTATATCGCTGGCTACGGTAATGGCCAAGGTATTTGACAGCTTGCTTAATGACACCCTTAAAACTTACGTGGATTTACACGACAACCAATTCGGTTTTAGAGGTGGACTTTCTACGGAAAGTGCTATCTTGTGTGTTAAGCAGGCTGTCGGGTACTACACTGAGAGGAGTACGCCGGTATACGCGTGCTTTCTGGACTTATCAAGAGCCTTTGATACTGTTTTGTACGATGCACTGTGGGTGAAGCTGGAGAGCGCTGGTGTGCCGGCAGAGGTTGTCGCAGTGTTAAGGCATTGGTATCGGTACCAGCGAAACCAAGTACGATGGGCTGGGACTCTATCCCAGGAATATAGCATGGAGTGTGGCGTGAGGCAGGGGGGCATTACTTCTCCTCTGTTGTTCAACCTTTATATTAATGACCTCATCGGTGAGCTCAGCAGTACTCATGTGGGTTGTTTCGTGGATGGAGTTAGCGTCAATAACATTAGTTATGCAGACGACATGGTACTGCTGGGCCCATCGGTGGGTGCAGTTCGTAAACTTGTGGCGATCTGTGAGGCATATGCGGCGGAACATGGACTGAAATATAACTGTAAAAAGAGTGAAGTTCTCGTTTTTAAGAGCAGAAAACGTGGTCCACTTCATGTTCCGCCTATTATGATAAATGGTGAAGCTCTGGCAGTGGTGAGCAGTTTCAGGTATCTGGGGCACATTGTGACAGATGAATTGCAGGATGACGCTGACATTGAGAGGGAGCGCAGAGCATTGGCAGTCAGAGGAAATATGGTTGCGCGTAGATTTGCACGCTGCTCGAGGGAAGTAAAGATAACTCTTTTTAAGGCGTATTGCCAGTCCTTATACTCGAGCAGTTTGTGGATAAATTACACTATTCGGGCTGCTGATGCTCTGCGTGTCCAATATAACAACATTTTCAGGATGCTGATGCGGCTGCCTCGCTATTGTAGTGCGTCTGGTATGTTTGCGGAGGCGCGAACGGACGGCTTCCAGGCGATTGTGCGCAAAAGGGCAGCTTCCTTGTCCCTGCGTGCGCGAGGCAGTAGCAACGGCATCCTGCAGATGATTGTATCTCGTGCCGATTGCCCTATCCAAAATAAATGGATGCGCATTGGTTTGGGCATTCACTAACAACTTAATAATAAATTACTAACACAATTTTGATTTTATTGATTATTATTTAATTATTATTAATTACAATCATCTTCTTCTCATCTCAGCTAACAAACAACAAACATATGTAGGTAGGTATTAATTTCATGTTGCAAGCAAAACTCCAGATGTAAGCGCAGATATCAAAGGCGAAGTAAAGGCGAAGTAAAGCCCACACACGTCGCCCTGTCTGTTTAAACTATATACACGCCCGCGTGAAGCAAATTTCATGCATAAAATTATTGAAGCCGCCTGCGCCAGACCTACTACCTGTCGAACTTGGACTACCTTAACTCAGGAGAGAGCGCGATTTTATTGAGGAAAGTTTCTTTTTTTGTTTTATGTGCATCCCTGGAAGTCGCGTGTTCGCGGCAGCACCAACAGTATTCTCAGTGTGTTCACAGATTGGTGGGATTCCTCGATGTTGCGGAGGTGGATGCAGCTCCACGCTGAATTTTAATTGTATGTTAATCTGTGTCTGGACCTTCTACTCTTCTACACTTCGACACTAGATGTTAAGGGGGATGCGCTAAGGTAGCCCGTGAAATTATTTTTTTTTACGTTTTTTGCAATTTGCAGATCATTGTCAGCACCCTAATTGCGTAACACATTAACAATCGGAGTTGGTTTCATTTTTACAGTTCAACAACATTCATTGCGTTATTTACGTTGTCGAGAAGACAAATTTTTCGAACATATGAAGCAATGTATTAGCAATTTGTTTGGTGGTGGTTGTATGTTGATTAAAATATGATTCGCACCCGTAACTAATATGGCTTTACAGAATTAAAATCATTAATATCAGCAATACAACTCCATAAGTTCTTAATTTATTGAGATTTGAGGTCAATTATAACTTATGGAGTTGTATATTGCTGAGTTTAATGATTATTTGTGTAATTCTGTAAAGCCATATTTGATATTAGTTACGGGCGCGAATCATATTTTAATCAACATACAACCTGACAGATCTGCAAATTGCATAAAATGTAAGAAAATTTGAATTTCGCAGGCTACCTTAGCGCATCCTCCTTAAGTAAAATTGGTACTAACCCTATGGGCTCTGTCTGAAAATAGAAGTATTCTATTCTATTCTTTTAGGGGAGGTCGAAGTAAAAAAGGTGACTGTAAATGCATCTGTGTTGGATGCTGTGAAGTAGTGGGTAAGAATTTTCTCAGGTGTAGCAAAGCTTCCCCGGCTAAAGGTAGTTTGAAGAACACAGTGTGGTTAAACTTTCAAACCAAGAAGCTCACCCTAGATCGGAAGACATCGATAAGGATTTCCACACAAAAAAGTAGGCAGTGATCTTCCAGAGGAGAAATCGCCAAAGTGCATACGCCTTCAAGTGGATTGAAGTCTCATTTTATTGATCAACAGACGGATAGTCTTAGTCACTTTTACTTTCTCGAATGGAGGAAATAGTCTGTGTAGCCGTGACAGTGGTCTTTCAAAGGGGAAATCGCCAAAGTGCATAAGCCTTCAAGTGGATTGAAGTCTCAGTTTATTGATCAACAGACAGATGAACTTAGTCACTTTTACTTTCTCGAATGGAGGAAGTAGTCTGTACAGCCGTGACAGTGGTCTTCCAAAGGGGAAATCGACAAAGTGCATACTCCTTCAAGTGGATTGAAGTCTCAGTAATCAACAGAAGAATGGTATTAGTCACTTTTAGTTTCTCAAATGGAGGAAGTGAATGGAGATTTTGGCTTATTACAGACATCAACATCTTTGACTTTCATTTAAGTTATGTTCTGAATTCCTCACACCTGCAGGCTCAAATTTAAAGCTCCTGACTTGAACTACATTATAAAGTCAAGTTCTCACCCGCGACCTGCGCGCAGCCATTCAACTGTTCGGCATTACTTGATATGAAGCTCAAATTAATATGTATGTGGGGGACGCGATACAATCGGGTACTATGTCTACTAGTTTCAATAACTCTACTACCTGCAAACGACAGACGACGAACGAATGTAATGTTGATTCAGTATTTGATTGGCTTTCAGTCTATTAATGTTTACTGCTGAAGTGCTGAATATGTATGGATGGACCGACCCACTATAGCTGATATTAATGAGAAAAGAAAACTTGTTCTCTTTGTGAATTCACAAAGAATGCATTGCATTGAGAGCAGTGGTGGCCAATTGGTAACGACCGGTCTTACGAGTATGCCGTGGGTTCGAACCTAGGCAGCCGTTTTATTTTTAACCGACGATAAAAAAGGAGGAGATTCTCAATTCGATACGTATATATTTTTTTTTTTTGTGACCACGTATAACTTTTTACTGTGGTCCGATTTGAAAAAAAAATTGTTTTGTTCGAGAGGATACAGGTACCTCAAAGTTGGTCCCATATAAAATTTATTAACTTTGCTTTTGCAGTTTTTGAGTTAGCTTCAATAATACGTATATTTTCCCCACTTTTTGTGTAGATGATGTTCTAGTTTCTTTTGCAGGTAGTGGTATTAGAATTGTATGGGGTAGGTACCACAGCTTAAAAGTAAAAAATTTAACCTTTTTTACAAAAAAATACAACCGATTTCCAAAAACAACACAGTGAAAAATAACTTTGATTTCGGAAGTCGGTGGCAAAAAACGAAAATACATTCAACCGGACACCGACTTCCGAAATTAGCACTTTATTTCAGAAACGGACTCAAATATTAAGGTTTAAAGTGCTAATTTTTGTTCATCATTAAAACGTCTTGCATTCAATTTTAACCTTTAATACCACAAAGTGACATTAGGCGGTCCCCAAGCACCTAACTCTTGTCATTTCCCACTGTCTGATCACTTATTACATGTATCAACTAACTTAAACTCCGAAAGTTGATTTCCATTCCTTCAAAATTCTGTCACTCCTCAATATCCGGGAATGAATCGAATCCCCCTGTCGAATATGACGCATAACTGGACTGTGCAGACGGGCTTCTATAATGTCGCATGTTCTTTACTATGATTTGAAGTTCTATACCCTTTCCAACCATTTAGTTTACTTGTGACATACTTACCTAATCATTTCCTTATTTATTGACAGGCAACCAATATCAATCAATCTGCCTAGCCTTTGTTGGGGTCGGCTTCCAGTCCAACTGCAGCTGAATACCAGTATTTACATGGAGTGACTGCCTATCTGACCTCCACAACCCTAATTGGGTAATACGATATCCCTTGGCAAGAATGATGGTCAGACTTTCGGGCTTCTGACGACCTGTAACGACTGTCGAAGATCTGCGAATGACAGCCGGGACCAACGGCTTAACGTGCTTTCCGAGGCACAGAAAAGCCTCGGTATGTAAAGATGGTCACCCATCCACGGACCAAACCAGGCAAGTGCAGCTTAACCTGACGGATCAACCCGTGCGACTGTTATAACATAGCCACGAGCTCCTCTATTGACAGGCAAACATATACCAAAAAATGCAATACTTCATGAACGTTATGAAGTTCCATATTAATTGACAGGCAACCCTAGAAAAATAAATGGTTAGAAAGATTAGAACATAATTGCACATTCTAGACATTTGAAAACTTGAATGGATACAACTTGTTGTTGATTTCAACCTAGCCATTTTTAGGGTTCCGTACCAAAATGGTAAAAAAGGAACCCTTATGGTGTGACTCAGTCAGTCTGTCTGTCTGTCTGTCTGTCTGTCAGTCTGTCTGTCTGTCACAGCTGGATATCTCAAGAACTACTCATGCTATCAACTTGAAATTTAGAATAGTTTTAGATGACGTTTACCCAACTATTTTGCAAATAAGAAAAAAATAAAAATATTTATATTTTTTTTGCAACAGGGACTGAAAGGGGGTCTTAAAAATTTAAAGTGGGGCGACTAGGGCATGTGGGGTATCATATGAAAGAACGCTCTTTGCACATTCTCAAACTATTTTTTATTTTTTTTTACGCCGCATAGTTTTCCACTTTTGATGAAAAATGTAAAAAAAAATACCGTCCCCCCCCCTCCCCAAAGTTTGCCCCTCGGTGCGCGAGTCCGACTCGCTCTTGACCGGTTTTCTTCTTTTAAATGAACTGATATTCAGTTACTTGATTCTATACAGTAGATAATTTTCTAGCCCTTCTTGATGAGGATTTCGATATACTTAAAAGGAAATAACGTCAAAAGGCAAACGTAACAAAAATGTTAAAAGAACACGCACGAGGCAACTGCAACCACTAAAGCCGGATTTACATTACGAAACTAGTTGCATATAAACTTAGTCATTCATTGATAGTTTCACGTGTACATAATTTTCTATTTACATGTGAAACTATTAATGAATAACTAATTATCGATAGATAATTACTTATAGTTATTAATAGTTTCACGTGTAGGTAATAGTCTACACGTGAAACTATTAATAGTTTCACGTGTAGGTAATAGTCTACACGTGAAACTATTAATGAATAACTATTATCTATTACACATAAAACTATGAATGAATAACTAATTATCTATTAACACGTGAAACTATCAATGAAAAACTACTAGTTTTGCTCGGCTAGTTTCGCGATATAAATGCGGCTTTACTGAATAAAAAAAAAACTTACTCATACTTGACAGGAATCAGCATTAATGAGATTTCAGCCCACGCTCCAGGTACAAAATAATCTTATCTCCATTTAATCCAAAGAAAGTTCCAACATCACATAATAATATTCATATTCAACATTCATGAGAAAATTCAATTTCATCAAGCAGAAATTCTTTTAGTTCGTAATCCGGACAAACAACGTATAGTTCCAGCTTGATTAATATCAGCTCAAATAATGTCATTAGGTTGCAGGTAGCAAATGACCTAAATACGTTGATTGCATCTTACGTAAGCAGATTACATCCTCCTGTGCGTAGATATTGATGAAAATACCGCAGTATTACTATCTGGAATAATGAAAGGAAGTATTCATACCTATTCATACATTTAAAATTATTTCTTCTATATCTATACTTATTATAAAATATAGTCGCTTTTCGTGTCTGTCTGTGTGGCCGCGTTATTCTTAAACTACGCAACGGATTTTGATGCGGTTTTCACTACCATTTAGTTTTTTTTTTTTTGTTATACATGTAAATGTATAATATATTTTTAATTTGTTAAAAACAGGGAAAGAAAATTGTACTGAATTTCATTCATCCTCTAGGGGGAGAATGTGATTTAAATTTGGAATACTTATTGAAATTTATACTGAACTACATCTGTGTTTACACCATTGAGTTTGTATATAAAGCATTATACATCTTTTTGAAAAAGGAATACGCATTTATTATGCAGTTATGATTAATAAATAAAATTACGAAAACCGATGAGGCCGTATGAGCTTGATGCCTTTGCTTTTCCGACAAAAAAATATTAGTCTAGGAATTTGCCGCGTTTTTGTTTTCTTCAAATACATAAACGTTAAGTTTATTTTAATTTATTTTTATAAATAAGTTAATGTTTTAAAAATACGTTACGATGTTAAATCAAAGCGACAGTGACAGTGAATTGTCGGATTCCATCAGTGCAAATGCTGCCGCAATTATAAATAATTTGCTTCCAACAAAATCCAAGGAAAATTATTTAAAAACTTATGAAGAATTTTCAACGTGGAGAAGTGCGAAAGGCCTATCAATTTCAGAATCAGTACTTCTTGTCTATTTTGATTATTTATCCAAGACACAGAATCCGAATACACTTTGGTGCATATACTCAAAACTGAAAGCTACAATAAGTATCAAACACAGCATTGAAATAAATAGATTCACGAAATTACTGGTTTTTTTAAAAAGAAAATCAGAATGGCATTGCGCAAAGAAGTCTAAAATTTTTACGACTCAAAATGTGGAAAAATTTCTTAATGAAGCTCCTGACGAAATTTTTCTGGCCACAAAAGTAAGTATACATGATTTAACTATGAATATGTCGTATGTTAGTAATGGTAATTATTCTATATATTTACCTGTTTTTTATCTTTGCTATAGGTGGCCTTAATTTTTGGACTCAATGGTGCTAACCGCGGATGTGAACTTGTAAACTTAAAGGTGGAGGACGTTGAAAATCATTCCAATGAGTTACTGCTGATTAATGTATAGGAAACTAAGACAAAGAAAAATCGGTCATTCATTGTACAAGGACAATATACTAAAATCATTCATAAATACCAAGCATTACGTCCCACCAACATGGAAAGCAATAGATTTTTTATAAACTATCGGAATGGGAAATGTACTCGACAAGCCATCGGCAAAAACAAAATTAGCAATATGCCAAAGGAAATTGCTAAATATTAAAAACTTAAAGATGTTGAACTCTACACCGGTCACTGCTTTAGAAGAACTTCGGCGACTTTCTTGGCGGATTTAGGGGCGGATATTACGTCAATAAAAAGACACGGTGGTTGGAGCTCTGATAGAGTAGCTGAGGGTTATATCGAAAGCTTAATGGCGAGTAAAACCATATTAAGCAGTCAAATTAACAAAAATATAAAACTTAATCCATCAGAGCCACAACCATCAACTTCCTCCGTAACTCACGATGCACCACCATCACTATCTCCGACGTATACTATCTACAATGAAACGCAAGTTCCTTAGACGCAAGAACAGAGAAATACTCAAATCAACTCATCAACAATAGATGTACCAAACAAAAATTTAACTCTCTCTATCAATAATTGGACCAATGTTTCTAATGTTAACTTTTACTTTTAACTGTCATTATTTTTAATAAATGCTTATCTCATATTATTATTGTGTTAATTTTTTCGCAAATGGTACGAAAAGTAGAGTATTTTCCTCGGTGATAAAGCTGTCTTAGTCTTGGGTGAACTTAAATCCCTCGCTACACTCAGGACTCGTCTTAAATCCCTCGCTTCGCTCGTGATTTAAGTTTTTAACACCCTCGCTACGCTCGGGAGTAAACCTCGAGTCCTTCGTTACGCTCACGATTTAAATCGTCACCCGTGACAGAAGACACTGCTTTATCCCCTTGGTTAATAATCTACTAAATATTTAAGTTATATAATATAGAAACCTTCATGTTTTCTCAAGCCGTAAAAACCGTGCGAAGCAGGGACGGGTTGCTAGTTCAGAACATCCAAAGGTTGTTTTTGTGAGATCGGGTTGTGCCGCCAATTGAACACTACAGTCCGGCCGTCGAGAGAATGCGTTCCTGACACCTGTCAGTTGGGCAATTTCTAGTTGTAATAAGGATCAAATTCGCAAAACACATATTCGTTAGTATGAAGAAAATAAAAAAACCGGTCAAGAGCGAGTCGGACTCGCGCACCGAGGGTTCCGTTCGGATTTCTGAAAAAGTGTACTATTTAGAGACATCGTTTTATTTTTCCTCTAATTTTTACATAAACTTCTATCACATAGAATAATTTCAGATTTTTCTCCTTGCAAACTTTGGAGATGAGGTATTTTTTTTACATTTTTCATCAAAAGTCAGTTTTAACTTTTCATCAAATCAGTTTACCATTTTGGTACAGAACCCTATAAAGATATCTTCCCATATATGAGACAGATACGAATACCTTTTTACATAATATATAAAAATGTTTGTTATTGAAATCATATATTATATGATTTCAATAATATATTAGACGACCAATTAACTTGGAAACCTCAAGCCGAAGAAGTGTGCAAAAAACTGAGCACAGCAGCATATGTCCTTTGGAATCTGGCAAAAAAAGTTGACATGAAAACTGCTTTAATAGCTTACCACGGTTTGATCGCCTCGGTCTTGAGGTTTGGAATAATTTTTTGGGGTCATTGTAGCCTAAGAGATAAGGTCTTTAAAGCTCAGAAACGCTGTGTACGAGCGATGTGCGGTCTTAAACCCACAGATAGTTGCAAACCAGTGTTTAAGTCTCTAAATATTCTTCCCTTTCCATCATTATTTATTATGGAAATGGCAATATTTGTAAAATCAAATGCGAACTTGTTCACTAGGGTTTCTGACACCAGAAAACGCCCCGTGAGAACTCAATATAAAAACCTTCTTAATGTCGGTAGCTATAAAACTGCACTATTGAGGAAAAGTGTCATTTGTATGGGACCAATAATTTATAATAAATTACCGGACAGTATAAGAAATGACACATTTCAACGTTTCAAAAACAAACTAAAGGCTTTTCTGGTGGAGAAATGTTATTACTCCATTAATGATTTTCTAAATGACCGTGTTAGCGACGCGCTCATACTTTTACATTCTTAGTTAAGTAGTAGTAATAACATGTACTTACTTTATAATATGTACCTATATCTAGTGTAGATGTACGGGTCGCTGGACCCCCACCAACACGCCGGCAGTTGAGTCCGTGCGAGCAATGCAGGCGGGTGCGCTTGTACTTGTACCTACCTGTTACCTAGTTTGTCATTTTATTTCCGTGTCTTTTCCAAAATACAAGTTGTCTGAGCTACCTTCTCGTTTCTCTTCGCCGGTTACCACCTACTACAATCTACAAAGTGGCCAATCGAGCCGGATCAACAAAAATTAATGTTTGTCACGCCACCAGTGAAAAAAATGGCGGGCACGCAAAGCACGGTGCGAAGCGAGCGCGCGCAACGTAGACTTGAACAACAACAGGCAGCTCAAGAAACAAAGACTGAAGAGTGTCAGCCTTCAACCAGTGCAGCAGTCAAAAATATGGTATTCAAAACACCTGTGGCATCACCGAGCGTCAAAACAGACAACACGTTACCAAGGTCGAAAGGTCATTCCGACACATCATCGGTAAAAGCTCGAAAGGCACAGTTGCTTTTGGATGCTGCAAAGCAAAAGGCACAGATACGACTGGAGCTCATAGACAGACAGCTAGAAGCGGACTTAGCTGAACTAGAGGAAGAAGAAAAATACAGTCCACGCGAAGAACGCACTTGCGACGTGGAGCAATGGCTGGAACGGAGTCATCACGAATTAATGCAATCGGCCCCCGATCATGGCAACCCCTTGGGCAAGTTGCATCCACCTGAGACACAACCAGCCGCGCCTGCTAATGCCGTCCTATTTACGGCACCAGCAGCACCACCTGGGCTAACTACGTCACCGCAAGAGCCGCCACCTTCAGTGCCACATCTGCCCATGGAGTCGCACCCACACACTGCACCCGCGCCGCCACCGACGGCGGAGGCCACCAGTATGCAAGCGACTATTCAGATGCTAGCCGGCGCGCTGAAAGACCTGGCTTCTACGAGTGCACCGAATACCAACCTTATAACTCGATTAAGCACGCCGAAGGATCTTCCAGAATTTTCGGGAGACCCACTGGAGTTTCTGCAGTTCAAACAGGCATATAAACAGTCAACCGAGCTCTGTAAATTTTCTCCTGAAGAAAACCTGTGGAGATTGAGAAAGTGTCTCCGAGGAGCTGCCAAAGATGCTGTCGCAGCCTTACTAATATCTGCGAGTCCACCGTGCAAAATAATGTCAACTTTGGAGTTACGTTTTGGCAATGCTGATCTACTAATATCAAAAATAGTGCAGGATATCAAGAAATTGCCCTCAATGTCACAAAACTATCATAATGAAATGGTGTCATTTTCAGTGAAAGTGCAAAATCTAATACAAGCAGTGCGAGCAGTTGGACGCGAAGAGTATTTACAAGGTATGAGCATTGTTTCAATTATATTGTCCAAGCTGCCTACAACACTATTATCTAAATGGTCTGATTATAGTTTCCCGCTCATTAATGAAGGACAGAAATCCCGTATGGTCATTTTATCCGATTTCTTGCACGATGAGGCCGTAAAGATATCAGTTACATCAAATATCTATTTTACAAGTCATCGCACTGATCAAAATAAAAACATCCATCATAAAAACAAAGATAGTTCCGGCAATCGATCTCAAACTATATTATTGCAAACAGATGATGATAATGATAATTGCAAATTCTGTCGTACCTCGAAACATAAATTAACTGAATGTAAACAATTCAAGAAGGCATTACGTAAAACCAGATGGGAATTCGTAAAACGTAACGGTATTTGTTATAAATGCCTACTGTCGCGCCACGCGCGAGATGCGTGCTCAGCACCGCCTTGCGATAAGAATAGCTGCGGCGAGGCGCATCACAATCTACTTCACTACGTCGGAAACAAGCCGAAAAATGAAGCTGGAAGTAGCCAGGTTCCGGAGCCGAAGTCAACGCCTGTGCAAACGTCGACGACGACGGCGACGTCACCGACGTCCGCCGCCGATAATACACAAACAGTGACGCACATAAACGCGAGTGAAAACAAAGTGTTACTTAAAGTCGTACCTATACGTATACATAGTGCTAACGGCGTGTTCAGTGCAAGTGCCCTCCTTGATGACGGATCGACCGTCTCGCTTATCAGTGCGGGGCTAGCGAAGCGCGCAGGGCTTCGTGGCCGCTCAGAGACGATGCGCATTCGCGGAGCCTGGTCTGATGATGAACTGGTATGTGAAACAACTATCGCGAATGTTACATTATCAGGTATGGACAATAAGATGCATAATATGAAACTTCGGTGTGTAGATAAATTAAACTTACCTTTGCAACAACTTTCTGTTGTCGATTGTAATAATTACAAATACCTACTTGGAATAAATAATAAATTATGTAAACATGATGTAAAACCTGAGATTTTAATAGGTCAAGATAACTGTCACTTATTGTTACCTCTCAAAGTTATAGTAGGTAAATTATATGAGCCGTCCGCTACTTTAACTCCCCTAGGTTGGTGCATGCACGGTATGTTGCGAAGGCCGCATGCGCGGCGTGCGCGGGTCGCTGCCGGCGCCGTCGAGGCGCACGCCACTCTGCTGTTGAGCTCGGCAGCTACAACCACTGCGGACAGGGACGAGTGCATACTACGGGAGCTGCACGAGGAGGTGAGGCGCTCATTTGCTGTAGACGCCTTGGGAGTGTCAGGTAAGCCGAGACAAAATATTAATGATAGTCGTGCCGTCGTGCAGCTGGAGAAGTCTGTCGAGCTCGTCAACGGTCGCTGGCATGCAGGTCTGCCTTGGAAGGATGAGGCCTGCACCATGCCTGACAGCTATCCTAACGCTCTGAAAAGGTTAAAGGCGATAGAAAGGAAAATGGCACGTGACGATGGTTTCGCCGAAAGATACCGCGAGCGTATAAATCATTTATTACAAAATGATTACGCTCACAAGATGGAAAACCGACCGCCGGCACCCAGGACATGGTATCTACCCCACTTCGGGGTAGATAACCCCAACAAAAAGTCACTTAGGCTAGTGTTCGACTCTGCCGCTCCAGTTGGTGATAAATGTCTCAATGATCATTTGCTCACAGGGCCGGACTTGTTGTCATCTCTTTTTGGTATAATGCTGCGCTTTAGGGAATATTCAATTGCAGTAACTGGTGACATCAAGGACATGTTCCTTAGGGTCAAAATTCGCCCTGAAGATCAAGACGCGTTTAGGTTTCTTTGGCGGAACAACCCTGACGAGCCAGTAGACATTTACATTATGACGTCACTTATTTTCGGCGCTAACTGTTCCCCTTTTGTAGCTCAGTTTGTTAAAAATATAAATGCGCGTCGTTACGAGTCCTCATTACCAGCCGCTGTTACTGCGATATACAAATCGCACTATATGGATGACTATATTGATAGCCTGCCGGATGACGCGACGGCGATAGAAATAGTTAAAAATATAACTAAGATTCATAGCAGCGGTGGTTTTGAAATACGTAACTGGACAAGTAATAGCATTGCTGTTTTAGATAGTGTTCCAAAAGATACCTTAGGTACGGCCAGCGTTAGGTTCAAATTTGAACAGGAGTACCATGGCGAGCGTACCTTGGGACTCATCTGGTATCCTGGAGAAGATGAATTAGGTTTCGACGTGTCTCTGAAACGAATACCTGAAAATATTATTTTAAATAAGGATAGGCCGACTAAAAGAATCATGCTGCGAATAGTTATGTCGATTTTTGATGTACTAGGATTCTTAGCACCATTTACTATTCAGGGCAAAATTATGTTGCAAGATACCTGGCGCTTAAACATAGGCTGGGACGACGTAGTACCCGATAGTATCTACAATAAATGGTGCAAATGGATTGAGTTATTAGAGGATATAAAGCAAATACGTATACCTAGGTGCTATAATAAAACTATTGTGTTTCAAGGTGTAAGCGAGACGGGACGAAAGCCGGCCGCAGAGCCTGTGTTGATAAGGCGACCTCCTCCCGCCGTCGCACCCGCGGCCCCCGCGCTGGAGTTATCTGCTACGAGCAGCTGCTACGAGACGTGTGGATCGGCTACGACAACCGCTACGTGTGCTACGCCGGCAAGTAATAATTATACATGCTTACAGCTGCATTTATTATGCGACGCATCTGTTCAAGCTATGTGTTGTGTGGCGTACTGGCGGTGGATAGTCAATGGGAATGTTAACGTTGCATTTATAGCAAGTAAATGTCGTGTTGTACCAGTTAAGCCCATGACTGTGCCCCGAGCCGAGCTACAGGCGGCGCTGTTGGCTGCACGATTGGCTGATACCGTTCTGAAGGAACACAGATTAACGCCCGAGCGACGATATTTTTGGTGTGACTCCACTACAGCTTTACAGTGGATTAGAAACAACACACGTAGATATAAAACGTTCGAAGCAAACCGATTAGGAGAAATTGATGAACTCACGCGTATTTCCGAATGGAGATATGTACCTACCAAATTAAATGTAGCAGATCTTGGTACTCGTGATGAATTTAACCACACAATGTTTCACAGTGAGTGGTTCACAGGTCCTGATTTTTTATACAAAGAGGAGTCCTTATGGCCTGCTGACGTCGTGAACCCCGACATCGACAGAGACGACGGGAGTTTAGAGTGTGTGGCTGTGATGCATGAGCCTACATGTAACTTACCTGTACCTGAGCCGCAGCGGTTTTCCTCCTGGCTTCGCTTGCTGCGAGCTACGGCCGTCATTCTGAAATTTATTGACAGGTGCAAGAGACTTACCGGCGAGGTGGACTGCGATGCGATGGCTCGAGCTGAGGTCCTGTTGCTGAAGAAGGCGCAGGTGGACTCGTTCTCGGCCGAAATATCTGCAATCAAAAATGGAAAACACATATCACGAGATAGTAAGTTACTTACCTTGTCACCGTATCTAGATAAAACTGGTTTGCTCCGACTCGGTGGCCGCATCGATGCTGCGTCAGACGTGGACCTAGAAATGAAGAGACCAATTATATTAGATGGAAAACATGATATAACGCGTCTTCTTGTCCGGTACTTTCACATTAAGGCAGCACACGGGAACCAGGAAATGGTTGTCAATAACCTGAAACAGAAATATTGGATTGTTAGAATAAGGCCAACAGTTAAAAGGGTGGTTTCGAATTGCATGCTTTGCCGCATAAGGAAATGTAATCCTCAAGTACCTAGAATGGGTGACTTACCTCATGCTCGAGTAGCACATCACCAACGACCATTTTCATTTTGTGGCCTGGACTTGTTTGGTCCAATGGAAGTGACTGTGGGCAGAGGAAGGCAGAAGAGGTATGGTGTTTTGTTCACCTGCCTCACAATACGGGCGATACATATCGAGCTTGTTCCGTCACTCACGTCAGACTCTTTGATTATGGCGCTGCGACGGATGGCAGCACGGCGAGGATGGCCCTGTCATCTATACTCTGACAATGGCACCAACCTTAGAGCAAGCGTTAAGGAGCTGAAGCAATCAGAGCAGGCACTTAACATAGATGCTCTCAAGGCCGTCGGAGTGAACAACGACATGCAGTGGCATTTTATACCCCCCGCCAGTCCTCACTGGGGTGGGGCCTGGGAGAGGTTAATTCGAAGTGTTAAAACATCACTTCGAGTTATAATGAACGAACGTTCTCCCCGCGAAGAAGTGCTGCTTACTCTGATGGCGGAAGTGGAGAATATAGTAAATAGTCGTCCGTTGACACATGTCTCCGTGGACCCTGAAAGCTTAGAATCTTTGACTCCTAACCACTTTCTTTTAGGTAGCTCATCCAACGCGCCTGTCATTGGGACTTTCAATGATTCCGACATGTCTCTACGCAAACAATGGAAAAAGTCACAAGCGTTAGCGGATATGTTTTGGCGTAGATGGATGAAAGAGGTTCTCCCCGACTTACTGCCTCGAAGAAAGTGGAACGAGGAGGTAAAACCTTTGCAGGTAGGTGACGTAGTGCTAGTGGTTGATCCTAACAGTCCTCGTAGTACCTGGCCGAAGGGTGTTATTCAGAACACATGTCCAGGAAAGGATGGACGAATCAGACTGGTCGAAGTGAAGACTAAGACTGGTGTCTGGAAGCGACCTGCAGCCCGCGTCGCGCGTTTTTCACTTGTTGAGGATTGCTGAGCCAGCACTGGGGGGGGGAATGTTAGCGACGCGCTCATACTTTTACATTCTTAGTTAAGTAGTAGTAATAACATGTACTTACTTTATAATATGTACCTATATCTAGTGTAGATGTACGGGTCGCTGGACCCCCACCAACACGCCGGCAGTTGAGTCCGTGCGAGCAATGCAGGCGGGTGCGCTTGTACTTGTACCTACCTGTTACCTAGTTTGTCATTTTATTTCCGTGTCTTTTCCAAAATACATGTTGTCTGAGCTACCTTCTCGTTTCTCTTCGCCGGTTACCACCTACTACAATCTACAGACCGATTATAGACCTTTTACTTTTAACTGTCATTATTTTTAATAAATGCTTATCTCATATTCTCATATTATTCTCATGACCTTGACATTTTGTTAATAAAATAATTTGAATTTTGACATTTGAATTATATCGATTATCGACTAAAATTACCTTTTGATTGTAAGTATTTTGTTTGACATTTTAATCGTATTTTGACATTTTAATAGTATTTTGATATTTGAATTGTATTTCGGCATTTTAATTGTATTTTGACATTTTGATCTTATTTATTTTTTTTTATTTTTTTTTTTACTATTATGCTTTTATTATTTGCATTTTGACCGAATTAATTTGAATGTATTTAGATTTTGTGATCTTATCTTGACTAAGATATGACTTGACTTACTTATCTTATTTTTATTAATTGTATTTTACTGAAATAATTTTAATCCCATTGACCTATTAATTTTTATCTGATATTTGTAATTAATGTTCTTTTTTTTTTTCTTGCATCCACTCATTTAAATTTTGCATGCCAAATCTTGGGCAGAATGTATGGCTCAACTTTAAAATTTCACGACCTTATTTGTACACCTGCATTCTAGCAAATAAACAATTTGATTTGATTTGATTTGATTTGAATAACAAACATTTTCACAAGAAATAATTTTTAAATAATGAAAGATTAATTTACCCACCCTCACAAAATTAAAAACTAGCCTGCCCGACTACAATACCCAATTTCATACTCTTGACTCCTACCTTCCCCAAAAAAAACAAAAAACCTCAAGCTACCTACCAATCGCACGTCTGTTAGCACCCGTAGCATTCCGTCAGTCATTCGTCACGAAGTCGCGCTAACATCGATCGTTCATGACAGCCCAATCAGAAGCTTAACCGACAGGATAAACACGAGGGTTCCCGACATGTTGCCTAATCTAATACTAGGGCACCATCAGCTAGAGATGTTAGCAAGTTAAATATTAGGGGAGTGGCTGCAGCCAATATCGGAGTTAATGTGGTTGACGGAACCCTAATTTGACGGAACATAGCTATACAGAGTAACTGCCTCCGGTCCCGGACCCTACTGTGTTTATCTGATTTTTTAGGGTTCTGACACAAGGGGTGTCAACAGACCCTATTAAGAGCCTATACTGCCTCAAATGGCTTGGCATGATCCTCCGTTATGTCGAAAATACTGCAGTATTAATTTTGAAATAAATATAATTATGGTAAAGTTGAGATGTCGAAAATAGCAGCATTAATATTGAAATAAATATAATTATGGTAAAGTTGAGGATTAATGTTAAGCACTATGTTTGACGAAAACACGATTTCATTTATCTCGATAGAAATAAAAATCCAAAGTTACCTCCAAACTGAGCAATAAACCACTGGTATTCAAAAGATACTTCAAATTAGATCATGAAACTTTGCATAATAACTGAACTAACTATATCAGGTCTTATGTTTTTTATTTTTTTCAAATTACTATTATTTTCACCGCACAAAGCAATTCCCTAAACTAACGGCGTCCAGCCGGTCGATTCTGTAAAAATCTCACCGTGAAAACTTAGGTGAAGTGAATTTGTATTTGCTAGGAATTGACACTATTGACAGCTCACTCCACGCTCACTTCACCTAAGTCTTCACGGTGAGATGGTTACAGAATCACACTGCAGCACCGCACTCAGTCTCGCTCTCACTCAGTCCGCGAGCAATATCGTGCGAGCGAGATGAAAAGCTGAGGTAATTTGGGCCCTCAACATACGTCGCCTGTTTGTACGTATACCTGTGTATCAGAAAACTGTATCTCAGTGAAGGCAACTTACAGTCAGTTGTAAGCTTGCTATAAATTAGTTGTTCACGTTCATAAACCTTGGTAAGAAGGTCTTTGGTTAGGAACCAAAACTAACAGCTGTCTTCAAAACCTCGACAACTTCATCCCTTACCATCCTGTTAGATTGTGTTCAAACGTGACCCTAAAAACTCAAGAAAATCTTATGTTTTTGAGCCGTTTGGGGTTGAAACCCTTGGGCCGTGGGGTCCGAGTTTAGAAGCATGAGGAACAAGGTGTAAAGTTCACTCATCCTCCATTGAAAAGGGAGGATCCTCCGACCAGACGGGTGTTGTGTCTGGTGGGCTACTGCCCGACGGTTAAATAAATAAATAAATATCCTTGGACATTTCACACAACGCCATCTAGTCCCAAGCTAAGCAACCTAATGCTTGTGTTATGGTAACGAGATGGCTGATAAACTACTTGTATACATTTTTTTTTTTTTTTGTAAATACATACATATTATACATATAGAAAAACACTCAGACTCGGAACAAATACTTGTAGGTCGTACAAATATTTGTTCCGTGCGGGAATCGAACCCGCGACATGCTGCGCAGCAGTCAATCGCTCAACCACTGCGCCAACCGTGTCGTCAAAAAATTTGTTGTTGATGTCGGGACGTTGTATATATGCTAATCGCGTGGTAAACTCTAATTGCGCGATGCAGGTTTGCGTGACGTCATATCATTGATGCGTATTTCATATGTGGCGATGTAGATGCCGCCACACGAGTGCTCATAGTTTGTTTAACGAAATCTCCAAACGGCTGGTTGACACTTCCCGTGACCCGAGGGCTGGCTTTTACCTTGGCCAGAGGATTAGCATTGCCATACAACGTGGCAATGCCGCCAGTCTCTTGGGTACTTTACCAGTCAACAGCGATGCGGAGGAATTTTTAGACGCCATATTTTAGTTTTTTATTACTTTTAAGTTAGTTTAATATATTATATTTTTAACTTATTTTAGCTTTTTTTTTTAATTATTAAAATATAATAACTGTTAAAGAAAGGTCTTGCACACTGCTACCTACAATATATTTAGAAAATCTTTATGTGTTATAAGAAGAATTTCCTAGCAATTTATCGGTCAAAAGATATTCGATTTTATTGATGTTTATATTATCCTCTGCTTACTGAAAAGGATTATTTTCTAATAAAACGATCGCCTTCACAAACTATTCGCTCCTTTAAGGGTTCTAATACAATTTAATAGCCTTTGTGTGGAAGCCCTTTGTTGTAGAATATCAAAAAGCGTTCCAACTTTGAATTTTACTTGTAAGTATTTAATCGACCACAAGTTCGAATTCATCATAGTTTTCTAACTCTTTAACAAAAAGCTATTCAAAAGAGCAATAAAAAATGTCAATATGGCTCTCTTTTTGACGGTCTTTTTCGGAAAGAATTTTCTTAGCTGCAATAAGCTGCGATCCCTAAAACATTACCACTACACTAATCATGGTGGTCATGGCAATATATTATAAATTCTTAGTTAATCAATGTCTTTGTATGAATTACTAGCTGACCCGACAGACGTTGCCCTGTTCAAATTTAACTGTCAAAGTCAACTGTTAGTAGAAAGGGAAAGTGTTATAGTTTTGACACTTTCATATAAAACACATATTGATGTAATATGTTTATATTACATCATATTTATATTCATATTCATATTCATATCTTTATTTGCATTCCATAATGTTTCAGAAGCCATCATCATCAAAGTGAAGAAGTGAAGAAGTGATCATTGCCATCGCTATTGACAGCTAGGTACAGTTTGTATGGGAAAAAGAAAAATGTGGTTTTTAAGTTTTTCCGTGCAATTTTTCCAATTTTTCTCTTCATTAGAACCTACCTCGGACTTCAACGAATATTTGAAATCAACAAATATTTGAAAAAAAAATATTGTCAAATTGGTCCAGCCGTTCTCGAGTTTTGCATTTAGCCATTAATTTTGATATATACATTGTCATTGTACTCATCATTATGAACTACTTTTACTATGGGAAAAAAATCAGCTGGTTGTCAAAAAAAACATGCGCAAGGCAACCACTCGCGAGCCTACTTCAGTTCAGTACGCGGCTCGAGCGCCGAGATCACAGGGACTTAATAATTTACCATCGACTGGAAAAGAAGAAGACCACTTCCAAATCAAGGAAAATACAATTAAAATAGTTACTTCTGCCCGAATTTAGCAACCACGATGAAAGGAATAGTACCTACCTAACATGGAGCAGTGATTTAAAAGCGTGTAAAGCCAACCTCATAATTCCAATTTCAGAATCAAACGGAAAACACAAAAGGATGAAACTGCTGGCCTGTCAGGTCTTTAACCATATCGTTGTGGGGCCAAACTTATCCCATATACACAGCCATGGAAAATGAATCCTTAGGTGGAGTAAGTTAAGGTTTTGTTGTGTGCAAATGTAGTGTTGCTCCGGTATTTACTGAAGCGCCTTGTTTTCGACTTGTAAATTGATTGAAACGCCCGGCAACTGATAATTGCTAATAGTTTTCTTGTTAGAGCTAAAGTGGGAAGTTGGCAGACTACTTGATTTCTTTCAAAAGTTCCATTTCCTGTTGTACGCCAAGCAAAGTGTCTGATTGCGAGTCGTTTGGAATGTATATCGTTGATTGGATTGTTTTGTTGTTTGTCTGTGGAACTTTTTACGATGTTCGTATTGTATTTTTGAATAGAATTTTTAATTCAAGATTTATCGATAGGAAGGTACACGATTCTTAAAAAGCAATGATATTATACATAAGATATTTTGCGTTCATAGTAACCGACATTTAAAATCTGGTCATGACACGTGATTAACAGCGTTTAGCGTCGCCCTTCCTGATACGCGGACTAAAGACAAAACGTCCTAATTAGAACGTTTTCAAGTCCTTCTGACGCGCGCGCTAGAAACATGCCTCTTATAGGGTTACGTACGGAAAAAACGGAACCCTTATTCATAGGATCACTTCGTTGTCCGTCTGTCAGTCTGTCAAGGGCCTTTTTCTCAAAATCGCGTGGAGGTATCAAGTTGAAATGAATGTGAAATAAGTCTACGGTCCCTTGGAGCTCTAAAAAAATCAAGCTTCTAAGTCAACGCAATAAAAAAATACGGCCATATAAGCGACACATTTTGATACTCGCAAGTGAATTAAAACCTATAGGGTACAGCCGGTCGATTCTGTAAAAATCTCACCGTGAAAACTTAAGTGAAGTGAGTTTGTTTTTGCTAGGAATTGAATCTATTGACAGCTCACTCCACGCTCACTTCACATAGGTTTTCACGGTGAGATGGTTACAGAATCGCACTGCAGATATTCTATTTCACGAAGTCCGTTCGGCTTTGACTGTAGTAGTGACGTATCCCGACAAGCGCGCTTGTGTGTGTAACCGATCGACACTGAGCGCTCTCGAGGTTACGCACACAAAAACAATGTGCATGTGCATGCTTGACAACATTCATAGCCAAACGGACTTCGTGACATAGAATATCTGTACTTCCCGTTGACCTAGAATAATGAAATTTGGTAAGGTCTCAGAACACAAGTAAAGGAAAACGTACGAAAATTGTTAATTTAGATTTTATCACATAAAAAAAAATTTCATGGGATTACAATGTTAAGTTTGTTTTTGGGATAAGCTCTTTTCAACTACGGAACCCTTAATTGTGCGTGGTCCAACACGCACTTGGCCGGTTTTTTTATATATAATACCAGTGTTACAGAGCTTATCCAGGGAGTTATCAGTGACTTTTGTCATTGCGTTACGATAATGCATCTCGTTCAGGTTCATTAAAACTTAAACTGGATTATTTCGTACCTCATTGTGAGTTAGTATCGTGGTTGCGAGAGCGACTGCTGTTTGACCCTAGGTTCGTTTCCCGGATTGGACAAAGTGTTATTGGGTTTTTCCAGGCATTTCTCAGCAGCAGCCCGGAGTTTGGAAGTTGGTGGTGTGAAACTCCCGTGCTTCGGATAGTACTGTGAGGGCTCGAACCTCACAGCGGGAGGCTAACTACTTTATAATAAAAGACAGTAGTGTACTGAAGAAATGGGGCTGAAGCCCGCTATATTAAAATAGAAATAAAATTATAATTCACTCCCTAGGTCCTACGCGGAGCCCCCACTATATGCTATCTGACAATCTTATAAAAAGCGACCATCACTTTTTATAAGAATATTCGATGTTTGAATAATCGAATGTCAGCCAGTTACATACTTGGGCTTGTATAAGGTAAAACCTCTACATGAGCTACGCCCACCCTTGAATAAAAGGATTAACGTAGTCAACTTCCAAATAAAACTTTTATTCAGACCAAGACATTCGATCATACAGACAAAACCTACCTAAACCTAAAAATAGACACCCTACCTAACTCCGGGAAAATGGCGACAATATGAGGGATTGTACTTCTAGGTACAGGCTCAGCTCTGGACAAACGAAACGCGAAAAACTAACACTATGCTAAGTGTCAGTCAAAGTAATATTAAAGTGTGCCATTGTGCACCCAAAAATATCGCATTTATCCAGTCTGAGCCCCGTCAGACAAAACCCGGAGGGAAAAGAATGACGTGCCTCTTTCGATAATAAAATGATGTGGCAATTCACATCAGCCCAGAAGGGGTTGAAAATCTAAAGAACTCAACATCGTGATTCATTAATCCATCGGACAGTATCGAGCCAGAGGGAGGAATGCGCCAGGAAGTCAAAATTCTACCGTAGAACCTAACTCATGTTCAATCTCCAGCAAATTCAAAGAAATATATCGCGTAATGTCAACACTGAACCCTTACGTATTACTACTGGTCCATATTGACCAAACTGTGGATACTCTGATATAAACTGCACCAATTGTGTCAACTCAACACTCTTTGCAAGGACTATGTCCCGTCAGCAAAGTTGGTTACAACTCATACCAAAGTCACCCCCCCTCTAGAAGGTATTCACAGTTTCTCAAAACTTCCACTACTCCTAATACGTCATACTAAATGCTGGAGGATGTTCATACTAATCTGCCCTATCGACCCGTAACGAAGCGACGTTGTCGTAGGTGTTCACTCCCTCATGCTCTTCAATGTAGTGGGCAGCGTTGTGGTCTACCTCACACGCTGTTGGTTGCGTCCGATGTCTCAGCATATGAAATATTACACAAAAAACACAATATTAGAACATTAGAAAATATAATACAATACACTTCATGCCCTGCTGATAATATAAATTTAATGCAGTGACATGATAAACTGAAAATAATAACAATGATAACTAAATAATCCTTAAAAGAAAAAGTTTCCATCTAATAAAACTAAGGGGTCTAAAAAGTTTATATCTATTAATATAGTTTACAAAAGTATCTCTCAACCTCCTTTCATTCACTTTAAAAAGCTTAAAATTCAAAATGGAAAACTTCTTTACAAAATAATTATTGGTTTCCTTATCTTTTTTTAAATTATTTATTTTAGGAATCAATCTTTTCAATTTAATTTTCCTTTTTACAGATAAATTCTTTTTCTTCTTCAATAAAACACGTTTTGGATTATACATGACACTTCGGTGTCGTAAAGGGATATTAGGGAACCTATCACAACTTTTTTCAATATATTTATTTTCTACTTGCGCGATATCAACCGTTGTCTCGACTGCGCATGATTCCACATTCTGTTCACCTAACTTTAAATCGACTTCCAAAAGACAAAAATCACCAATCTCCTTTGTTTCCGTCGACAGACCGGAATGGGCATTCTCCTTTGAAATTGCAGATTTTAAATTAAAATTATCTTGATCAAATTGTTCACAAGCGATGTTATTTTTATTGATTTCCACATCGTGAACATGATTGTGTTGACACACAGATATATCTGACATAATAACAGGATTGGACAGACCCGAATATTCCAGTGCTTCCTCCTCTTCTATCTGAAGCACCTCGTCTGTCTGCACATCGTTTTCGGTCACCATTGGGCTGCTCTCTGCGCAGCTGAGCTCAGCAATGACCTCAACTTCATCTTCATCTACTTCACTGCCTGCATTGCACTTTTCTAACACATCAACTTCCTGCTCTCTTTCACTAGAAATTAATTGCATGTTATCATCTACACATAAAACATTTTCCTGTCTGTCTTCAACAGACCTCTCTTGTGCGTCCGCCTCTTGTCGCGCACAACTAATAATCTTTCCCTTATGGCATCTACATGGGAATTCTGCCCATAATGCGTCACACAGTGCTTCAAAGGACATACCGTCCGACCATGTATAATTGTAAAAAGATCTTGCAGCACTTGCAAGAAACGCACCCAAAATTAGCGACCAATCGCTTTCTCGCCATCCATTGATGTTGGCTATTCGCAAAAAATCGGCAATAAACTTTTCAAGACATCGGGCGTCGATACCCGTGAAATAATAATCCAACATCAGCACCATGTCGAACACTCTCTAATAATAATATTTAAAACCACTTAGTCTGTTTAAAGGGATCCACTGCTCCTCATATCGCTAGGCGTGCGATAGTGATGCGTCCGGCGGAATATCCTCTACGCCAAACACATATAGCTCAACTATTTCGCTCAGCAAAGCTCGGCCGTATCGGCGCACTCCAAAAAAACCTTCGAGAGGTACCGCGGGCGTACGCGCGGTCAATGTGCAGCTTCAGCTACGGCGGCGGCGGCGGCGGCGGCGCCTCCACCAAATGTGAGGGCTCGAACCTCACAGCGGGAGGCTAACTACTTTATAATAAAAGACAGTAGTGTACTGAAGAAATGGGGCTGAAGCCCGCTATATTAAAATAGAAATAAAATTATAATTCACTCCCTAGGTCCTACGCGGAGCCCCCACTATATGCTATCTGACAATCTTATAAAAAGCGACCATCACTTTTTATAAGAATATTCGATGTTTGAATAATCGAATGTCAGCCAGTTACATACTTGGGCTTGTATAAGGTAAAACCTCTACAGTACATAAAGCCATTGATCCCGCTTCTGATCTCTCCCCAATCGTGTCGTATTGCCGTCCTATTAGAATATGAGAGTAAAGGAACAGAGAATTCACCTGTGTTTGCGCACAGATCTGTGCACTATAATATCTCCTGCGTAGGTACTTGGCTATCCTCGTTTGAGATGGGCCACCATGGTCGAAATTTGGTCGGGAGGATGTAGCATTTATGTACAAGAATCACAGACCTTTTTAATTAAAACATGACATAATTTATTACACTAGCAAACTGTACAATGGGTTTATCGATAAAAGCGTTTTCTGGCAGACCACTTCTATAGCTATATCACTGAATAATGAACTAACCCTAAAACGTGGCCTAACCTCCGTAAATAAATCATAGAGTAATCCTTTCATCTCGCCATTTCTAGACTGAGGCGTACAATGAACAGATTGGCAGCCAATTTAAACTTTAATAGACGCCCACGCTACGTCCATCAGTACAAAAAATACAGCCAGAGAAAAATTCTAAAAGAGGCCGAAATTAACTCTCAGTTCATTCACCATAACGACATATAAAAAGAAAAAAATAAGAAGGCTCATAATGATCTCGATAGAAGCCAAACACAACGCGGGGTGCATGTGACAAAATTGGCTTTTGTAGCTATTACACTTCTTTATTACTTTTCTTTAATTAAAATACTGGTATTAGCTGCATCCGGTTAGACTGGAAGCCGACACCAACATAGTTGGGTAAAGGCTAGGCAGATGATTACCTATCTTTCTTTCATCATTTCCATAATTATTTCTCCCTGCTTACATAAAAAGGTGCTCCCTCACCAGGAGCATTCGCGTGAAAGTAACTTTACAGATTTGACTTTGAGCATTACAATACAATACTACCTCCATGACTGATGAGTATTTTCGTGTAATGTAACATTTAATTACAAGTGGAGCGCATTAATGTTGCGCATTGTAATGCTCGGTTCTCCTCCATGACTGATGTTATACTCTTTTTGTATCATTACAAGGTGCGTGCTGTTATGCTCGATTTTCTTCCCTCACTGATGTAATGCTCGAATCTGTAACATTACATTACACGCGAATAAGGGAGCACCTTTACATTTTTTTATTAATTTTCATCTCAACTGCATAGTCGATTGTCGAGTGATGGGTCGTCCAATATATTCCCGATATTAAAACATGTAAGTATGGCCTACACAAAGAACCCTTATGTATAGAACGAATGTGACGTTTTCCTTAACCCCTCAAATTAACCAAACTCAGACAAGTTTGGTTAATTTTAGACCCAAAACCACAGCGAGTGGGGAGGGTTGGGGGTTAGTTGCGAACCCCATAGGTTCACAACTACTGATAATGATATTTTTTCCATCGGATGATGTTTTTTACGTTTATATATATGTGATCTAAGCTTATATACCTATTATGTAAAGTTTTGTCCTTTTGCACACTTTGGGTGCATTTGACACGCGGGGGGAGAGGGGGGGTTAGCTACGAACTCCATAGGTTCACAACTAATGATGATGATTGGTTTTCCATCGGATGATGTTTTTTTACATTTATATATATGTGATATAAGCTTATATACCTAACAAGAAAAGAGTTTTTCTTATGCACACATGGGGTGCATTCGACACTTGAGGGGAAACATTGTTTAATTTACGTGCTTCAGAGCAAATAACGTGCCAACCTTTTGAACGCAGAATAGAATGAACCTTCTGCCCCTTTGTATTTCCCCATAGCAACGGTGTCTCCATTATTGCTAGTTTAATTTCTGTCCACCATTTTGAATCATTCAGTTCCGCGAAGCGAGACTGCTAAACTTACAGTTGAAATTAATTTTAAATTCAGTTTTCTGTCCAGCTTCTAACCAATTTTGGGTGAATTCACTTGAAAATATTGTTCACTGTGTGTTTTTTTTGTGAAAGGAGGAGAGAATACACTGAGCTATAAGAGTTTTTATTCAGTTTGGGTTGACGAAACTTTTATGCTATGTTATCTGGGAGCCTAAAACGGCAATTCCTCTAAAAGCGATTCATTTCCTGAATTCCCAGGAATTTAATGTGATTGTGCTATTTGACGTATTTGACATTAAACTTCAATAAAGCAATTCATAATTTGTGGACCATTTTACAAATCTCCATACAAAACTTTCAGACATGAATTGCGTGCTATGAATTGTCAGTTTGTGACCGTTTTACGATTTCAAATATGAAATCGTATCTATAATATATATCGTATCGTATCGTATCGTAGTATCATAATCTATTATCCTATTATGATTCTGCCAAAGTGGCCGTTCTAGCCCCCCCCCCGAATACTTAGTACATTATGTATGTACAATCTCGTAATATGGGATGTTTCATAGATTTTGACTTATGAACCTACCTAGATTCAACAACTGCCTAGCCTTTTCCCAACTATGTTGGGGTCAGCTTCCAATCTAACTGGATGCAGCTGAATATCAGTATTTTACATGGAGCGACTGCCTATCTGACCTCCACAACCCAGTTACTGGGTAATACAATACCCCTTTGGTAAGACTGGTCCGTTGTCAGAATTTCGGGCTGCTGACGACCCGTAACGACTGTCAAAGATCCACAAATGACAGCCGGAACAACGGCTTAACGTGCTTTCCGAGGCACGGGGTCTTGGTATGTAAAGATGGTCACCCATCCACAGACTCACCGCGGCAAGCATAGCTTAACCTGATTGTTCGACCAGTGCGGCTGTTATTACTTAGCCACAAGTCTTGATGATGAACCTACCTAGATTAAGTTACTTAATAATCAAAAAATGGTGCCAAGGCAGGTACTTACCTACAATGAATTAGCGTTGTAACTAATTAATTTATTCTTACATTTTCCTCCACCATTTCGAAGCAAAATTAATTTAAAATTAATGTAAAAATCGACAGGAAAATTCAAGCTTCCAACGATCCCACGAAAACGACGGCTTGAAATGTACAAAATTACAATTCAATTAACAGAAAATACTTGATATTTCATACACTTGAATGAGAGCAGTCATTATAGAGATTCGCGTTTGCGATTCAAGTAATTAAAATACAATTTTATTACGATCTACGCCTTAATTTTCTTAATTAAAATTGGTATAATTGAATAAATTGAAGCGTCGAAACGAACCGGACGGAATAATGAAGTAATCGCTACAAAATCGTGATTTCTGTGTCAATTGTAATCATAGAACCTTTTACTTGTAATTGCGTTATCTTACGTCTGTAATTTTGGTTTGGATTTTATTGAAATTCAGGTCAATATAGAATTTCTACAGTTCTGTGACGATAACTTTAGAAGTAACTTCTGTAACACAGTTATATACAAAGGCCTTTCAATTATGAATTAAATCCTGTGAGACGAACCTGAGATAACCAAAACAGAGAGATCCTGGTTCTAGGAAGGCGATTTGAGACTATTTGACTTGTTTGTTGAGTACTTTTATAGAGTCCTGCGAGAATGGGGGAAGCGCTAAGATAGCTCGCAAAATTCAAATACAGGGTGTAATTGTAAACAATATGTGTAATATAACAATATTTTAAGGGTCATTGTACTCATCATTATGAACAACTTTTACTATTGGACCAAACCTGAAATCGCGAAAAAGAAATTAGCTGTTCCCTACATTGTGACGAATTATGCGAACATAAATGTACTGAACAGCTGATTTTTTTCGCGATTTCAGATTTGGTACCATAGTAAAAGTAGTTCATAATGATGAGTACATTATGCCCTTAAAATATCGCCAATGTTTATACTTACTCCCTGTATCACGTTCACACGTTCTCACGTTTTTCGCAATTTACATGTCAGTGGCATGTTGTAGATTGATTCAAATATGATTTACGACCGTAAAAATTATGCATCTACGGAATTATAATCATTAGAATCAGCAATACATCTCCTTAAGTTATAATTGCCCTCAAAAGTAAAGATTTCATGAAATAGTCATTCAATAGGGTAACTTTGTTTAAGACAGTTGTACTAACGATTTTAATGATTATAATACAGTAAATACATACATGTTATGGTCGCAAATCATGTTTTGATCAACATAAAACCTAATTTAATACTGACCTGCAAACTGCAAAAAACGTAAGAAAATTTTAATTTTGTGGGCAACCCTAGCGCTTTCGTTTTAAGTGACCCGCTTACTTTTAAACAAAGGGATAATGTGTAGGTGTTATACAGAAGTATTCGTTAATATAAATTATCTTTAATCTACAACTTAGTACCAATTATTCAGGTGATAAACGGGGTATCCTGTTGCCCAGTTACTAGGGGTATGGAAGTCAGATAGGCAGTCGCCCCATGTAAAATACTGGTATTCAACTGCATCCGATTAGACTGGAAGCTGACCTCAACATAGTGAAAAGGCTAGGCAGATGATGATGGGGTGATGATGATTGTTATAGTTTTCCCAAAAAGCTGTGATCTATACTCCAGCTGTAGCTGTTCCAGTACTCATGCATCCAGACCATGCCCCACTTGCTGCAGTGTCCTAAGTGCCCGTTCACCTGCACCTCGGATGACCTAAAGAATGCCACTGATGCCGTGATGGCCCCCTACTGGGCTCAGTCAATACAAAAACATCGAAGAAGAGCACTATCATGTCCGTTTGCCCCGCACGGCCCCCCAGAATTTGCGTTTTGGGTGTGCACCAATGCAATGTACTCGCCCCTAGGAGTTTATGTACCGGTTTCTTTTTCAATGTACCTCTGTACTTTTGAAGAAATATGCAAAAAAAGGGGGTCGTGCCAGCCAAACGTTTTCAGCTCGGCCCCCGTGTAACTTGAAAAATATATAGCGTATTAAAAAGTTTCTTAAACTCAAGGAATGTACTCTATTAACACGTTAAATGTGCCGCAACAGACATTGTGAATTCGTAATAATAAATAATTTATAGATGTGGATAGGGGGTCGTGCTGGAAAAAACAATTATAAGAAAATATCTAAAAAAGACAAAACACCCTTATCCAAAAACTATTAGAAAATAATTGATGTGCGGCAAGTAACATATGTAACGCTTTGGTTTCTCATACAACTTGCTAAATTTGAAAAATAAACCAATTTTAGTTTATTCAGCACGGCCCTCTATAGTTGCCTATATCTTTTTAAATATGACATATTTGTTTACAAAATTCGACCTCCTGAATTACGTATAGGAGTACATTCATTCCAAATGAATTGCGATTCTGCTGTATTAGTACTTTAAAACATAAATTGAATCTAAAATATCATACATTATAACTGATGGGGTGACCATGATTCCATATATTAGGTAGAGTGGGCTGCATCAATTGGGTACCCCACAAAAGACAATTTTGGGTTAAAATCCGTGATAGGCCGAAGTTGGTTTTTGTATTTTCAAAAACATTTTATTATAAATTAATGTATTGTTTTTGTGAATAAATAAGTTTATGCTAGTATTTATTTTTAACTAAATCTGTTTTTATTATTGTCTTATTCAATAAAACGTTAATACTTCTAATATTTGACATTTACGACAGGGTTGACATTTACGAAGAGTTATTCAACGTCTAAATAGATCAGAGGTTTCAAGACCGCTCGCCGTGCATAAGATTGGAGGTTCAAATCTTAGGCACGAATTGTGTTTTTTATCATACATTATGTATTTTTTTTACTGTAAAGTCTTTTGTATTTTAAGTACCCATTTGTTTTTTTTTTAATTTAATTTTAAAACAAGAAAAATAAAAAACACTGTAACTCTTTAAACGTCGATTGACACCCAGGTGTGCAGATAACAATAAAAAATCTATTGCGTCTGCTAATTGGCGTGCGACGGGTTAACAATCATTTAATAATATTTAATATTGATATTATGTAACAAAACTACAAAGATTTATATTTTACAATAATTTGATTTGATAATTTACAGTTACCTTAGACATATTTTGCCAACTGAGACAAACGGGTTCCTAGACAAATGCGAAAGGTGAATCAAAACTAGACTCGTCAGACGGTAACTTCATTATAGGTTAGTAAAATAACTAACCACCCCCATAACTACCCTCTAATAACAAACTATTCATTCACTACGATTTCATAGACAGAGACAGAGTTATAACGCCAAGTAGATTGATAATTCATTGAGTTTTAAGTACCTAACTGGCTTAGTTGGTAAGAGCTCGCGGTTATCGTTGTATATATAACCAATGATTCGATGATTCGATGGTTCGAATCTCGTCCGGTCATAAGAAACACTTTTTGTATTATTCTTAAGGATGTATTGTTTGAATTGCAAAGTTAATTTTAATACAACTAGGGTACCCAATTGATGCAGCCTACTGTACATAATATTCTATACTTACCTATATTAATTCTTAAATTATGTGACTACATTGAAATAAACATTACTTTTTATAATTTGTTTTTTTCTTCTTCGTTTAATATTAGCGATGACATCTTATAAAGGAATTATAACCGTTAAGACTCGTGTGCGGTCCCTATTAGTTCACTGACTCCAATAATTTCAGTATTCACGTATTTTCTACGTGTGGTTGTGCAGTGAATTCTATTTCAAGCACGGAAATGGATTGTTAAAATAAACAGGTAAGTTTTAAGTTATAAGTTATGTGGCGCCATCTACATCGCAACATGCAAACTATCACAATGACGTCAAAATATCACACTGACGTCAAAATACTGTTTCGTGGTCACCCCATAAGTTGTAATGTATGATATTTTAAATTCAATTTATCGTTTAAAGTACTAATACAGCAGAATCGCAATTCATTTGGAATGAATGTACTCATACGTAATTCAGGAAGTCGAATTTTGTAAACAAATATGTCATATTTAAAAAGATATAGGAAACTATAGAGAGCCGTGCTGAATAAACTAAAATTGGTTTATTATTCAAATTTAGCAAGTTGTATGAGAAACCAAAGCGGTACATATGTTACTTGCCGCACATCAATTATTTTCTAATAGTTTTTGGATAAGGGTGTTTTTAGATATTTTCTTATAATTGTTTTTTCCAGCACGACCCCCTATCCACATCTATAAATTATTTATTATTACGAATTCACAATATCTGTTGCGGCACATATAACGTGTTAATAGAGTACATTCCTTGAGTTTAAGAAACTTTTTAAAACGCTATATATTTTTCAAGTTACACGGGGGCCGAGCTGAAAACGTTTGGCTGGCACGACCCCCTTTTTTTACATATTTCTTCAAAAGTACAGAGGTACATTGAAAAAGAAACCGGTACATATACTCCTAGAGGCGAGTACATTGCATTGGTGCACACCCAAAACGCAAATTCTGGGGGGCCGTGCGGGGCAAACGGACATGTACTATCGACACGAGAAGAAGTCCACGACAAAAGCATTTCTTGTAAATACTAAAGAACCTTCGAAAAATTACTAAGTATTCCCAAAATTAAACTCTAAGGACAGTGAATAACACTAAAGCGCCCTAGATCTTGTGTACAATGTAACCACATCTTACGGTAACAGTTCCTGACACCCAGTCTGTTCTCAATGTGCAGCCCTAATTACCGCAGATCATCCTCTTAGCGGCATTCTGCTAAATTAATACGCTTTACTCCTGTAACTTTGGAGTACAGACCATAAGATGTAGCGATTTGAGCTCTTGGCTGGAGAAACGACATGTTCCTCCAACATCAAGTTGAGCTGAACGGTGCTAATCCATGCGTCATGTTCGTGAACGGGCGCCGTCAGTAGGGACTGGTCTTATCTTAGCTTCCACGGCTTATTTGAATTTAATTTAATTTTTGAATTGTTTTTTTAATCTTTTTATCACGGATGCTTTTAAGGTTCTGCATCGGTCTGACATGTATAATTTCAACATGAATGATGTAACCAATATTTTGTAAGCAAATGTTTCCGTGGAGTTTCTTGTCCGTTCTTCTCCATAGGTTCCATAATAGTAGGTATTTTTGGAATGGGAAACCAGCTTCATCTTTCTACCCCTTGACAATTCAAAAGTGCCTGTAATTTGTTTATTTGAAATAAATACTTTGAGTTTGAGTTTTCCACCAACAAAAAGCCTACAAAATAATAAAGCTGTACATAAGACGTACCTAACTGAAAGTTACGTTTCATAATCCCCCTTACCAGTTACTTTACCCTTATACTTTTAAGATCAAGTTGTCTAATAAATATCTACATATTTTAGTATTTCTTAATAAAATGTAGTAGCCCCATCGATATCGAGAAGTCATATTTCATTATTCATTTACATAATGTTGCATTAATTACCGGTCTAACTTACGACCTGTCGAACTTAAGACCTGTGGACCCAATGACACGTCGCATACTTGTTTGTCACACTAATAACATAAACTCTTCTTCATATACTATCGACAAAACGGACGTCTTTACACCTTAAAGTTTACAAAACAGACGCCTTTACAATTGCATTGTACTTTATGACAAAATAAAACAAAGGGCCATAGGGCCAGGGTTTTTTTAGCCTTTGCTAGGCTGTTAACTAAACAGCTAATCAAGCTAGTTGGCTGCGACAGATATATCTTCCTGCTACGTATATTCGAATGATCTGTCTGCCAGTCAATCAACCATTGACAGAGAGCTACTAACACATCTTGTACCCAGTTCTTACTCTGAATACTCTGTGCACATTATAGCTTGCTCTGTCTACCTTGGTATTTAGAAACGAGCCCCTCAAGCGTCACTCAACAACGCTACTAACTCAACAATTGAACCACACCGTAATGCGGCGGGATTAAGCGCCTCTATTAATATACGTATTGTACGGAATGAAGCCTCTTCAATTCACCACCGTATATTGTGCTTCATTTGAAATAATCGCTTAATTCCACGTAATGGATATACCTAGTTCTTGTAGACTGCTGTAGAAATGTCTGGAACCGGTTTTGTATATTTTAAAACGGGTGTTAAAAGATATTTTTCAGAGTGTACAAAATGAGTCCTGAAATATATTTTCTAAGAAATATAATCATTATGTTAGAGAAAGGTTTTATTGACCCCCCCAATTTACTTTTTGGATTGTTTACATTTGATGCATTACCTAAATAAAACGGTCATAAAATACACTACATTTACATCTCACAAAATTATCGAGTTACACACCCAAATTAAAGTAGCCACATGGATATTAACATATAATTATTTATTAGGGATGTTTACATTTGATAGGGATGTTTGAATTTTAAATATTTTACTTAATGTGTTTTTTATTTTAATTATTTTATTTATCATCAACACAATTATATTACAGTACACTATTTTAATCTTCGACACAATGTATTTTGTTATGAAGTTTCCGTGGATGGGTGACCATCTTTACATACCGAGACTCCTCCGTGCCTCGGAAAGCACCGGCTGCCATTCGTGGCATAATCTTTGACAGTCGTTACGGGTCGTCAGAAGCCCGAAAGTCTGACAACCAGTCAGACTTTCGGTCGGCTTACCAAGGGGTATCTTATTACCCAGTTACTGGGTTGTGAAGGTCAGATAGGCAGTCACTCCATGTAAAATACTGGTATTCAGCTGCATCCGGTTAAACTGGAAGCTGACCCCAACATAGTTGGGAAAAGGCTAGGTAGATTGTTTGATTTTTGTATTTTGTTGTGAAATAAATGACTTATTAATATGGTTGCCTCAACTGTACAATGCGATACTAAAGCGTTATTATAGTCACACGATATTGCGAGAACTTTACCAGCAAACAGAAAACTGTGCTTTATCAAGCAATTACTTACTGTTCAGGTCAATCCAAAGCGATTCAAGCTTCAAAAAACCGGTCAAGAGCGAGGTCGAACTCGCGCACCGAGGGTTCCGTTCCGATTTCTGAAAAAGTGTGCTACTTAGAGACATCGTTTTATTTCTCCTGTAATCTTTACATAAACTTCTATCACATAGGTAGAATAATTTCAGATTTTTCTCTTTGCAAACTTCGGAGATAAGGGGGGAACGGTATTTTTTTACATTTTTCATCAAAAGTCGAAAATTATGCGGCCTAAAAAAAAATAGTTTAAGAATGTGCAAACAGCGCTCTTTCATATGATATCCCACATGACCTAGTAGCCCCACTTTAATTTTTTAAGACCCCCCTTTCAGTCCCTGTTGCAAAAAAAATATAAATATTTTTATTTCTTTCTTATTTGCAAAATAGTTGGGTAAACGTCATCTAAAACTATTCTAAATTTCAAGTTGATAGCATTAGTAGTTCTTGAGATATCCAGCTGTGACAGACAGACAGACAGACAGACAGACAGACTGAGTCACTTCATAAGGGTTCCTTTTTTACCATTTTGGTACGGAACCCTAAAAAGCAACTATTACTTCTCAGTATTCTTCTTGATTAACGCCTTAAACTAAACACAATCAAACGGCAAACTAAGCAACGTACCCACAGGTGTATCATAAATCCTGACTATAAGGGCAGGACTATACCTCAACGCGCACTAAGTGCTATATAAGCTCAATAGATCCCCGTTTATCTGGTGCTAGTGTACCGTCGGCCTTATTTATGAGTCTCCGCAGACTATTCATTTGGTAAGACGTTATAGAGTTGTTTGGTTCATCCCCTATTTTTATGGGCCTTTGCAAGATAAACTGTGTGGTAGCGTAGTTTCCCGACAATAGCCGAAGTCCCACGAGGTTTGGGAGAGCAGGAAATAATCAATTGGCCGAAAGATATTGGTTAACGTATGTTTCTATTTTGGAAGTCTGTAGTGTTCGGGGGTTGTGTGGGGACGTCACGGGACATAAAAATACCCATTCGTTTCAACCTGACCTTTGTTTGCTGTATTCTTTATTTTGTTTCCCCAAAATTTACCACACTTTTTGGTTGTATACTATACAGGCTGTATCAGAAAGATGTGGTCAAAATTAAGAGTGTGGTGAAGACCATCAAACTAAATAAATTTCTCCTTGGGACCAACATTGTAATAATCAGTCGTCGCCTACAAAACTTCAATAGGTACTTACTCGACCCAAATGTGTCGGACGACTGATAACTTTTTCTCGATTACGATGTTGGTCCCATGGAGAAAGTTGTTCAGTTTGATGGTCTGTAACACACCCTTATTAGGGTTCCATACCAAAATGGTAAAAAAGGAACCCTTATGGTGTGACTCAGTCTGTCTGTCTGTCACAGCTGCACATTTTGCAAATAAGAAAGAATTAAAAATATTTATATTTTTTTTATAACAGGGACTTAAAAATTCAAAGTGGGGCTACTAGGACATGTGGGGTATCATATGAAAGAACGCTGTTTGCACATTCTCAAACATGTTTTTAGTTTATATAATTATGTTACAGTTATAACCCGTTTTTCGTTAGAACTCGTTTTCCCTAGTTAAAACTAGTTTTTACTAAATGCCTTTGTTAAAACTAGAAATACCTAGTCAAAACTAGAATTTACCACTGATATATTTGATTTTTAGATAAAACTAGTTGTCACTCCGAGCTTTAGTTAAAACTAGCCTAGAGAAACTAATTTGGGATGGAAAACAAGATATAGTTTTAAAATATTTATTAAAAATATCTAGGGCACAGAGTCATGTAACTCATGTAAGTACCTAATACAAATAATAATCTGTCAAAAAAGGAACATTTTAGGGAACATCGACATAAAGTAGTTGTTGCCAAGGTGACAATATTAATTAAAAGTTAATAAAATAATCTGTTCCTATGGCTGCTTCCTTAGCAACAGTTCTCAAAGGTAAATTTGTTTTCGGAACATCTTACCTACCTAATAGCGATATAATTAAGCAATACATAGGTATACAGGGTGTAAGGGACAGCCCTCCGCAAACTCACAGGGTGCATACAGCTCCTCATTTTGAATCATATTCCACCGGAAATTTTCTCAGGAAAATTTTCATTTTTTCAAATTTTTTTTCAGTTACATTTTCTTTATTTCAATGAAAAATTGCATTGTGTGTTCGCAGCACTCCATTTATGTAAAAAAAACTGCAAAAAAACAGCAAAAAAGAAAAACCAGCAATGGATGTTGAAATACTCTAACCAACGACGGGTGAAATCAGCTGTTCACTTTCTGTCTAGCTACAGAGTTCATCGAACTCACCGCATACCTATTACCTACCCCTCCCAACCAGTAATAGACGCTCCAATTTGTGCACAAAAACACAAACAAATCAGGTTTATTGGATTCCCATAACGTTCCTGAAAAAATTTCATGTACCGGTCATGTTAGTATGACATACTGAATTCACCCTATCAGTTTGCGGAGGGCTGTCCCTTACACCCTGTATACCTGCAATATAATTTGTCGAGCATTCCATATTTCGTTCCAATCTTGTGAAAACCCTGATCATCCCTTTGGAAGAACGACTACATTACGTAGATCAGCTTTTGCTCTGTCGACATAGGGATTTGTATAATTGCATCATCACCGATTTCTACTGAAACGTGTATTTCATCTGAAGCAAATGTCATTCTCTTGGCCTGTTATTTTAAATTTTGGGTGGCTGTTTCTCTGGATGCCATTATTTGTCAGTTTTAACTGGTTCGCTTCGGAAAAACGCGTTTTGTCTAGTAAGAACTAGTTTTAACTGATATTCAATTTTGTGCATTAGTTCATTCTAGTTTTAACAAAAGCATTTAGTAAGAACTAGTTCTAACTAGGGAAAACGCGTTCTTTCTAAAAACTGGTTTTAACTGTAACATATATACATACATAGTTTTCGACTTTTGATGAAAAATGTAAAAAAAATCCGTTCCCCCCCCCCCCCCTTATCTCCGAAGTTTGCAAAGACAAAAACCTGAAATTATATTATGTGATAGAAGTTTATGTAAAGATTACAGAAAAAATAAATTGATGTTTCTAAATAGCACACTTTTTCAGAAATCGGAACGGAACCCTCGGTGCGCGAGTCCGACTAGCTCTTGAACGGTTTTTTACCATCATTCTACAAGTCTTTCGACCTCCATTACAGCTCTTCTAAAAACCCGCAATATTATAAATTTTAAGTCCCAAAGCCACAAAAACCATATTTATTTTTCTCATTTTCCTTTCACAAAGTCACACTTAATACATCCGAAAAAAGGTAAATCCATCTGTTTATAATGAGCAGCTGTTCCGCCACACAACCTAATACCTGGTTTCATATTTAATTTACAAGAGCATTATGAATCCGTGGCGGGATTTGTTGAGGGCCCATAACTGTTGTTTTACAACACCCTGTAGGGTCGTTCTGTCGAGACTTGGGGTTATACAGCGTTTCATTTATGTCTAATTTGCTGTAGACATTAAGTATTGATGCACTAAAAATTGTATTGAAGTATGGCGTAAAACAGAGTTATGGGTTTGTGTGTTTGTTTATTGTTGCAGGGAATGGATGAAAGGAGCAGGATGCTAAAAATAAATTCTTGTTGTTAAGGTTGATGCGCCAGGGTAGCCCGCGAAATTCAAAATTTCTTACGTTTTTTGCAATTTGTAGGTCAGTGTGAGCTTGTATGTTGATTAAAATATGATTCGCGGCCGTAGCGTATATGGCTTTACAGAATTATAATCATTAGAATCAGCAATACAACTCCTTGGGTTAGCATTTACCTCAAATGTAGCGATTTCATGAAATCATGAGGTTTGAGGTAAATGCTAACCTAAGGAGTTGTATTGCTGATTCTAATGATTATAATTCTGTAAAGCCATATTAGCTACGGCCGCGAATCATATTTTAATCAACATACAAGCTCACACTGACCTACAAATTGCAAAAAACGTAAGAAATTTTGAATTTCGCGGGCTAACCTGGCGCTTTCGCCTTAAGAGAATTCAGACAGGAGTATAAAACGGCTTATTCTAATCGGATCCCACAATCCGATCCTATTTTGTGGGATTCGTTCGGAATGTGGATAAAATTAACCGTATTGTACATACATACATACATCAGACATAGAAAACGACTAGCCTATTAGCATAATCAGTCTATAATGTTCCCACTGCTGGGACACAGGCCGTAATCTACCACTGGGGCCCAGATTGAAAACGGTTAACACTATCATTATCATCATTTCAGCCGAAAGACATCCACTGTTGGTTATAGGCCTCCCTCAAGCACCGCCACTTCGACCGGTTCTGTGCTTCTTGAATCTAGTCGATTCCAGTGGCCTTCCAAAGATCATTGGTCCACCTGGTGGGAGGCCTTCCAACCCTACGTCTTTCACCAAGAATTTCCAAACTTAATCACTTCCAGTAATTAAGTTTGGCAATTCTTCGGGCTATGTATGTAATATGTATGTCAGTTACCTTGCATTACTATACTATATCATAAAAAATAAAAGAAGCTCCGACTTAGATAATCCATCTTTAAACAAAGTCACCGTATGTAAACATTAGTAAAACTTACAAGCTCAAGTTATAAAGATACTCAAGTACTTCATAAAACTTCAAACATAAAAAAACCGTAAACCAAGCAATTCGAAATTACGCAAAGAACTATCACGATTCAATAATTAAATTGTCTTTTGAATTTTACAATTGAAAAGATGTCTACCGATGCGTGGCAAAAATTTAATTTAATTAATTGAAAGGCTTTCCCGTTGAGTACTTTTACTAACAGGCAGTGAAGTGTAGGATACAGTTTTTCCAATATACATTTTGATACTGTTAACGTTTAATGTATTGACGCCACGGTTGGCGCAGTGGTTGAGCGATTGACTGCTGCGCAGAATGTCGCGGGTTCGATTCCCGCACGGAACAAATATTTGTACGACCTACAAGTATTTGTTCCGAGTCTGGGTGTTTTTCTATCTATAATATGTATGTATTTACAAAAAAAAATGTATATAAGTAGTTTATCAGCCATCTCGTTACCATAACACAAGCATTAGGTTGCTTAGCTTGGGACTAGATGGCGTTGTGTGAAATGTCCGAGGATATTATTATTATTAATGTAAATTTTTTGTGACTTTTTATTTTCATTACTCATATAATTTTATGAGCGGTTTACATTAATAGCTTTTAGATTTCTATTAATTTTGTAGTGTTTACAGAGAAATGAAATGTGTAAGATTCTACAGTACAAAATGCTGATATTTTGTACTGTAGAATCTTACCTAATAGGAAATAGGTTGATAGTGTCCAAGTTACTTATGTACGAAAAGAAAGTGATTTGTACATATACAACGTTTCGGTTTGCATCCTCGTCAAACAGAGTGTGATACAGAACATCAAACCCAATAACTTTCTCCATGGGACTAATATCAATCAATCTGCCTAGCCTTTTCCCAACTATGTTGGGGTCGGCTTCCAGTCTAACCGTATGCAGCTGAATACCAGTATTTTACATGGAGCGAATGCCTATCTGACCTCCACAACCCAGTTACTGGGTAATACGATACCCCTTGGTAAGACTGGTTGTCAGACTTTCGGGCTTCTGACGACCCGTAACGACTGTCAAAGATCCACGAATAACAGGCGGTGAGAGCCGTAAAAACGTCGTTTTGTTTAGTGTTTTATTCGTAGATAACACGTATTTAAATTTTGAAAAAAATATATTACTTAGTTCAGACTTCGATCTAGAAATTTCGGCCGTCCGATACACGATTACTTGCACTTTACTGCATCCAATTAAATCGCAAAGACAAGTCTAAATTATGATCTATATCTTATTTCATTTGATTTATATTAGGCTTTGAACAATAAAACTTATGCCATAATAAAGGTCGTAAAAAATGTAATTTATAACGGCTATCATAATTTGAAATATCAAAATATTTATATCACTAATTCCAATGTCAAGTGTTTTCAGCTTCGCAAACGCTCGCCCTGAGCCGTTTAGTCCCGAGCGGAACGTGACGGAGGTCGGACGTGTGCCAATTTTTCGAACCCGCCACCCCGCTAACTTCTGTCACCGGCTGCGACCGGCACAAATTAGCATGTGTTGAAAACAGTTGAATTTGAACGCTATGCCTATGTAAATAAAGACGTCACGCGCGCAAAAGCTTTATTGGTATTTATTTTTATCACGGCCTATGTTTACCAATCGCATCAAGTGTGTAAAACAGTTGAATTTGAACCCTACACTGGAGCTTATAAAGCCGCCTGACGCGCAAATTTTTGGTTCACTATTTTCAAATCTCAAATAGGTAGGTGCCACAGAATAAAGTTAATACGGGTGGTTTTATAATGAATATCGGATAGGAAATGAGATTTCTTCATAACATCACGCCTGAATTCTTTCAAAGGGTTGGGCAGGGATGTTCAGAAAATAAGTAGGCCCTCAAATGTATTTTTCTGTATACCTACAGAAAGTTTTTTTTTCTAATTAGGTATCTTCTTATTTTTTTTGTATTTCAAGGTCAAAATGTAAATCCAAGATGGCGGCTGCAAAAATTTCCAATTTTTCGTCATGGGTGTCGTTTTCGTGATATTTTAGGTCGCTGAAAATGATAGTGGGGTCAAAATGAAAATCCAAGATGGCGGCTGCGAAAATTTCCTAATTTTTCGTCATGGGTGTCATTTTCGTGATATTTTAGGTCGCTGAAAACGATAGTGGGGTCAAAATGAAAATCCAAGATGGCGGCTGCGAAAATTTCCTAATTTTTCGTCATGGGTGTCATTTTCGTGATATTTTAGGTCGCTGAAAACGATAGTGGGGTCAAAATGAAAATCCAAGATGGCGGCTGCGAAAATTTCCAAATTTTTCGACATGGGTGTCATTTTCGTGATATTTGAGGTCGCTGAAACCGATAGTGGGGTCAAAATGAAAATCCAAGATGGCGGCTGCGAAAATTTCCTAATTTTTCGTCATGGGTGTCATTTTCGTGATATTTTAGGTCGCTGAAAACGATAGTGGGGTCAAAATGAAAATCCAAGATGGCGGCTGCGAAAATTTCCTAATTTTTCGTCATGGGTGTCATTTTCGTGATATTTTAGGTCGCTGAAAACGATAGTGGGGTCAAAATGAAAATCCAAGATGGCGGCTGCGAAAATTTCCAAATTTTTCGACATGGGTGTCATTTTCGTGATATTTGAGGTCGCTGAAACCGATAGTGGGGTCAAAATGAAAATCCAAGATGGCGGCTGCGAAAATTTCCAAATTTTTCGTCATGGGTGTCATTTTCGTGATATTTTAGGTCGCTAAAAACGATAGTGGGGTCAAAATGAAAATCCAAGATGGCGGCTGCAAAAATTTCCTAATTTTTCGTCATGGGTGTCATTTTCGTGATATTTTAGGTCGCTGAAAACGATAGTGGGGTCAAAATGAAAATCCAAGATGGCGGCTGCGAAAATTTCCTAATTTTTCGTCATGGGTGTCATTTTCGTGATATTTTAGGTCGCTGAAAACGATAGTGGGGTCAAAATGAAAATCCAAGATGGCGGCTGCGAAAATTTCCAAATTTTTCGACATGGGTGTCATTTTCGTGATATTTGAGGTCGCTGAAACCGATAGTGGGGTCAAAATGAAAATCCAAGATGGCGGCTGCGAAAATTTCCAAATTTTTCATCATGGGTGTCATTTTCGTGATATTTTAGGTCGCTAAAAACGATAGTGGGGTCAAAATGAAAATCCAAGATGGCGGCTGCAAAAATTTCCTAATTTTTCGTCATGGGTGTCGTTTTCGTGATATTTAAGGTCGCTGAAACCGAAAGTGGGGTCAAAATGAAAATCCAAGATGGCGCCTGCGAAAATTTCCAAATTTTTCGTCATGGGTGTCATTTTCGTGATATTTTAGGTCGCTGAAAACGATAGTGGGGTCAAAATGAAAATCCAAGATGGCGGCTGCAAAAATTTTCTAATTTTTCGTCATGTTCATTTTCAGCGACCTAAAATATCACATAAACGACACCGTTTTCGTGATATTTTAGGTCGCTGAAAACGATAGTGGGGTCAAAATGAAAATCCAAGATGGCGGCTGCGAAAATTTTCAAATTTTTCGTCATGGGTGTCATTTTCGTGATATTTTAGGTCGCTGAAAACGATAGTGGGGTCAAAATGAAAATCCAAGATGGCGGCTGTGAAAATTTCCAAATTTTTCGTCATGGGTGTCATTTTCGTGATATTTGAGGTCGCTGAAAACGATAGTGGGGTCAAAATGAAAATCCAAGATGGCGGCTGCGAAAATTTTAAAATTTTTCGACATGGGTGTCATTTTCGTGATATTTGAGGTTGCTGAAAACGATAGTGGGGCCAAAATGAAAATCCAAGATGGCGGCTGCGAAAATTTCCTAATTTTTCGTCATGGGTGTCATTTTCGTGATATTTTAGGTCGCTGAAAACGATAGAGGGGTCAAAATGAAAATCCAAGATGGCGGCTGCGAAAATTTCCAAATTTTTCGACATGGGTGTCATTTTCGTGATATTTGAGGTCGCTGAAACCGATAGTGGGGTCAAAATGAAAATCCAAGATGGCGGCTGCGAAAATTTCCAAATTTTTCATCATGGGTGTCATTTTCGTGATATTTTAGGTCGCTAAAAACGATAGTGGGGTCAAAATGAAAATCCAAGATGGCGGCTGCAAAAATTTCCTAATTTTTCGTCATGGGTGTCGTTTTCGTGATATTTAAGGTCGCTGAAACCGAAAGTGGGGTCAAAATGAAAATCCAAGATGGCGCCTGCGAAAATTTCCAAATTTTTCGTCATGGGTGTCATTTTCGTGATATTTTAGGTCGCTGAAAACGATAGTGGGGTCAAAATGAAAATCCAAGATGGCGGCTGCAAAAATTTTCTAATTTTTCGTCATGTTCATTTTCAGCGACCTAAAATATCACGAAAACGACACCGTTTTCGTGATATTTTAGGTCGCTGAAAACGATAGTGGGGTCAAAATGAAAATCCAAGATGGCGGCTGCGAAAATTTTCAAATTTTTCGTCATGGGTGTCATTTTCGTGATATTTTAGGTCGCTGAAAACGATAGTGGGGTCAAAATGAAAATCCAAGATGGCGGCTGTGAAAATTTCCAAATTTTTCGTCATGGGTGTCATTTTCGTGATATTTGAGGTCGCTGAAAACGATAGTGGGGTCAAAATGAAAATCCAAGATGGCGGCTGCGAAAATTTTAAAATTTTTCGACATGGGTGTCATTTTCGTGATATTTGAGGTTGCTGAAAACGATAGTGGGGCCAAAATGAAAATCCAAGATGGCGGCTGCGAAAATTTCCTAATTTTCAGTCATGGGTATCATTTTCGTGATATTTGAGGTCGCTGAAAACGATAGTGGGGTCAAAATGAGAATCCAAGATGGTGGCTGCGAAAATTTCCTAATTTTTCGTCATGGGTGTCATTTTCGTGATATTTTAGGTCACTGAAAGCGATAGTGGGATCAAAATGAAAATCCAAGATGGCGGCTGCGAAAATTTCCTAATTTTTCGTCATGGGTGTCGTTTCCATGGTTTTAGAGGGTGCTGAAAACGATAGTGGGTTCAAAATGAAAATCCAAGATGGCGGCTGCGAAAATTTCCTAATTTTTCGTCATGGGTGTCATTTTCGTGATATTTGAGGTCGCTGAAAACGATAGTGGGGTCAAAATGAAAATCCAAGATGGCGGCTGCGAAAATTTTCAAATTTTTTGACATGGGTGTCATTTTCGTGATATTTGAGGTCGCTGCAAACGATAATGGGGTCAAAATAAATGACTATCGTTTTCAGCGACCTAAAATATCACGAAAATGACACCCATGACGAAAAGTTAGGAAATTTTCATAGCCGCCATCTTGGATTTTCATTTTGACCCCACTATCGTTTTCAGCGACCTAAAATAACACGAAAATGACACCCATGACGAAAAATTTGGAAATTTTCGTAGCCGCTATCTTGGATTTTCATTTTGACCCCACAATCGTTTTCTGCGACCTAAAATATCACGAAAATGACACCCATGACGAAAAGTTAGGGAATTTTCGCAGCCGCCATCTTGGATTTTCATTTTGACCCCACTATCGTTTTCAGCGACCTAAAATATCACGAAAATGACACCCATGACGAAAAATTAGGAAATTTTCGCAGCCGCCATCTTGGATTTTCCTTTTTACCCGACTATCGTTTTCAGCGACCTAAAATATCACGAAAATGACACCCATGACGAAAAGTTAGGGAATTTTCGCAGCCGCCATCTTGGATTTTCATTTTGACCCCACTATCGTTTTCATCGACCTAAAATATCACGAAAATGACACCCATGACGAAAAATTAGGAAATTTTCGCAGCCGCCATCTTGGATTTTCCTTTTTACCCGACTATCGTTTTCAGCGACCTAAAATATCACGAAAATGACACCCATGACGAAAAGTTAGGAAATTTTTGCAGCCGCCATCTTGGATTTTCATTTTGACCCCACTATCGTTTTCAGCGACCTAAAATAACACGAAAATGACACCCATGACGAAAAATTTGGAAATTTTCGTAGCTGCCATCTTGGATTTTCATTTTGACCCCACTATCGTTTTCAGCGACCCCAAATATCACGAAAATGACACCCATGACGAAAAATTAGAAAATTTTCGCAGCCGCCATCTAGGATTTTCATTTTGACCCCATTATCGTTTACAGCGACCTCAAATATCACGAAAATGACACCCATGACGAACAGTTAGGGAATTTTCGCAGCCGCCATCTTGGATTTTCATTTTGACCCCACTATCGTTTTCAGCGACCTAAAATATCACGAAAATGACACCCATGACGAAAAATTAGGAATTTTTTTGCAGCCGCCATCTTGGATTTTCATTTTGACCCCACTATCGTTTTCAGCGACCTCAAATATCACGAAAATGACACCCATGTCGAAAAATTTGGATATTTTCGCAGCCGCCATCTTGGATTTTCATTTTGACCCCACTATCGTTTTCAGCGACCTAAAATATCACGAAAATGACACCCATGACGAAAAATTAGGAAATTTTCGCAGCCGCCATCTTGGATTTTCATTTTGACCCCACTATCGTTTTCAGCGACCTAAAATATCACGAAAATGACACCCATTACGAACAGTTAGGGAATTTTCGCAGCCGCCATCTTGGATTTTCATTTTGACTCCACTATCGTTTTCAGCGACCTAAAATATCACGTAAATGACACCCATGACGAAAAATTTGGAAATTTTTGCAGCCGCCATCTTGTATTTTCATTTTGACCCCACTATCGTTTTCAGCGACCTAAAATATCACGAAAATGACACCCATGACGAAAAATTTGGAAATTTTCGCAGCCGCCATCTTGGATTTTCATTTTGACCCCACTATCGTTTTCAGCGACCTAAAATATCACGAAAATGACACCCATGACGAAAAATTAGGAAATTTTCGCAGCCGCCATCTTGGATTTTCATTTTGACCCCACTATCGTTTTCAGCGACCTAAAATATCACGAAAATGACACCCATGACGAACAGTTAGGGAATTTTTGCAGCCGCCATCTTGGATCTGTCTTAAATGTCTAAAATGTGTCTAAAATGTCTAAAATCTGTCTAAAATGTCTAATCTGTCTAAAACTTTCAAAAATACTTACTAGAAAAATAAAACAAAATAAACTTGTATACTAATCAGTTCAAGTTTATCTACTGCATTGCTCTATTCTGTGACGCAACATAGTACCTACTCGAGTTCATGAACTCATGAGCGGTGCGCTTGGCGCGCGTTTCCCGCTCATCGTAATTTATTACGTATCGCTACTCCTTGCGGGGGCTGCGGTAAGCATTTAATACCTACGGCGCTTGCTTTCACCCCGCCTTAACGTGCTTTCCGAGGCACGGAGGAATCTCGACATCTAAAGATGGTCACCCATCCACTGACCAACCCCGGCAAGCTTAGCTTAACCTGACGGATCGACCCGTGCGGCTGTTATTACTTAGCCACGAGCTCCTCTAATCCACCTCTAAGGGACTAATATCGTATTCGCGAAAAAAAAACTTTAAAACCTACTCGAGGCAAATATAAGTAGGTATAGGACGGCTGATTATTTTTTCGCGATTACGATGTTGGTGCTATGGCAAAAGTTGTTCGGTTTGATGGTCTAAACCACACCCTTAAATTTGACGAGGATGCAAAAGGACACGTTGTATAACGTTAATGGATTAAATAAAATAGAATTTTCATTCATGGTAACATGTTTAAACATAAATTTTAATAAAGCTCTAAATAGTTCAAAATTCAAAATTACTTGTTTGTGACACATAGGTAAAATGTACATGATGTTATAAAATAATTTATATTGAAGAAACGTATTTTTTATTTTGAAATTGTGTTATTTATTAAATTCAAATGTAAATTATTTTAGTGTTATGCTGTAATTGTGTAATTTAATTTAATTAATTTATTTAATTAATTCAGATACAATTTATTTGTTCATGAATAAATGACTATGATTATAAAAATATTGTATCACTATGCGCTGCCTTGCACGGCGTACAAATTATTTAATTTTGTTCACAGTAATAGTTGTACAGGTAGTAAATAGGTATTTATAGCCTACAAAATTATAAAATACTTCTAGTAACCATCTTAAATATTTAGTAATAAAATAATCATAAACAAAACAATACAAATTAAGGAAACAATTTAATATCTAGCTAAACTTATTAAATTAAATTAACTAAAATAAGTAGGTCACAAATATATTATCTGAGAATACCGGTTTTTATTTTTCTTCTGAATATTAATTTATGGTGTAATATGCTTTCTGAATTAGGAACTTATGGAGTGTTTTTTTGAAGGTATGTAAATCTTTTGAAGCTTTTATAGGTTGAGGTAGTTTATTAAATATTTTAAGAGCCATTACTAGAAAACTTTTTTAGAACAGTGGGATGATGATGTTACCATTACCTACAACAACTTTTATTATTTCTTTATGCCAACATGTCTATCGTCTGTAAACACGACCTGTCTATTCCAAACCACAGCGCAGCGGTACTCTAAGGCTGCTTTTCCACCAGAGATGTGCTATGCTACGTTGCTATTATATCCACCAATCATACTCATTGGTCCACATAGCATAGCAGTGGTGGAAAAGGGTTCAGCTAAGTTATGTTTCTTATATGGAAGGATGCGTGCTATGGATGCGTGCCATGGATCGAGCTATGGATGCGTGCATGGATGGTGTATGGTCCCGCTACATAGCTTGTGTCTTGTTGACGTACATTTTGACTCATATGCCAAGTTTCATAGAATAACTTCTAGTAATGTTTAGTTGTATTTTTTTTCTTTTTTTCTATATTACTTTGATCAATTCCATCACCATGTTAATTTTAATTATTATTTATATATTTTTTTTAGTTTATTGCTTCTGACACATCTAATATGTTTATGAGGCATGCGGTGCTAAACTTTAAGAAATTGTTGCACTAACTTTTGATTATGGCAGAAATATTACTTCAACTATTTGCAGTGTAAACAATTGTTGGTTGGCCAATAAAGGAAAATAAAAATAAATAGCTTAACATCAGTGGAAATGGTCACATAGTTTCGTAGCTTAGCTTTTACATTCTCGCAGCATAGCTGCATAGCACATCTCTGGTGGAAAAGCACCCTTATCCTCGTAGTTCTGCAATAAAGCTTCGTACCGAGCGCAAGCGACGTGTGTCGGACGTGTGCTCAAGGTACCAGTTTACTTAGAACCAAGGGGTTCTCAGCCTTACAGCTAAAGGAAAGGGAAGGCTCTCTTCCATTCCCTTTACTTAGCTGTAAGGCTGACGCAAACATAATTAATTATGTAGAATATAATATAAATAATTACTTTTATAAATGGTAATCATAATATTAATTATGTGTGATGTGATGTGATAAGTGTGGATATGTCACTTTTAGTTAAGTACAGTATTTTTATTTCACGAAGCGACTTGCACTTTGCTTGTAGCATCAGCACATAACACACACGCACACACACTTCCAACTTCGCCATTGTCTGGGACGGTACCGAGAGCTCCTGCGCTTACACACACATTCACAGCGTGTTTGTACACTTGGTAACCACAAGTAAAGCGCGTGTCACTTCAATCAATCTGCTTAGCCTTTTCCCAACTATTCATGTATTTGGCCGGATATTCCATGTACCGGTACCTCATGTGATGATTGTAGTGAACGTCACTATTTTTATTTATCACGTTTTTGTAAGTTAAATTTTTTGTTATCTAGATACACTACCTTACATGGATGTGAAGTGTGTGGGTGATAACGCGCCACACTAACAGCTGACAACGCGCGTCGCACGTATTCTTGTTAGGCAGGTACTCAATATCTTATTGGAACAATTGTCATGCGCTTAGCGAATTTAAAAAATCGATTCTTTGGGAAATTTGTTTGTTATCATGAGTACAATTATGTGTTTAAAAATAAATCAGCTGCTACACGACACATTTTGACGAGTTGTGTAGGGAACAGCTGATTTTTTTTCGCGATTTCAGGTTTGGTTCCATACTAAAGTTGTTTGTTATCATGAGTACAATCATGCGTTTAAGTATCGGTCACTAATTACCAGTCACCCTATGTAGCTCCGTCTCTCTCTCTCACACTGGAACCATGATGGATCCATGATCTTTTTCACATCCTAGTACGGCTCCAGATAATCAAATTGCTAGATGATTTTCTATATTATTTTCAAAATTTTAGGCTCAGTAGTTTTGGAGATAAGGTATATAATAATAAACTACTGATCCTAAAATTTTGATGTATGGATGGATGATGATGTTCAATGTTCGTCTATTTTCTTAAATAACTTTAGAACTATTTATCCCACCAAAAACATTTTCATGTAAAATTTTGCCAAGACGAGACCACATATAGCTCGCACTGACAAAAAGCTATCAGATCTCATGTAGAGCCAAGCTTCTAACTCTACACGCCCTAACTCTCCAAGCTCTAACTTCACAAACTCTACACCTTAGTCAAAATATGAGGCTTGGCCGTTTCATTACTACAAGAACTATTGTATAACAGAAAAATAATGAACAGTGAATACATTTTTCACCTTGCGCCCATGTGATGGTATAAGCGAAACGGCCAAGCCACATGTTTGTTGTGTAGAGTTTGTGAAGTAAGGGCTTGGAGAGTTCGGGCGTGTAGAGTTAGAAGCTAGGCTCTACATGAGATCTGATAGCTTTTTGTATGTGCGAGCTATATGTGGTCTCGTCTTGGCAACATTTTACATGAACATGTTTTTGGTGGGATTTCATTTCTTTTTGTAAGTTGCTTATTATACGAGTATTTTTCTGTTGTTAATTTTTTCTTTCTTTTTTTGGGATTAGGTTGATAGGTAGGAGATTAATAAACACTTATCGAAGTATATACAAGTGTATTAATATTATTCGTAATAAGTACTTATTATTTGCGGAAGTGTCATACAAATTTCCATCCCCTAGTTTAAGGGATTGGAGGGTAAATGTTCCAAGTTTTAGAATTTTTTTGTTGTTTGTGTACTAATACTAGCTTACATACCAAATTTTAGCATTCTAGGACTTCAGGAAGTACCCTAAGAATTTTTATGATCATCAGTGAGTCAGTGACGAAATCGGGGTATTTTAGATATCAATAAAATCTAAAGTATAAGAGCTATGCAATTGAAACTTTATAGGTTTAATAAGTCAACCACTGAAATCATATCCCGAAAATTTTGTTTATCTGGTATAATCCAAACCCAAGTTAAGAAGGTTCAAAAATACGACGAAGAGCTTCGAGAAAAGGAAGGTAGTGCCCTTGCGCTTCGCTTGGCTCGTCTTGGCGGGGGCACTACCGTGCCCCTAGATTGAGACCCTCATAGTAAGCCCTTCCATTTGATAAGCCACACAGTAAAGTTTGCAAAACTTTCTTTTTTAATTTTCTTATTTGCCTCCTAAAAGTGACGCCCATATTTATAATTCATTTATTTACTTTAGCCGTACATGTTTTGGTCACAGCAAATCCATATGTGTACCAAATTTCAACATAATCGGTCCATTAGATTCGGAGCAAATTGGCTGTGACAGACAGACAGACAGACACACGAGTGATCCTTTATGGGTTCCGTTTTTCCTTTTGAGGTACGGAACCCTAAAAATTAATGAAGGCTTTCCTAATCGTAGCCCAGCGGTAAGTCGGAAAACACTCAAGCGTCCTGAGATCATGTGATAATTTACGAGTAGCATTAGGTACTGAACTAATGAAGAAACCACCATCTGTTGCTATTGACCCAATCTACACTGGACCCGCGTGGTGGATTGTGGGTTGTCACCTCTCGCAGAGAGACCTGTTCGCTGAGAAGGCCTGTTTCCCAGCAGTGGGAAGGTTATAATAACAGCTAGGTACAGACAGCAACAGAGATAAGTAACCAGTGTTGTAGTGTGCGTGACACTACAAAACAGTATTGCTACTGTTAAAACGATTCATTACGTACAACACACAATGCCCTCACGCACACATCGCGTTCATGTGCGAGTGAGTGCGCTAATGTCTTCTCAATTATAGTATAACATAATTTCGCGTTGAAAACTTAAGCGTTCGTAGCCCAACGAATAAGGCATTATACTTCTGAGTACTACGGTGTGAGTTCAAATCTCTGAAGTGATGATTCTTTTTGCGATTTATTATTTTAAGCTAAAGCAATTAGAACAATTTTTGTTAAGAAAATGTTTTATTTATTTAAAATTGCTTAAATAAATAAAACAATTTTTAATAAATATCTTTATTTAAAAAAAAGAACATCAAAAGTGAACATGTTTTATTATAAATACAACAATATGTTTAGAACATGCTATTACATCTTTTTATACCATTATATAATATGTATACAACAATGGGCGGAGTGAATAAACATGTCACATAGATAACAAATATAATCTGATCCAGTAACAATAACATCACTCACACACTCCTACCTACACAGTACCGCCGACTTAATTTATTATGGCTAAATATGCTGTGAAAGTATTAAGTATTTCGTTTAGGTATCTATTATAAAATAAAGTCGCTTTTCATGTCTGTCTGTGTAGCCGCGTTGTTCTTCTAACGCCACAGATTTTGATGCGGTTTTCACTATCATGATAAATATTTAACTTATATATTATAGAAACCTTCATGTTTTAACAAGTCGTAAAAACCGTGCGAATCAGGGCCGGGTCGCTAGTTCAGTTATATACAGATATGAATTACCTACATTTTTGAAAATTAAAATTAAAATAAAAACATTTACCACCTGTATCGGGAACAGTAGGTATTATAATTATTACCAACCATTATTAATTATTTCTAGGAAAATAATAGATTTAAAAACGTTAAAATGTCTGAAATTTAAAGGTAGTATATAATATGTATGTTACGATAAGTCGGTGGTGATTTTCGACGAAGACAATTTTCATCAGTAATTATGACGACATTGTTTTGTCAATCGAAGTGCCGATATTCCGCAATTTTGACGGTGCACGGTATATAACAAAATTTTACGCGTCGGTTTGCAACATGTCAAACCGTCTGCTTGCAGGTGGTTCCGTACAGTTTGCATAATGACGTTGTGTGCTGCTGCTGTTATGCTGGTCTAAGCGAATGGATCTGATGTATGGGTGGCAACAATTTCACGCACGATGCCGAGGCGAAACATTTGTGTAAGCCAATGGTGTCGGTCCAGGCAGGCGACGGTTTATTTCGCTTGTCTCAGTGACAATGCACCCACAGTCAAACGGTTTTTCTCTACAAAAAAAAAAGTGAAAATATTAGGTCTAAACATACACCTCCCAAATTATAAATTAAGAAATAAAAGTTACACAATATAAATACAATGCAGAGAATATATATTTATATACTTAAATACAATTGATATATAAGGCTAGTGGTCAGTAATAATAAAAATTATAATACGATAAAATGGAAATAAAAAGGCAGGGCGAGTGACCTAGGAAATACATAATATCATACTTATAAAAAATAAAAAATAATATAATATAATAATGACACAAATAAAAAAAACAAACAACAAATAATATAATATAATGATGATTTTTTATTTTTTCTAAAAAGTATTAAACAATATTATTATACTTTATTTAGAATAGAAATCCTTTGTTTAATTACCATACATGCAATTTACATTTTTAAATATTTTAGATAAAAAATGAAATCTTTTAAAATTGTATTTTATTATTATTATCTAATCATTTACAAACATATTCATTATTTTTGAATATTTTATTACAAAACACAGATAAAAACTATTACTATAATACTGTGTAAACCAATAATGGAAATGATTAAATAATTATCGATATAATGAGTGGCTATGCAGTTAACAAAAATTGTATTTATTTGTTAACTGCATAGCCACTCATTATACTAAATTCAACTATTCCGGTGTCATTTCCTATTAGATTCAACTATTCATATCCACAATTCGTTAAATGAGATACAACAGACAATCATAATAAAATTACTGGGTGGGATCACGGTGACATAATAAATTAATACATTCTAATAATAATTTCACTCACCGATAGCATTGGGCGCCTTGCGATTTCACTAATAGAAATATTTTTTTTCTCATGCAAAACAATAATCTGAGCTTTTTGAAATCTTGTTAAATGATGCATGGTCTAAATTAATCAATATATCACAATCACAAACTTCAAGTGCAAAAGAAAGAGTATAATGTGTAGTTGCTAATGCAGACTGACTACATAAGTTCACAATTAAAGGCAGGAATATATTTTTAAAGCGGGTAGTTAGCTTCTAAACTGGGAAATAATTTTAAGTAGGCGAGAAACTTGTGGTAGATTCTCAAACTGGTCAGAATATCGCTTTATTCAGTTAGTATATTCATTTTAAATTACAAAATCTCAAAAATAATATTTTAGTAAACTCGAGGCTCGAACTCAGATCATTCTGTCACTGTAGGTTGAATGCTTACCTGTTGCGCCACGAGAGCAACTATCCTACATTGCGAAATTATGTTACACTATCATTTAAAAGACGTCAGCGCACTCACTCTATGAATGGGATGTGTGCGAGGCTGTCATTGTGAGCAGTACGTACAGTAGGATATAGTTTTGTAGTGTGCGTGTCTGGTTACTTAATTCCTTTGGCCTGTGTACATCTCTGTTTAGCTATTAGAACCTCGGCTTATATCTCACTTACTAGGAAAACTTGAAGGTGTCAGAGTAAATTGGTCGCGTCGCGTCGATACGCCCAAGTTCGAAGAGGCATGTTGCACGTACGACGTCTTCATAAACGATGGAGATTGACTGAATACAAAGTGAAGTTTTGCATGGCAACACTGACACTTTTAATCAATCTGGAGCTGGTTTGATGGAAACTTTACGTTAGTTTATCAGGTTTTTCGAGCGTAGTTCTTTGAAGCGCTATGCCGTCAGTTCCAAGTATGGTATAGTACCTTTTTAGCAAGCTAAAAACTACTGGATCTGTTTAAAAAAAAAAACTTTTGACACACTTCAAACTTGAGACCATACATAATATACAGTGAACAGCGGGCCTAAAACGGCCACATTAAGCAATTCCTCTAAAAGCGATTCATTTCCTGAATTCGCAGCAATTTATTATGATTGTGCTATTTGACGTATTTGACATTAAACTTCAATAAAGCAATTCATAATTTGTGGACCATTTTACGAATCTCCATAGAAAACTATCAAACAGATGAATTGCGTGCTATTAATCGTACGCAGATAAATTATGAATTGTCAGTTTGTGACCGGTTTACGATTTCATCGGCGGCAGCGAAAGACGGCTGCCGATAAAATTGCGTCTAATGTATGTTGTTGTTTGTTGTTGTTGTTGTATGTTATATGTGTGTTTCTATATGTTGTTGATAATGTAAAATGCCGCTCCGTTTGGTAGAAATTATCATCAATCGGAATTTTACACCATCCATGTCGTCTGTGTTCCGATTGTATCCAAATCCGTTAAATCCTTTATGCGTTATTGAGTAATAAACATGTATGTTCACAAACGTTTAATGTTTAGATACTTCCACGCCTAAGACAAAAATGGCGCGGCCCCTATTTTGTTCCTTCCTTTCAAAGATAGATGCATTAAAACCAAGAAAACTAATTAGTCTGTGCATTTTTCATTATTTCACAGTTTGCAACAGTAACATTCATCTGTTGAGTGTCGCCACAGAACAGCACGCCCTAGGCACTCCATTAAAATTCACTTGTTACCGTACAATTGCACCAAACAAGAGCAGTCAAAATGATAATACATTTAATTAAATTTATTAAATCTCCATAAGACAGGTACAATGTTTTGCCTACGGGCGACAGGTACGCTACTAATGAGGTCTTTGTTTTAAATAATTATCTTGTTCTTGTTTGTGGATATAATAAATAATTGCAAATATGGGCAGTATGTGGGCAGTAGGTAATTAAATAAATATTGGTCAATGTATTCTCTAACAAGAGAAAATGTTTGATTATTGGTCTATGAATGATCTAATTCAGAGTGAGACGTAGTATGTAAGGGCTTGTATCACCACCTACGATTAAGTTCCTATTAAGCTACTTTGCAGATAGTTTCATACAAATTCTGTTCCATTTTTGAATTTATTCGATAAGTAGTGGATATTCGGATATCGTGAAGTAGACCCTAAGCCTGTTAATTCCCCGGAAAACTTCGTATTTACCCACGTTTTAATTTTCCACCAACACAAAATAATTACAACCTAAAAATACGTCTTCATTCCTAAGTACCCCATTTTAAATTGCATCCTACACAGATTACCCTAATGTAATGGGGATACATTTTAACGCTCCCATTTTCCCTATTTTTCGCTAAAAACCCCTATTTTCCCACACTTTCCGATCTCACGCCGCTTTTATGCTTTCCTCCAAAAGTGTTCATGCTTTCTCGAAAACCCTTGATATTATTTTGCTTAGAAGCTCCGACTTTTCTTTACAAGGAAGTTGTTAAATTACGAATAATTTATACTTCAAACGGTCTTGGAAAATTGAAAATTATGGAGTTGATAGCATATAATTTGAGGATCCCTAAAAACTTGGCGTGAAAGAGGAGTCAAGTTATCTGCTGCGAAAAAAATTAAACAATAAGTTACGGTTACGGGAGTTTTTTTATAATGTTTACCTATTACTTGCTTTCGTCTTATTATTATTATTATTTTCTTGGATGTCTCAAATTTTCCATACATCGATCTTTCAAGAAAATCAAAAAGAGACATTGATCTACTAGATAAAAAGTATAACAGTTCCTCTTGAACTAGGCCCTGAAAAGATTATGTACCTAAATAATTTTGCATGTTAAACAAATCGCAGATAGTCTAGGCCTTATTTTATTCTCATTGTAACCTTCAAAACCTCCTTTTTCTTCCCTCATTGGTATGTAGATCGCGCTTATCGTAGCCTGAACAAGACAATCAACGTCATACATCATACGCTTTCGTCGGGACAGCGGGGCTAAAACGGCCACTTTGGCAGAATCATAATAGGATAATATAAATATTATGAATCATATTTGAAATCGTAAAACGGTCACAAACTGACAATTCATAGCACGCAATTCATCTGTTTGACAGTTTTGTATGGAGATTCGTAAAATGGTACACAAAATAAGAATTGCTTTGTTGAAGTGTCAAATAGCACAATCATAATAAGGTGCTGGAAATTCAGGAAATGAATCGCTTTTAGAGGAATTGCTTAATGTGGCCGTTTTAGGCCCCCGGAGGGAATACCAAGCTACTTTTATTTACCGGTAGGTACCGGCGGACGTTATCGGGGCCATTGTTTCGCTGTCAATTACCGAACGAACGCCTGACGTTGCCAATATTTAGCCCAAAAAACAAAAAGAAAAGGAATAAAAAGCTGTATCTGCCCGAATGTTTTATTTTTTGATATAGAATCTAATAGAGCAAGATCCTAGGGCCGCCAGACCTTACTTATTTTCTGATTAACAAAATGTATGGGATAGAGTAGTATTAGTATGTACTTTGAAAACCTTTATAATGAAAATGCAGATTCCTATTCATACTGTTTTTCTTTAATTCGAATCAACTCTAAAAAATCTTTTAAATAACGTTTCGTTTCGTTCCGCCCACTGCATCGTCTAAGACGAGACGGTTCTTCAATGGAGCCGTAATTAAAAGAAAACACTCATCCAAATAAGAAAATAGATATTTTAATTCTAGAAAAGTATGTTACAAAATACTTAGCTACCAAAAGTTTATGTTCTATTAACTAATGAAGGTATGAAAATATAATGGTGGATATGATTATGAAATTGTGAATTTGATGGTGACATTTTTACACTTTTTCATTTCTTTTTCTTAATGTAGGCTAAGTGATGCGAGTAGCAAAGATTTAAATCGTTAGATTCGCCCTACAACATTAAAAGATGGTAACATTTCTGTTTCGTTTTGACACCTCCGACACACAATATTTTACAGATACAAATCAAATTTTGATTGAATTCTTAATCCATTGCTACTGCTACTATTTACAGGTTTAAATGTCTTCTTGAGATTCAAAGAAAGTCACAAGTAGAGTGTTATTCCCAATATTATCATAAGTTTACTCAAATTTCTTAGAAAGTAGGTAAAAGCTCAAATACTTTTAGGCTTTAGCAAAGCCGTTTAAAACATTTAAATAGTTTTCTAAAAAATATAGCTACACTAAACCTACATTGTCGCACGCAAGTACATACTTTCATACTAACAAACTCCGCATAGCGTGATAAAATTATTTTTTTCAGTACAAAAATACTTTCAAATAATGTTATGATGTGAGAATGAAGGATGTTTATGAAAAAGTATTTTATTATTTAAATAAAATAAATTACTTCTAGTACCGAATGTTAGTGCGAGAATGTATGTGATTTTGCATACAAGGAAAGAGAGCTCTATCTTCTTAAAAATAAAGTTAAAAGTTGAATGAGATTTGTATGAAACTTCATCGTTGTAAATCATAGACGGCTGACTTCTTTTATATTCTCGATGGGTTTTCCTATTTGACCAAATTACTTATTTATGATACTTTCTACAATGATGGCGAGTTTTAGTTTCCCTTCTGTGCTTACATCTAATGTTTTCTGTAAAAGATTCCATGTGATGGGGCGTGAGCTGGTGCGTGAACCTCTTCCTCCGGTTTGGGTTTTGGTACGAATGGGTTGTGGTAAGGATCTGCGTTCAACCTGAAATAAGTCAAATTTGATTAATCTACTCATAGGCACACGACCTTTAAAATATTTAGGTCCCTTGGCAATCAATAGACTAGGTAGATAATCATATTCAGATAAATATATTTTAGTATTTTTCCTTGTCATTGGATGTCAATTGATGACTATGACAATGTTCATAACGTATACGCACGTTTCATGGAACGCGCGTCGCCTACCTACGGCGTGTTTTCTCCCTTGAAAAAAACCGGCGCACGTTACGTTTGCTGTGCGTATACGCGCGTCGACGGCGCAAATAAAAACTCCGTGTGTAAAGATCATAAGTATATCACTCTCCAAAAAATCTGAATTTTTGGAGAGTGATATACTTACGATTTGTATTTATAATGCACCTGTTGTTGAATGTTCGAGAACATTAATGGAAGGTATTATAAATACAAATCATCCACACACACATATTTACAAAAATAATCTGGCCAAAAACAACAGAATAAGCTTAATTTGGCCCGATATCCAATATAGCTCCGAATACGTCAGCAAACTACAAACAAAAAGCATCACCGTATCCGTATCCGTATCCGTTTTTCTAGTCTGTCGCCTAAAGCCACCAAAACGCCAAATACGCCAAATACGCCAAATACGTGCATAATTGATTTTCAACGTATTTCGGCTAACAACAGTGCAATGAATGATCATTGGGATAATGACTCTGATCACAATTTTCAACGTATTTCGGCTAACAACAGTGCAATGAATGATCCTTGGGATAATGACTCTGATCACAATTTTCAACGTATTTCGGCTAACAACAGTGCAATGAATGATCCTTGGGATAATGACTCTGATCACAATTTTCAACGTATTTCGGCTAACAACAGTGCAATGAATGATCCTTGGGATAATGACTCTGATCACAATTTTCAACGTATTTCGGCTAACAACAGTGCAATGAATGATCCTTGGGATAATGACTCTGATCACAATTTTCAACGTATTTCGGCTAACAACAGTGCAATGAATGATCCTTGGGATAATGACTCTGATCACAATTTTCAACGTATTTCGGCTAACAACAGTGCAATGAATGATCCTTGGGATAATGACTCTGATCACAATTTGCTGACTAGTGAGATTTAGTTTGATGTAACGTAGGATGATTTCGGTTATTTGGTTTGGTAAGGAACCTCTCTCTAAAATGTCGCTCATCAAAAAGATTGCACCGTTTTCCTGTGTCTTGATCACTACAATCAATAATACAGATGAGAGGTTGTAGAGGACTTTTTGAAGTGAGTCATTTTCGGGTAGATCATCGTCATCATCATCTTCCTATACAATACAATCAGCTTATAACATTCCCACTGCTGGGTCGGTGAGAGGGAGTGGGCCGTAAATCCACCACGCGGGACCGGTGCGGGTTGGTAGATGACACATGTCTTCGATTTTTTGGTTCTAGGACATGCCAGATTCCTCACGATGTTTTCCTTCACCGTTTTGAGAGCAGTGGTGATGAAATAATTACACAAAGTAAAGTGCCTGTCTGGGTTCGAACCTACGACTACTCGTAAGTTGCGGCCGTTACCCATTAGTCACCACTGCTCTCATTTCTCTTTTTTATCTCTCATCATCTTCATATCCTTATCTAAATTTATTTGGGATTGGCGCTGTACGTGTATTTTTTCCAAACAGATGTGTGGCTTAGGAGGTCATTGAGCACTCTCTTCCCAGTCATCTTTCACACAATCCATCCATGTAGATAGATGGGAACACAAAAGAAACATTATACAAACTTGTAAAGAGTGATGGCCTTAGCGCAGTCCACGTTGTACCACCAATCACATGCAAACTTGGCCTGATCGAAGAGTGTGCCGTTGGTGCAGAGGAACGACGCTCCTTGTTCACCTTCGCGACCGTCGTGGCATACGTGGTAGGCCTGGAAAGGTAAGAAATATGCGATTAGATAAGTTCACGTATCAATGACCCATCTGATGAAACGGTCGATAACGTTTTCGGCTTTTACGGCAACCTAAAGCTCACAATGGCTTGGCAGTGTTTTAAACCTATGGCGTAGTACCGAACATCACATCACATTTTGCTTTCATGTTTCGACGCAGGCACGTACCTACGTACCTGCGCCCGAAACCCGAACCGAACCGAATCCGCACTGAATTTAATTTCACGTGTACGCTCATGTTTGTGATGACCGATGTGACTGTGAGCATGTTGTGCGGCAGGCATTCCAAAGGCGAGACATGGACGAACAAAAAAAGTCGGACGGAATTACCACTGAGACAAAACTGAGTCCCGTTTGTGTGTGAATATTTATGTGTGAGTGTTAACGTTTGCGCGCGTAATGGCCGTTTTATGTGTGAATGTGTGCATGCGGGCCAGTATGTACAGCGAGCTGACTGACTCTGAGTGACACAGTTTTTGTGAGCGAGAATCTACTACCGACTTCTTTTGTTTGTGACTCGCAAAAAGAATAAAAAATCTTGTTAAAAGTGGTTTAAAAAAGTTATAGTTGGTGTGGAGCCCATACTAAACGTCCAAGATAGCTAGAAGTGACGTAGAATTGGTCTAAAGATTTATTTATTTATTTATTTATTTTAAATAGAACGGTCAAAACCAATTACACTATTTAAACATATTACATATATATAAGATAATTACTTTATCCTATGTGTTCAAAGCTTAATAATTTTTATGAAGAAAACATAAAATAAAATTTTACTAAGCAACTCTACGAAACTGGCCAAGATTCTGAAGCAATTATTTGGGCAAACATTGTCGAAACGGACGGCATTTTTTCACGGAAAACTCAGTTTGGAAAGTTATATTAATTTTAGGAGAATTATAACGTGATTCTAATAATAACTTGGACTTACCGGCCCTTGAAGCCTTTGGGGTTATTCGGGGGCTACTACGACAATATCTCGAAACTTATTCAATTTGCAGAAATTGGGCGACCATTACGATTAGACTGGCTGAAGTAACTATATAATTAGAAGTTTGGAGTTTGTTCATCGAGTAAAAATAAGGGGGTTCCTTTGTAAATCTATAATTTACATAAATATAGGTAAAACATCCTTATTTTAACGTTGTGTGTAAAAAAAGACTGACTTTGAATTTTATTCCCAATATAAAATATTGATAGTTCATTGACATAACGATGAAATAAACAAAAATACCAACAATATTTTCAATTACTGATTCACATTCAAACCTCTCCCAATACTCAAAGTAATACACGAAGACATTCTCAATCAACAAAGATCAAAATAATGTAGTACAAGTTAGAACGATATGGAATGTTATTGGAACTTCAGAGAACGATACTGAGTTGCGCACACAGATTGCAGAACCGAGTGCTGCTGTATCTTGCATCATAAATCGGACGACAGCACATATGGTCTCAATGAGAAAAGTTGAGATCGAATAAAGTGAACATACATTCTTGATGGAATATCTGGTTGGAGTGTATTTTAGTTTTATGTGTTGACCCTGTTGAAGTGTTGCTGTTTTGTTTATTGGATTAGGTTGCAAAATATTTGTAAAAATGCATAATTGGGAAAGGTAGTACAATAAAGTTGCGATATATTGAACACAAAGACATTTTGCATGCATAAATACCTACTACAAAAACATAAAATTCGTATCTAGGTGATGTTATTATATTGTGCATTCAAAATGAAAGTAAGCTACTTAAACTATAACCACTTACGCGATTCGCGGGGGTGGCTTCCCCTGCGATTTTCGCGCATGCTCGCACGGCTTTATGCAAAATATTTCTATGAACTGATAGGAAACTTATGACCGTTTCATAAAGTGGATAGACTAAGCTAGATTATGAATTTCTACAGACAAAATTCTCTTCCCCAGAATTATTTTGAATAGACTTCGTAATAAATCTCGGTGACTGTTGAAATTCTCATAAGAATGGCCCACAGGAAACAATGCGTTGACATTAAACACACAAATGTATGATGTAAGACCTTTAAGTAAAGGTAGCTGCCAACGAGCTCAAAAGCAAGATAGATGTGATATCATTAAATCTTAATTAATATTATAAATGCGAAAGTGAGTTTGTTTGTTACCCTTTCACGCTAAAATGACTGCACGGATTTGTATGAAATTGGCACATGGGTAGACCGTGGCACATGGGTAGTTTTTGAGTGAAAGAGTAACAAACATCCATCCATCCATCCTCACAAACTTTCACGTTTACAATATTACTAGGATACACGGTCAAATTAAATTAGTTAACGAAACTCCGCAAACGTGATGGCTAGCGTTTTAAGTATAATGAAGATAAAACTTTTTTTCTACACTCCTAATTTCAATGAACCACCACCAGCACCAGCACCAGCCACCACCCACCAGCAGCCGCTGACTAGGTACTCAGCTGTAGTTACTTAAAATTATGAGTTGAGTTCCAAACGTCGAAATCCGAAGACGTACGAAGGCTTTCGACATCGGAAAATAAATTATGGAACTCAATTGGAGTTGGGCAGGATACCCGGTAAGGCGCAGTGATGACATGGCTGTGACAGAGTGGCGTCCAAGGACTGGAAGACGAGATGTCGGTCGTCCGGCGGCGAGACGGGCGGACAACATTGTTACCATCGCGGGCAAAACCTGAATTAGGCTGGTACAGGAGCATGGAGATTGGCACAAGAAAAGAGAGGCCTATGCCCAGCAGTGGGTGAAGTCGGGCTGTGGATGATGAGGATGAGTTAAGAAATTATTTCATTTTTGTTTTATCGTCATTAGTTATCGATAAATACACTCATTTTCACTCACTCACACACAATTCACTCACTCACTCACTTCACTTCACTTCACACTCACTCAACACACAAACTCACTTTCACTTACTTCACTCACGTTGCACCAACTCATTTAATTGACCTTGTTTGTGTAAACAATTAGAAAATAAGTGCTCTCTTCGCACATCGTCCTTGTTTCTACGATCTGAGGCAGAACCATAACAAAAGATGTTAGAGTAAATAACTTTACCCTTATGTTCATGTCGCCGTAGCCTTTCGTGACCCGTTTTTGTTTTTCATTGGTATCCCTATTAATTAGTGAGTATGTTTGAGTAGCATGTTCAAATATTTTCTTTGAAATGTTTAACATCGCTTTGTTTTCCACTGAAAACATTTAATCAGTCAGTACATACATATTTTATTCATTGAAAGCTTAGGAATTGGGGGGATTCTCATAATTTATTATAGGAAAAAAATAGGTCAGATTGGAGCTCCATGTAAAATACTGGTATTCAGCTTTAGGTTAGACTAGAAGCCGACCCCAAAATAGTTGGGAAAAGGCTAGGCAGATTGATTTATACGAAAAAATACGACTGCTTAATAAATAATACCGGCCAAGTGCGTGTCAGACCACGCACAATGAAGAGTTCCGTAGTTGAAAAGAATTTATCCCCAAAACAAACTTAACATTGTATTTGAAAAAAATGTTCTCCCATACATTGATGTACGTTAGGGTCGATTCTCCAACTGCAAATTTAATTTTGTTATCCCAAAAAAAATTTCAAATTGACTATTTGCGGACTTTTTCCTTAATTGTGCTGTAAGAACTTGCTTCTTGCTAAATTTCAAGATTCTAGGTCAACCGTAAGTACCCTAAGGTTTTGATTTATTAAACGTATTTTCTATCAATTTCAAATTGATACCTCCAAGCGTTCCTGAGTAAAAGGGTCTTGACTTTGTCATTTTATTCTTTTATTTTTTCTAATGTGCGTTTTATTTGTGCAGAATAAACAAGTTTTCTTTCTTCTTCTTTCTCTTTGACAGACTGACAGACAGACAAACGGACAACGAAGTGGTCCTATAAGGGTTCCGTTGTTTCGTTTTGAGGTACGGAAACCAATAAAAAACAGCAAAACCCACTATTGGACCTTTAGCCTATCTCAAACAGAGCCACAGTAGGTAGTCCTCGTTTCATATCCACACAGTATAATAACCAACATTATTCTCACATTGAAAATTGAAGCTAAAAAGATACACCTAATACAAATCTGAACCGTTTCAATATCTTAAACAATACATTTCCAAGATATACCGCACGTAATCCCAAAACTATTGAGCAACACAATCTAAACGTCTAATAAGCTTCTGAAGCGCTTCAAGCAATTCAAGATATTCAAGATATGCAGCGATGGAAGCGACACAGGTGATAGCTTTGTGCTGTCGAATACTAGATTGACACTCGATTAGTTATAGGTTTGGTTCATAATATGATAATGTGTTTTAAGGATAATGTGAAAATAGAGATGCATGGTATTTTAATATGATTAGATTAGAATAGATACTGGCTGTTCTATTTTCGTTGTTGGAAATTGCAAGAAACAATAAAAAGTTAGAAAAGTTTTTATTGAGACCTAACAGATTATTTTTTAGTGTTTCCAGATTTCTTACTAAAATAGATTATTTGGATTTTGGATGATAAGTTTGGGCACTTTTTGGCGCCATATTTGCCATGGTATTAGATAACCCTCTGACCTCGAAAAAAATTAAATTCTCATCTAAAAAGAAACTTTAATAAGTTCAATCAAATCTAGAGCAAATTAATTATACCTAATACAGTAAACTACAACTATTTTCCACAAATTTCAATTACAAATAGCGTCTAAAATTGCAAGCACATAGGTAAGCCTAAATAACCCCCAGGTCTCCAGTGTGCAATATTCATAATAATACAGGACATATCATAAATCAGTCGAACTATTATCCGTAGGATTCAGAGCTTCAATCTCTACGCTGTCCCATATATCATTAGACTTAGCGTCATCTAAACGGGAATTAATGCCATTCAAACGCCTCTTCAATAGACAATTATATCTGAAACTAATGGAGAATGACTTTGCCAAGAGCAGTGGTGGCCCAGTGGTATTGGCCGCGACTTACGAGTTGTAGGTCGTATGTTCGAACCCCGGCAGGCGCTTTACATTGTGTAAATTATTTCATCACCGCTGCTCTCAAAACGATGAAGGAAAACATCGTGAGGAAACCGGCATGTCCTAGAACCAAAAATTCGAAGACATGTGACATCTACCAACCCGCACTGGGCCCGCGTGGTGGATTACGGCCCACTCCCTCTCACCGAGAGGAGCCCTGTGTCCCAGCAGTGGGAACATTATAGGCTGATTATGTGATGTAGATGCCGCCACAGGTCTACACACAAGAAGTAATGGTTCATTCATAACGGATATAAGAAGACACCTCAAGAAGTCGAGAGTCACATGCTCATATGTTTATTACGAAAATTTTACGGAAAAAGATAGAAGCACAGTTAGGCTGTAATGCCGAAAGCGGTGTATTGAGGCTTAGCTTCAAACTGTGAAATTATCGATGAACTGATCCTTTGGCACATGGGAGCTGTTACATTTTACAGATAGTGTCAGGACTCAACTCAATATACCCGGCATGAAGCGACAAATAAATTCTCTAATACGCTTTGTGATCACCACTCACAGGCACGACACTGCAACATCGCTTTAATGAATTTACTGAAGAAATATGGGGTCGCAAAATGTGAAGCGCATTTTAATTCTCTGCTCCGCTCCGTAAGCATTTTACTATAATAAAAATATGAAAAGAAGTGAATTAAAAACTCTTTTTTACCGTGACAAAGAACGAAATGAAAATGGTAAATTATTGTATTTATTCTCTTTGTGTCCGTGTCGAAATAATGCGATTATTGCTCGGCAATCATAATCAAACTATCATCAATTGTTCCGATACATTGCCTGCAGGCGCCAATTATGGTTTATTGACTGATGTTTCGAGTGTATTATTTATCATTGTTATGATTTTAGGTAGCGTTAATTTCGGCTTCAATTAATAGTTTATAATGATGTCTATTCTGTTTTATGAATAATATCCTTGGACATTTCACACAACGCCATCTAGTCCCAAGCTAAGCAACCTAATGCTTGTATTATGGTAACGAGATGGTTGATAAACTACTTATATACATTTTTTTTTCTGTAAATACATACATATTATAGATAGAAAAACACCCAGACTCGGAACAAATACTTGTAGGTCGTACAAATATTTGTTCCGTGCGGGAATCGAACCCGCGACATGCTGCGCAGCAGTCAAACGCTCAACCACTGCGCCAACCGTGTCGTCAAACACAAGTTTTGCAACGGTTATTGTCTTCTTCAAAATTGGTCGGAAAGTTTGACCTTAGAGATTAAAGGCTACAACAACTTGCTATGCTTTTGAAAACTGGGAGTCTTGTAGTAAATCCCGGAGCACTACGTTTATACGAACACTACCTACTTTATTAGATGTGGGCAGTGTTCGTATCAACGTAGTGTTTCTTATATCTATGATTTAAGAAAGAAGGAGATGTGCCCAGTATGTTAAAATGTATCGGAACCCTGTGACAAAAAACAAAGTGACAAAGGGAAAAGTGGAGTTTTCCCTTTGGCACTTTGTTTTTTGTCATGATTTTAAAGACAAATACGGTAAAATACTTGTACTTACAATGTACTTGTACATATGGAAAGTGATTCCATGATTTACATGGCTTCGGTTTTTACAAGAAACCACTGAACAACACGGAATTCTTGTAAATTGTCACGGTCACAGACTCACAGTCGAAAGCGCACTAGTTTGCGGAGACGGAATTTGTAATAAGAACGGCTCATACTGAGCATGTCGCGCGGACACAGATTCGCCCGCTTGCCACTTCTCCTGTTTTTTATATTTCTATGGAAAAATATACATGCATAAAACAGTTAGGTACCTGGCACCCAGTCTCCACATTGGCATACATGCCAGGTCTGACTGGCACATGATGGCACGAGAAGCTGGTGTCTGGCACGCTGTGGTATATCGGGAAGTCAACTCCTGGTGTGCCAGGGACATTTCGCAGGTCCTGTGGCTTCTCATGCTCACGGAGGGGCTTGGGGCGAACCACGGCTTGTTCGTAGTGGGTTTCATAGGGGTCGTATTGCTGGAACAAATAAATTTGGTAAGTAAGTAGCTTAACATCTTAGCATAATCAGCCTATAATATAATGTTCCCACAGCTGGGGTACAGGCTTCCTCTCTTCGAGAGGGAGTGGGCCCTAATCCACCACGCGGCCCCAATGCGGGTTGATAGTTTTCGATGATGCGATAATTTCCGACCTCCACGCGGGCGGAGCCGCGGGCAAAAGGTAGTCATTCTATAAATCTACTGTTCTAGTCAGTTTCTTTTATTGTTGACATAAAATACACAGTACACGACTCCATCGTGTGACTGCACTATTACACAGTTAATCACTTTAACGGCTTGGACTTTATTAGAGTGCACAGTGGCACATTACTTGGAAGAAGTGTAAAATGTGACATTTTTAAAACGCTAACGTTTTAAATCTACTATAAAATAGGTCATGCTGCCACGAGAAAATGAAAAAGTCAAACAATAAAAAACTAATGATGATGATGATTATAATATTTAGTTGTGGAAGTTCGAAGGCAGATAAATTATGACAATAATCATAATTTTCGGCTCCAATAAAAATACGCACATAGCTCTGCGTACCTACTTGTTATATTATTGATACATTTCAAGTCGATATAGCTACTGAAATCGTATAAAAGAAATTTTATAACATGTCAAATGTAGACTGAAATTAAACAACTTTCCGACTTATTTATATTCCCGTCCAGATGTCAAGAGTTTGATAGGAACGAAATTAAAGTTCACTCACCAAGTAACATGGCAACACATTATGTGTTAGGTAAATAACTATGTATGTACCTATATTATGCTATACTTAGACACGAACCAACAAACCGACCGGCACTTTAATTTGAGGAAATATAACTCAAATTCCTCTTTTTTAGGGTTCCGTACCAAAATGGTAAAAAAGGAACCCTTATGGTGTCACTCAGTCTGTCTGTCTGTCACAGCTGGATATCTCAAGAACTACTAATACAACTCTTTTGCAAATAAGAAAACTATAAAAATATTTATATTTTTTTTGTAACAGGGACTGAAAGGGGGTCTTAAAAATTCAAAGTGGGGCGATTAGGGCATGTGGGGTATCATATTATGAAAGAACGTTGCTTGCACATTCTCAAACATTTTTTTGTTTCTTTTTTAACCGACTTCCAAAAGGAGGAGGTTCTCAATTCGTCGGAATATTTTTTTTATTTTTTTTTTATTTTTTTTTTTTATGTATGTTCCCCGATTACTCGAAAATGGCTAGACCGATTTGGATTTTTCTTTTTTTGTTCGAAAGGGTATACTTCCCAAGTGGTCCCATGATCATCAAATCAGGATCTGATGATGGGATCCCATGGAAATCGAGGGAAACCCTCAAATTTTATGGGCACACCTATATCGATTTCGGTATTTTTTATAGTAACTCGTGCATTTACTCTCGGAAAGTACCATTCGGTGAACTGGAACTGATGATGAAGACCACAGAGGGCCATCGGAAATACTCAATTATATCTAAGTATATAACAGGTTGCGATTCGATTACTTTAATATGGTTTATGCTCGTCAAAATAATGGTAATGGTGACTTCACCATGAGCTCCATTTCTCCTGGTTCTTACTAGGAGAACTCCTCAACAATTAACGTCCCTGCATCGGGAAAAGCAACATTTTGTAAAACGTGATGAGCAGTTGACATTGGGTTATTGTAACTTAGATAAATTACAAACTGAACCACTAAAAAGTGAAAAATAAAAACTTTTTTACAAAAACAAAAACCGACTTCCAAAAAAAACACTACAAAGTGAAAAATAACTTTAATTTCGGAAGTCGGTGGCAAAAAACTAAAATACAGATCCAAAGACACCGACTTCCGAAATTAAAGTTATTTTTCACTTTGTAGTGTTTTTTTTGGAAGTCGGTTTTTGTTTTTGTAAAAAAGTTTTTATTTAGGCCGCATAGTTTTTGACTTTTGATGAAACGTGTAAAAAAAATACCGTCCCCCCCTTATCTCCGAAGTTTGCAAAGAGAAAAATCTGAAATTATTGTATGTGATAGAAGTTTATGTAAATATTATTTACAGGAAAAATAAAACAATGTCTCTAAATAGCACACTTTTTCAGAAATCGGAACGGAACCCTCGGTGTGCGAGTCCGACTCGCTCTCGACCGGTTTTTTATTTGTTTACTTTTGTTTCTATTTGACATGCCTTGGTTTTGTAGAAATGTGAAACTTCATTTTTCTGAGACTGAAGTACTTTGGTATTAAAGATTTGATTGTGTTAGCAATTCTAAAACATATTTGAGGTAGGTTTTTTTAATGGCTACTTTCAACATAATAATAGTAATATAGTCTGTGCCGTCTGTGTGTCTGTGCTGTGTGTCTGTGTAGTGTGTGTCTGTGTGTGTCTGTGCTGTGTGGGTTTTAGTCTGTGCTGAATAAATGTATTTTCTTTCTTTTATTTTCTTTTCTTTAATATTATTGATTGATTGAGTGCCTAGTTGGTCTAGTGGTCGCAAGTGCTACTGCTGAGCTTAAGGGCCTGCGTTCGATTCCCAGGTCGGGTAAAGTGTTATCGGGTTTTTCAATCTGAAATTTCTCAGTAGCAGCCTGGAGTCTGGATTTGTGCCCGGTTGTTGGCAATAGGCTCGACGCCTATTACATGGGTATTAAAGGTACACCTCTACCTAACCCTTAAGGGAATACAGGCGTGGTGATATATATATTGATAGGATCTATTGTATTTTTTTTTTTGCCGAAAAGATAAATAAAGTTTTCCTCAAAAGGGCTTTTGGCTTACACCGCAAGCAACCATTTAATATCCCACTCTTTTCTAGTTCTACTCGGAAACCACGTAAAGCCGTTAGTCCCGGCTGCCATTCGTAGATCTTTTTGACTGTAGTTATGGGTATTTAGAAGCCCAAGACTAACAACCAGTCTTACCCAGTAACTGTGTTGAGGAGGTCAAATAGACAGTCGTTCCATATAAAATACTGGAATTCAGCTGCATCCAGTTAGACTGGAAGCCGACCCCAACATGTTGGGAAAAGACTAGGCAGATTGTTGTCTTTTGTAGTTTTCCACGCACCGGCCAAGTTCATGTCAGACTACGCACAATGAAGGGTTCCGTATTTAGGATGAAATTATTCCAAGAACAAACTTAACATTATAGTTGAAAAACATATTCTCCCATCATTTCAACAATAAATGTAAGTTTGTACTCACAATATTGAGAGATTTACCATGTTATCTTAAGACCACAAACTTGTTACAGATTTTCCTGTAATCTACAGATATAGAAATATTTTCTGTATTTTGTTCAAAATTTTAGGCTCAGTATTTTCGGAGATAAATGGGAGAATGGTCAATTTTCGTCTATTTTCTTAAATAACTTTAAAACGAATTATTTTAAAATTATAAGTAAAATATATTTGAACTCTCATAGTAAGCCCTTTCATTTGATGTGTCACACAGTACAGTTTGCAAAACTTTTTTTTTAAATTTTCTTATTTGCCCCCTAAAAGTGACCCCCCATATTCAAAATGTATTAATTTACTTTAGCTGTACGTGTTTAGGTCACAGAAATCCATATTATGTGTATCAAATTTCAACTTAATCGGTCCATTAGATTTGGAGCAAATTGCCTGTGACAGACGGACAGACAGAAAGACACACGAGTGATCCTATAAGGGTTCCGTTTTTTCCTTTTGAGATACGGAACCCTAAAAACACACCACGATTTTATCTACCTGTACTACTGCTTTCTACCAGTCAGCGAGATTAATTACCGAGAACAAATCGTAAGTTACATTACATAAGGTAATAAGTCAAGACTTATATCAATGGCCGACCCTGACACCGTTACAGTTTTTTAAGCGCCTTACGACACACGCTGTATATATGTAAGTGTATCGTTGTTCTTACATAAGGAGTTCGGGTTAACTGCTATAGTTATTATGTTTTGATTTTTAACTCACTGGTGTTATTGAGGCCGTCAGCGAAAGTTTGGTAAATACTTTTGGTTTAATATTTGCTTGTGATGTAGAGTTAAAATGTTGGAAATGCTTTTTGGGGCATTGGTTATAAAATACTTGATGTAAATATACAACGTGCCGCAGCTATAGCGACGTCAATTAAGGTCAAAGGTAGAGCTAGTGGACAGTAATCATAAAAATTATAATAAGATGACATAATTAATCAATTGAAATAAAATAATTTCAAACAAACTAAATAATAAAATAATAACCAAAACTAGGATCACTCTATGCAAACGACTCATTTATGAAGCTATTGTTCTATGTCAGCTGGTAAAAGGTCGTTGACCGACAACTTTTTTTTGTTCTTCGTTTATCTATTGTTCTGACCCAGCTGCGAGTAGCTTTATGAATGTTTATTTTGCAAATTCCCAGAAAAAAACTCCAGTGGCGTGACCTTTTTTTTCTTATTCGTTTTAATTTCATCTCTGCGATGCTATTTTATAAGTATTGTATAAGGACAAACACGTTAAACTAAAAAAAACCAATTAAAACAATCACACGATGAACCTAACACCTAATAATCATCACTGCCAACGATAAATAAATTATAATGTAAATAGAACTGCGTTAATTTCGCCACAATTCCGAGCCCGCGCAGCCGGTAGCCGGTGAGAGGGGATCGCACGCATGCGCCGTCTTGTCACGGACGCCCGGAGTTGCGCAGTCGCACCGAAAGTGCAACCGACTTGCTCGAATGAACTAGGTATTAGTAAGAACTGCCATTTTGCTAAATTTAAAGACCTAACAGGAAACTGTTAAATAAATATTATTTAAATGTGTCACAAAGTAGGTACTGGATGTTTTGAAAAGGGCTAAAGCTCCTACTCATTTTCCTCATGTTTTTGTTAGTTATGCAACTTGACAAATAAAGAGTTTTAAGATCTGTAGCTGTTAGTAGGTATGCCTTAATATTTAATTACAAATACATACTTACATAAATTCGGGCACGCATTATTATTTTTATACAATTGCATCTTACACCCCTTTCTTTAAAGGGCTAATATTCCACGAAATTAGGGACAGACTTTACTTCGTAGAACAGTCCTACCAAACGTCCTTTATAATGCTAAACTTTTTCATATAAAGGGTTACTTGTAATTTGACGTATTCCTCGCAGGACGTCATATTGGTGTTAAAATGCAACAATTAAAGCCACCAAATTCTACCAAAATTCAGTGTTTTTTTTGTAATTTTTATCTAAGAAAAATATAACGTTCTTACAAAAAATTGTTTAAATACTTACCAAAGTTTTAGGCATTTTTCAACATTTCACTTTTAACAAAAATCTGCGACGGCATCAGCTATCAATAAAGTCGCGCCGTAAATCATTTTTGAATTGTATTTTTCATAAAAAAAAACTAAAAATCTAACGAAATCAAAAACTATTGAACTTCGGTAGAACATTTGGTGGCTTAATTTGTTGCATTTTAACCCTACTTATGACGTCCTGCGAGGAATACGTTGAATTACAAGTAACCCTGTATACAACGTGTAATGCTAAATGCGCAAAATCTCTTAAGGGGTCATTGTACTCATCATTATGAACAACTTTTACTATGGGACCAAACCTGAAATCGCGAAAAAAAATCAGCTGTTCAGTACATTTTGACGAATTATGCGAACATAAATGTACTGAACAGCTGATTCTTTTTTCGCGATTTCAGGTTTGGTCCCATAGTAAAAGTTGTTCATAATGATGAGTACAATGACCCCTTAAGAGGTTTCGCGCATTTAGTATTACACGTTGTATAAGAAAACTCAAAGAGTTTTCTTGACCAGTAGCTTATACAGGGATTACACAAGAATCACAGGTGGCTCATCATCTACAAAATTGTGTTACTCAATCCATATAAAAACCCATCGTAACTATATTTCATTCGGCCATAACGAATAAGGTCCTGTAAAGGCTCTGTTATCTGATCGCCATATTATAGCCCTTGTACACTAAAAGAATAAATAGCCCTTCTAAATAGCCCACTTTGTGAAGCAGACATTGTTTTTATTTTTATTACGGAGCTTAATAGTATGTGTACTATGTTAATTAACGGTAATAAAGGGAGTAAAAATGTCATTAATGTGTTTGTACGGAGAAAATTTAATTTCAAGACCGGTTGGAAGATTTTGTATCATGAAGGCTTTTAGGTACCTACGTACTTTTCTTGTCTCCTTGGAGTTTTCCAAACCTTGCTTGAGAATTTGAGATAAACATGGTCCTGGCTTATCTACTTATTTGCTAGAATTAAAACAAATTGTTGTTTGTTATTATTAACACAAACGGGATATTTGCCATGTTTAGGTACTGTTATTATATTCGAGTTCCCGATATATTTTTTTTCTCGAACGACATGAAACGTTTTCAAACACATACTATCGTCATAGAATATTATTTATGACTGTACCTACCTTTTAAGTATTATCGATTACTAGCTGCGGCCCGCGGTTTCACCGGCGTAGACCGGGATAAAAAGTATCCTATGCGTTAATTCAGGGTATAGGGCATTTTTTTTTTTTTTTTTTTTTTGAGGGTGGGAAATCATCAAATAACTTCTCCCGCTCTGGGTGGAGCGGAAGGGCGTGTCAGACTTTTACTGACTAAAACCCACCCGTGTTCCTTCAGTTGCCTATGCCAGGGCCGCGGTAACCCCTTCGGACAACCCGCGACCCCAGCGGCGTCGGCCCTATTGGGCCCCGTCACTTGCTGACATCTCTTTGAGGCGCGCGTGGAACACAACGCGCCGTCGACTCGGGCCTGGTCCTTACCGGACGGCGAGCTACCCGCTGCTCACCGTCCGCAGGCCCGCGCCTACGGTGGCCGGAAATCGCCCCGCGATTCCCGCCGCCCAGGGCGTCTCCTGCGGCGACTGAGGGCGTGAGGCTGCCTCTCCCTCACGCGTTCCGCCTCCTCCTTCGCGAGCATCACTGCTTCGCAGAACGAGGTGACGGCCTCCCATGCACTCTCGCTCCGCACCATGGCCTGGACCAGGCTCGGACGCGAGAGATCGCCGCCGCCGATCGCCTCCGTGAGAACACGGCGATGCTCTGCCCAAGCCGGGCAGACCTCCACTGTATGCTCCACCGTGTCCTCCGGGCGATCCACACAGTGGAAACACCCGGGCGTTTCCTCCCGCCTTAAGGCTTTTACAGACAGAGGCGATATCGCGTCGCGACGCGATATTTTTCTACGGATATAATATCGAAATATCGCGTCGCGACCGCGATATCGCCTCTGTCTGTAAGAGCCTTTATGCGAAACAGGAACCTCCCGAAACAACCGTGTCCGGTGAGGACCTGCGTCAGGCGGAAGGTGAGGACGCCGTGGCGCCTCTCTAACCACTCCTCAAAGAGGGGACTTATCGCCGCTATTGTGGCGTGCCCACCTACCTACCTTTTAAGTATTATCGATTACTAGCTGCGGCTCGCGGTTTCACCGGCGTAGACCGGGATAAAAAGTATCCTATGCGTTAATTCAGGGTATAGGGCATGCACGCTGATAAATGACAAACTACCATTATAAGAACATCATCATCATGATGTGTAAAGGCAAACAGGCGCAACACGCGACGCGAATCGCACGCGACGAGCGCTGTCTTTGTGTTGCGTGAGATTTGGGGCCTCCTCACTACCTCAAATGGCTTAGCATGATCCTCCGTTATGTCGAAAATACTGCAGCATTAATTTTGAAATAAATATATAGTAAAGTTGAGGATTAATGTTAGGTACTACTCGTATGTTAGACGAAAACACGATTCCATAAAATTTTCTCGATAGAATAAAAATCCAAAGTTACCTCAAACCGAACAATAAACCGCTGCTATTCAAAAAGTACTTCAAATTAGATCATGAAACTTTGCATACTAACTGAACTAACTATAAAGCAGGTCTAATGTTTTTTATTTTTTTTAAATTACCATTATTGTCACCGTAAAAAGCAATTGCCTAAATTATCGGCGCCCAGCACCGCACTCAGTCTCGCTCTCACTTACTCTGCGAGCAGTATCGCGCGAGCGAGTTAAAAACCTGAGGTAGTAAAGGCTCTTAAGTCAAATCAGTAGAACCTGCAGCAGCAAATCTACATTAATATTCCTCTAAGAGAAAGGTTACAATATAGAGCAAACAACTTCTTACTAATAGAACATTTTGCAATGCTCAGAACTCAGCATTTCCTAGGTAACAAATTCTGGTATTAGACAGAAATTACGTCGTAATTGCGTCATTCTCCTTTGAGTTATTAGGTCTCGGTGTAAGGCTTTAAAGACCTAAATAGACTTTACTGGCAGTCTTATTTAATATAATAAAGTCCTCTAGGTCTAATTAGTGCGCTAGAGGGCAGATTTTGGTCTGACGAGTAGTGATGTTAATTTATTGCCAGCGGCTTTAATTTTGTTGCTGACATATGTATAACGCTATATTGATATTAGACTAAATTAGGTAGGTAGGTAGAGTACCTACGTTTGTTAATTATTTTCAAAAGTTTACAAACCTTTAAAAGTAAGTTTTTTGGTCTTTTTTTTTTTTGAGGATGGGAAATCATCAAATAACTTCTCCCGCTCTGGGTGGAGCGGAAGGGCGTGTCAGACTTTTACTGACTAAACGGCGGTGCTCTGCCCAAGCAGGGCAGACCTCCACTGTATGCTCCACCGTGTCCTCCGGGCTATCCACACAATGGTGACAACCGGGCGTTTCCTCCCGCCTTATGCGAAACAGGAACCTCCCGAAACAACCGTGTCCGGTGAGGACCTGCGTCAGGAGGAAGGTGAGGACCTGCATCAGGCGGAAGGTGAGGACGCCGTGGTGCCTCTCTAACCACTCCTCAAAGAGGGGACTTATCGCCGCAATTGTGGCGTGCCCAGCGCTGGGTTGTGACAGTCGCGATCTCGCCGGAGCTCTGTCCGCTGTATTGGTCTGACGTGTTAATGTTAATTGCCAACGGCTAATATTTTGTTCCTGCCAGTTATGTACGCTATATAGATATTAGACTAAGGCCTGATTTTTTAATAGTCAGTTATCTTTTATCTGAAGAATAAATATGATAGTTTGACATATTTTCTATACAAAAGCTGTCAAACCGCCATATTTATTCCATAAATTAAAGTTAACTGACGATTAAAAAAATTACCTAATTAGGTAGATATTCGAGTACAGTACAGTTTACTAATTATTATTTAAAGTTTACAAACACAATAAGTAATCATGTTCATCATCTGCCTAGTCTTTACTTAACTATGTTAGGGTCGGCTTCCAGTCTAACCGGATGCAGCTGAATACTAGTATTTTACATGGAGCGACTGCCTATCTGACCTCCACAACCCAGTTACTCGGTAATAATTATTTACCTCTTAGTAAGACTGGTTGTTAGACTTTCGGACTTCTGACGACCCGTTGCACTGTCAAAGATCTACGAATGACAGCCGGGACCAACAAAAAAACAGTTATATCAACCTACATAATTAGCTGATGGTAAAGTAATTACTTAATGAAATAGTTCTTTAGTTATTTATTTATTATCTAATAATGATTAAATAGAAAATACAAATATTTTACAAAATTACCAATTTTCAAATAACCCGCTCCTAACTGTTCCTGGCGCAAAGGTGAAATTATTATTAAAATAATTATTATTAAATTAATACAAATTATCTAATTACATATACTAGTACTTTATTGTACCATCGCGGAAATGTGTGGTTAAACCACTTTTCAACCATAGTACCTTAGCAATAAGGTCGAAAAGTGGTTCACACCAAATGTCCGCGATGCTGCACCAGAAAATACAGTGGGCGGCCTTATTTATCGCTTTCTGCGATCTCTTCCAGGCAAACTTGGAATGGAAAGTGATTCTACAGTGTTATTGGTAAAACACCAGCAACCTCTTAAGGGGTCATTTTACTCATCATTATGAACAACTTTTAGTATGGGCCAAACGAGAAAAAAAATCAGCTGCTCCCTACATTTTGACGAGTTTGATGTAGATAAATGTACTGAACAGCAAATTTTTTTTCGCGATTTCAGGTTTGGTACCATAGTAAAAGTTGTTCACATAATTATGAGTAAAATGACCCCTTAAGAGGTTGCTGGTGTTTTACCAATAACCCTGTATATTAGTTATCGACCAAACACGGATTTCGTAAACTACTACAATGAACGTTCTCAGAATAATCAATAATAATAATCAATAATCAATAATCAATCATTTTATTTAATCAAAACCATTAAAAAATTAAAACATTAAAATTAAAACATTAAAATGTATTACTATGAACACTCGATTTATGCTAGTTAACGTCGATCTATATTAGGTGTTGCAGCCAGCACCCTTACTAAGCTATAAAATTGTACAAGCCCATACATACTTTAATTTCACATACTAAATTGCAGGCAGAACAAGTGTTTTAAACTAATGATCACCTAATCACCACAGCTGGCAAACACATTGGTGAACAAAATTAATTTAAAGCATCTTGGACGATCGTCAGTCCCTACGCCCTCTCTTCTCAACTCCACAATTCAACTTTATAATGTCCATTCAAACGAAATACACACAGATTCAGTACAGCATTATTAAAAAGTATATCAAAGAAATGAAATGAGTGAACAGAAAAAATATAACAATTATAAAAGTGATTTCATTCTCCGACGGCTACAGAGTCCCCTAGGACTTCGCCGAGGACTTTGCTATTTTTTATTACTTATTCAGATATTTTAAAACGTGCTCTCCATCCAACGTTTAATTTCAAACTTGTGAGTGAGACTAAGAACTTTCTTCTTAAAGATTTTATTACTATGAATTCTAATATCAGATTTTAATCCATTATTTTAGGGTGCTGCAGTAAAAGAATTTTTATATTTCGCTACGACTTTATTTTGACCACATTTTATTATAATACGAAAGTAATACAGCTACATACAGGTTGTTTCTTTTAAGGTCAAGCCAGTGCGAGCTGATAGCAGAGTACCATACCTATCGATTTAACCCCATGTATGTTCTACGATTTTTTGTAGTTTTCGAGTTATTTTGGATCCCTCATTTCATATCAATGGTAGTGTTTATGGATAGTAGTAGGTATAAAGTTTATGTTGTATTTATTATCAACTGAGGTCTGCTTAGACGTAGAGGAATAGTAAATATCAGGATTCACAAAAATATGCAAAGACAATAATATTATAAAATATGAAAATCACAAGATTTCAGATGCACCACTTTCAACGACCGATTTCAGCAAATAGGCACTATTTGCTGAAATCGGTATATACACAAGAATATAATTAAATGAATATGTAGGTATATAAACCTAATGGCTTATTCATACTTACTGTTGGACTCTCCTAATACAGACTCTATCTGCCTAAAAGGAGGGTCCAATCAAGAGTTTTGTTTATATCTAAACTTCTTATACCAATAAACTATTTTTATTTTTATTATACCACTCATCAGTTGCAGTAGACTTACGGCTGAACCCAATAACGTACTGTCAGTAAAAGACAGATCGCTACTGATGATAGACAATATAATTCTATCTGTCCTTACGTTGCTTACGTTCGTTCATGTTCTTTTGTTTTATCTGTCTATAACTTCGTCTCATGATTTTTGTCTAATAACTAGGTACTTCATTTTAGTGAACAAAAATGGTGTCTACAGAACCTTTATTTTCTACTTTGTCTGGCACGCACTTGGCATATTTTTTCTTTTGCATCTGACTTTGTTAGTTTCATGTTTTCTATTTAAAATCTAAAATTACTGCGAACTTTAATGAAACTCAGAAAACTAATTTACATTCGACACCTTCACAGCGAGTTATTTTATTTTGCCTCACCTTTGTACAGAGCTAATCGCAAATTGTCGTTTATTAGCGAGCTGGAAATCGTAGTTGCCCTCTTTGACAACCTTTTAAACGGCACAATAAGCTTAATTACTTAGTTAAAACCAACGTTAAAACATAATAAACCTCTAAGTTAAAAGAAAAAATATTTCAACAGTACTAGAAGGTGCGAATTTGCAAAATTACTTCTGAATACCAATTCTTGGACCGAACCAAGTTACAAACAATTTCCACTTTGAGAGGCTTGATCAAAGAAATAAAACTAAAAAACAGGCCTTCCTTAGACTTCCCGACGAAAATGAGAGTAAATTTAACCAACAGTAATTCTCCTTTGAAGGCCTCCAGGGAACTCAGTTGAAAGGAAAATTGCAAAAGTTAGCGTTCCCTTATGAGAGGCCGAGTTATAGCAACTAGATACTCGCGAGTGGTCCAGCCTTTTATTGTTTAAGTACGTAATATCTGTACTTTAAACATTTGTAACTAAGTTCACCTTTGAACTATGCAGCTATTTGGGAGTTTGAACCGTTATTTCTGTCCCATTTGCATATTAATATGAAATATTGTTGATGGTGTCGAAATTAAATTTGTTAAGCCTTTGCCCTCAATTGACTTCGCTTTTGACGATCATTTCTTAGCAAAACGAAGGATAATTGAGTCAAGTTATAGTTAAATAAACACATATTTGAAGGGGGTCCCCCGAAAAACGTTGTAACCATCAAAAAAAGTCGAAACGGGTTTTATGATGGATAACGTTCTAAGACTGAATAAGTCTTAGACTTATCGTTATCCCTCATAAAACCGTTTCGACTTTTTTGAAGGTTACAACATTTTTCAGGGGACCCCCATCAAATATGTGTTTATTAAACCACTTTCAGATTAACTTGGTAAGCTTTTATACTGCCGATCCTGATCAAATTAATTATAATTTTTCTCAGTACTTCTTGCAGCTCAAACATCATTTAATACAAACAATCACCCAATCAAAACCGATCAACAAAAACCCAAACACTTTCTCTCTTCTTAAAAAACCGGCCAAGTGCGTGTCGGACCACGCACAATGCAGGGTTTCGTGGTTAAAAAGAATTTATCCCAAAAACAAATTTGACAAAAAAAATTATCATGTGATAAAAATACAAATTAACAATTTTCGGACTTTTCCTTTACTTGTGTTGTGAGAAATTTCATAATTTTTAAGTCAATGGGACCCATTATTGTTTTGATTTACTAGCGATTATCAAAATATGTCGCTTAAATGGCCGTATTTTTTATTGCGTTGACTTAGAAACATGATTTTTTTTCAACTCCAAGGGACCATAGATTTACGTATTTGTTATTAATTTCAACTAGATACCTCCATGCGTTCCTGAGAAAAAAGGGCAGGACAGACTGACAGACAGACGGACAACAAAGTGATCCTATAAGGGTTCCGTTTTTTCCTTTTGAGGTACGGAACCCTAACGTTTGTTAGCCGTCGTCACCTGAAAAACGATGGACGAAAACAAACAGAATCCGAGCAGTAGGCCTTGACAAATAGTGCTATTGACTCGGCCAGATGTTTGCCAAATATACTAACAATATTTGTTTGTAGGACGGCCACGTGTCGTAATCGCAATGTATATTACCCCTGTGTCTTTAGGGAACACACGTGTCGTTTTAGGACATTTTGTCTGTTGATAGACGTAATTTCATAGCCCCAAGACATTTATAACCAAATATGGTCTGTAATTGTCAGATACGACGATCAAAATGATTAGTAGCAGTTTATTATGTTGAAATTAGCTAGTGTCTTGTACCATAAGTAAAATTCAATTACTTCTGCTATTGTAAGCCATTCAATAAAACCTATAAACTTAAACATAATCATGAAATAAATACCTCTTACAACACCAATTTCTTAACAAACTTCTGTAACTGCCTTTAAACTACTTGTATCAACGCGGGAATCAAACCCACTTACCATACTGCACTCAAAGAATGAACGACCTTAGTTCTTAAGGCGCGGTATTAGCTCAATATTCACATAAATTGGTTTCTTGGATTGTCGAGTATGACGTAACACAATGAAACTATCCGAAGCAAAAAATACAGTGGACAGAGAAGAGTTTAAAGTAATATTTTAACTGAATAGAATACTAAAAGTTTCTTTAATATTCCCAATAAAAAAATTGGAAGTTGCTCCACGAAAATGAACTTTAGCGTCGAACATTTCTGTATTTTCAGACATAACGACATTTTTTTTTTTAAGAATTTGACAGAATTAGCATTTTTTTAAAACTTTAACTGGACAATTAATTAATTTATTGTGTATATTCCGAATAATCTAAAAAAAGAAAACCCGGAAAATAAATACACATTAGCAGCTTAGTCACATCTCAGCAACACAAATATTATTTTCAATTTTCAATGTTATTTCAAGCCAGCTAATGGTGACAATTGACAATAGATACGCGGTTGTGTGCCGTTTAAAATCGTAGTCAATCCGCGCCTTAACAAAAAAAAAAAATCTCACGCTCGCTATAATCCAATTACTGCACAATACAAAGTAATGCTTATGTCACAAATGTACACTTACTTGCAAGTACGCGGCATCAGACACGAGCCCACACAGAAGCGCCCCAGTGAGCGCCCTCAACACAGCTTTACCCATTTCCCCACACATTTTGACAAAATAAACTGTCAACAAAATGAACTGACTGAGCGCAAGTGTAGCTGTTACTGTGTAACTAAATGAAGTAAGGCGCATAGGTGTGTCGCCCCACTAAGAAGCAGTGGCGGTCCGTGGTAGGGTGGAAGTTTATGAAACAGTTGAATGGCCAAAGACTTGTCAAATTAACTTGTTTGAATTGCGAATTTGATTGGCGGTGTCTGGTGTGTTATTATACATGTTTGACTTATGTTTGGTTGAAGGTCAGCCAAACAGGGTAAATGATAAATGATAAATGATAAATGATTTATTTTCTGTAAGTAGGTTTGTACAAACACTTTTACACGTCAAACATATTTTTTTTTTAAACTAGATGAGTTCGACGTTTCCTATCTGACTACTCTGAGAAGAAACGCCGAAACAAACTCAGAGGTCACAGTCTCTTTTAAAGTCCAGACATAATCTTGGTCAGATCATGTGAAGACCATGTGGATTGCAGTCTGAAATGGTCTTTTGATGAAAGAACCACACAGATTGAGTGGACCTGTCCAGTCAGTGCACGCATTTGTCAGTAATCGTGCAACTCAACTCAAAACTTAAGGAGCTTAACGATTCGACGAACAATACCAAAGAAAAGACATTTGGGTAGGCCGCATAAATTACTCAAACTGTCAGACTATAACTAAAACTGAGAAAAGGATAAAATAAATAAAAAACAATGATCCACGTAGTCTTCACATTCACAATAATTAAAAATAGTATAAGTAATACTTTACAAAGTAAATATTCATGTCATTGTATAGAGTGAATGAGTTCATGCATGTGTCAATTTTGGAAATGTCAACCTATACACAGAATTATAAATTGAACATATATTGGGTCAGCGATTCAGTACGTTTTTATTTTTATTTATTTAATCAAGCAACAAGACTCACAAGCTTTAGTAAAAATACCTTCATTTAATTGAAAAATAGCAGGTGTAGCAAAAAAAAACCCTCTTCTCGATCTTAAAAAAGTAAAACCAATTATTTTATCACGATGTAATCATATATTCCGGAAAATATTTTCAATACAGGAATATTTTCATATCGAACGAATATTACAAATTATTTTTGCTATCCAGATCATGCGAAAAAAAACCGGTCAAGAGCGAATCGGACTCGCGCACCGAGGGTTCCGTTCCGATTTCTGAAAAAGTGTGCTACTTAGAGACATCGTTTTATTTTTCCTGTAATATTTATATAAACTTGTATCACATAGAATAATTTCAGATTTTTCGCTTTGCAAACTTCGGAGATAAGGGGGGGAACGGTATTTTTTTTTTACATTTTATATCAAAAGTCGAAAACTATGCGGCCAAAAAAAAAAAATAGTTTGAGAATGTGCAAACAGCGTTCTTTCATATGATACCCCACATGCTCTAGTAGCCCCACTTTAAATTTTTAAGACCCCCTTTCAGTCCCAGTTGCGAAAAAAATATAATTATTTTTATTTCTTTCTTATTTGCAAAATAGTTGGGTAAACGTCATCTAAAACTATTCTAAATTTCAAGTTGATAGCATCAGTAGTTCTTGAGATATCCAGCTGTGACAGACAGACAGACAGACAGACAGACAGACTGAGTCACACCATAAGGGTTCCTTTTTTACCATTTTGGTATGGAACCCTAAAAACAGACTAATTAATAATAAAAATAAAATGTGTTTCTGCCCAGTAATATTATTTCGTGCTCGCGTGCAATATTTCATGCGTAAAAATATTATATTTCAAATAACAGAAAGTGAAATACTTAACTAGTATTTTCAATACTCAAAATTTATTTGCTTTCCTCAGTGTTGATTTTCAAACAACGTAAAATAACTCGTCGAGTTAATAAAAACATTGAAGCACAAGTTTGCTTGTACACGAAGTTATATTTTCTTTCTGACTTTTTTTCTTTTTGATCGGTTCCTAAAGGGTCATAGTGTGATGTTAAATGCCTATAGCCTTCCTCAAGAATTTGGGGAATATCAAATGCAAAAATAATTTTTCAAATCCGACTTTTAGTTCCAGAGATTAGCGCGATCAAACATAAAAACAAACAAAAAAGCAAACCCTTCTGATTTATTCTTAGTATACATACAGGATGTTTCTTTTAAGGTGTCAAGCCAGTGCGAGCTGATAGCAGAGTACAGTAAGCTAGTAACTAAATTATAAAATATGAAAAGCACAAGATTTCAGCACATAATGCACAATTTATTACATTCTCGTTCAAAGATGCCCCAAAAAAGGATATAATTTTTTAATGCCATCATCTCGTTGAATCAAGAAAAATATCGAAAAAATTACCTATAACTCGAAAACTACAAAAATCGTCGAACATACATGGGGGTTAAATCAATAGGTATGGTACTCTGCTATCAGCTCGCACTGGCTTGACACCTTAAAAGAAACACCCTGTATAGATTAAGACACTATTGCCATCTGGATTCCGGAAAATACTAAACTCTCAAAGTGAGAATTGAAACCAGTAGCCTAACCCTTAAATACCGAGTTGAGTTACACGACTACTAACAAATGCGTACACTGACTGGACTGGTCTACTCAGTCTGTGTGTGTGGTTATTTCCTCAAAAGATCATCTCAGACACTAATCTGCATGGTCCTCATATGGCCTGACTAAGATTATGTCTGGTGACCTCAGAGTTTGTCTCGGGTTTTCTTCTTACAGACTACTCCTGTTATGAAACACCGAACTTATTTCGTTTAAAACATCAACAAGTGTGTGTATGTCAGCTCCAATGCACAACGGGAGTTTACTCCTGTTTTTGTGCCGTTCCGACTTTCTATTGTTGGCCGAAAACAAAGGACCATAGGAGCAGGATTTCTTCAATGAATCAGTAAGAAGTATTAGTAGTCATCTTCAACTTTAAGGAGTAAAGGCGTTCGTTTTGTTTTACGTTGCAGAGAAAAACGTAACAACGCTTTTGAGTTAACGCTTGCATTTCACTCCTCATACAATTTCCATGCCGGGGCCTTATACTTACTAAAATCGATTCTTATGGAGTAAACTCCAAAAATATTTTTGACGTTTAAAAGTGTTTTTAGGGTTCCGTACCTCAAAAGGAAAAAACGGAACCCTTATAGGATCACTCGTGTGTCTGTCTGTCTGTCCGTCTGTCCGTCTGTCACAGCCAATTTGCTCCGAATCTAATGGACCGATTAAGTTAAAATTTGGTACACATATTGATTTCTGTGACCCAAACACGTATAGCTAAAGTAAATATATGAATTTTGAATATGAGAGTCACTTTTAGGGGAAAAATAAGAAAATTAAAAAAAAAAAATGGTAACCTATACCGAATGACATATCAAATGAAAGAACTTACTATGAGGGTCTCCAATATATTTTTTTAATAATTTTAAAATTTATTATTTTAAAGTTATTTAAGAAAATAGACGAAAATTGACCATTCCCCCCCTTATCTCCGAAACTACTGAGCCTAAAATTTTGAAAAAAATATAGAAATTAGTTCTTCACCTGTAGATTACAGGAAAACCTATAAGAAGTCTGTGGTCTTAAAATAACATGGAAAATCTATATATATGAAAAAATCAAAGTCCTGACTGAGTCACTGACTAATATACCAACGCACAGCCCACACCAATGGACCTAGAGACTTGAAATTTTGCACATAGATACCTTATATAGTGTAAACATCCACTAAGGAAGGATTTTTGGAAATTCCATCCCTAAGGGGGTAAAACAGGGGATGAAAGTTTGTATGAAAAATCCTATCCCTTGAGTTAATAGACTTGAAACTTAGCACGAATATTCATCTAAGTAAATTATAAAGTTTATCATTTTTAATTTTCCTAAACTACCCCCTAAGGAGGGATTGGGGGTGTCAAAGTTTGTATGGAGGAACTTTAACACGCGGTCCGATTAACTCAAAACTCAGTTTTTATACTTGAGACCAAAAATTAAGACTAAAGTGTATTAGGGTTTTCCAAAAATCTACCCCTAAGGGGTGAAAAGTTAATTTTATAGCGGAGGATTTTATTGGGGGCTTGATTAACTCTAAAATTGGTGTAAATAATGTTTGAGTCAAGTTATTTATTTATTTATTTAATAAGGCACCAAGTCCCATAATACACATCACAAACACATAAAATTAATTCAAATTAATTCATCATTAAAATAAAATACATTAAAAGTCATTAGATCATAAAAATAAAATACATCAAATTCCATAAAACATCAAAATAAAATACATTAAAATTCAAAATAACTAAAACTGAATATACAATAAAATTAACTCATAATAAATCATCATTAATTACCTAACAATAAAAAAAAAAATATCACATTAGTAAGTGTCTATCGACGGTTGGCACTCCGATGGACTCCAAGCCAATACCTGTGGATCGGACTGCCCAAATCCTCACTAACGACCCTCAACAGTTGAATGGTCGATTTTCTTAAGCTGGTGGAAAACGATGCTATGCGCGATGGAATAATAGCATAAAAGTCAGTTAGTCAGTTATGGAAACATACCAGACGATTTTTGAAATTCTTTAGGTATCTGTGTTCGTGAAAACAGAGATACAGTTTATATGAAAAATCTTATTAATTTGGTTAATGAACTTGAAACTTAGCACAAATACTTGCAGAAGTAAGTAATAATGTTTGTCATTATTAGTTTTTCAAAACTACGCCTCAAATGAGGTTTAGGTATTGGTTGCGCCATCTGATTAATTTGTAGCAATTTATAATATTGATTGCACTGTTCGATTGAAATTATAGTAAGTCATGTCATTTTTTATTTTTTTTTCGTTTTCGTGTTGGCAAAGCGAATTGATGGGATTAAATTGGATTTGCTACATTCCTTATCCTTTGTCCCTTACCCGCACATTACCTTTCGTCCGGGTGTGAGCGAGAGGGCTACGTCAATTAGCGCCAGTCGTGTAAAGACATTTGAAGAAATAAAATATGGCGATTTGTCTGCTCCGAACCTCCGCGTGTGCGCGAGTGTGCCTCGTTCGTTTTTCGATCAAGTGAAAATTCGTGGAAATCGCTTGTTTTGCTGGACAGACCGGACCATCATCATCGCATCGCTAATAAGGTATCGTGCAACCTTCCTTTAAACAGCCACTGATTGAATTCCAGTGTTCTCCCTATATCAGTGGCAGAATCGTTCATCCATCTTTTTTTCGTAAACCCAATTTTGAAACCCATCGTTAATGATTGCTTCGCGCAACCAGGTATCTTAAAGTTTTAGGAATTTTAAAGCGCAGTCCGATTAAAAAAATGGTACTTTGAGATTTTGACGGCATATAGCTGATGTTTTAAGGAGTAACTTGGGCTATTTTTATTTTAGAAAAATAATTAGGGTTCCGTGCAAGAAAATTAAAATCCATGAAATCAGACAACCACGTACAGCCCAATACAAACTTACTAAGCCTCCGCTGTCTATTACGGCTATAACAACAAATAATAAAAATAAAGCAAAGTTAAAAATCTAAGGGGTCGGTCCCCATACAATAAACTTTTCATTTTGAAAAAAAAATAAAAATTTTAATCTAGCATGTGGGGTGTCATGTCATTATTTCATCACCGCTGCTCTCAAAATGGTGAAGGAAAACATCGTGAGGAAACCGGCATGTCCTAGAACCAAAAATTCGAAGACATGTGACATCTACCAACCCGCACTGGGCCCGCGTGGTGGATTACGGCCCACTCCCTCTCACCGAGAGGAGGCCTGTGTCCCAGTGTCCCAGCAGTGGGAACATTATAGGCTAATTGTGTGTTATGTGGGGTGTCATCGTCTAGAACTCATTGAGTAGAGTACAAACATATTTTTTTTTTATCTTTTAAAATTAAGAAATAGGGGGCCGTAAAAGTTGTAAATTTTAGACCATTTTTGTACGAGCTCTAGCGCAACAATTCAACAAATTAGGAATTTGAAACTTCTTTATACCATGTAAGTACCATGAATACTGTATTTAATCAACAATACTGAAAACGGCGATTCATAAGGTATTTTGTTTAAACATGGGTGATTTTCTGCAACTGCAAAAAAGAACCTTGTAATTCACAGTATCATTATAAAATAAGTAAAAAGTTATCTTTGCGATTGTTAAACATATAATATGGTACGGAACCCTTCGTGCGCGAGTCCGACTCGCACTTGACCGGTTTTTTTAAACAATTCACTTATTATTTAATTGCGTAACGCACTTGTAATGACAGTGGCTTTAGTTTTAACAATCCTAACCATTGCGCCTTATTTTTAAAATTCTTGATCACAATTAAATAGCCTGCCCAAGTCAATGGATGTTGTTGAACTAGTAACCATTGCGCCTTATTTTTAAAATTCTTGATCACAATAGCCTGCCCAAGTCAATGGATGTTGTTGACCTAGTAACCATTGCGCCTTATTTTTAAAATTCTTGATCACAATAGCCTGCCCAAGTCAATGTATGTTGTTGACCTAGTAACCATTGCGCCTTATTTTTAAAATTCTTGATCACAATAGCTTGCCCAAGTCAATGGATGTTGTTGACCTAGTAACCATTGCGCCTTATTTTTAAAATTCTTGATCACATTAGCCTGCCCAAGTCATTGGATGTTGTTGACCTAGTAACCATTGCGCCTTATTTTTAAAATTCTTGATCACAATAGCCTGCCCAAGTCAATGGATTTTGTTGACCTAGTAACCATTGCGCCTTATTTTTAAAATTCTTGATCACAATAGCCTGCCCAAGTCAATGGATGTTGTTGACCTAGTAACCATTGCGCCTTATTTTTAAAATTCTTGATCACAATAGCCTGCCCAAGTCAATGGATGTTGTTGAATGATAGTCATTTGTGTGTTCCATAATTACGCTGTTCGCGCGATCAAGACCTGTACCCTAATTGCGTAACACATTATCATTCGGAGTTGGTTTCATTTTGAAACAAATTGCTAATCCATTGCTTCATATGTTCGAAAAATTTGTCGGCTCGTCAACGTAAATAACGAAAGGAATGTTGTTGAGCTGTCAAAATGAAACCAACTCCGGATTATAATGTGTTACGCAATTAGGGTGCTGACCGAGAAGCCCACTTCTAGGTATTTTATTTAAGGCAAAAGCGCCAGGGTAGCCCGCTAAATTCAAAATTTCTTACTTTTTTTGCAATTTGTAGGTCAGTGTGAGCTTGAATGTTGATTAAAATATGATTCGCGGCCGTAGCTAATATGGCTTTATAGAAATTTAATCATTAGAATCAGCAATACAACTCCATAAGTTAGCATTTACCTCAAACCTCATGATTTCATGAAATCGCTAGATTTGAGGTAAATGCTAACTTAGTTATTGGGTAACACGATACCCCTTGGTAAAACTGATTGTTAGACTTTCGGGCTTCTGACGACCCGTAATTACTGTCATATTTAAAAGAATGACAGCCGGGACCAACGGCTTTCCGAGGCACGGCGGGGTCTCGTTATGTAAAAATGGTACTCATCTACGGACCAACCACGGCAATTGTAGCTTAACCTGATTGATTTACCCATGCGGCTGTTATTACTTAGCCACGAGCCCTCTCGTTACCTAAATAAAGTACTTACCTATTTATAAAAACTCTAAAATTAAATCATCCATTGTTGCCATAAAATAAAATCTGAACTCGCGAGTCCATAATTAAAAGACAAAAGAGGTGCCCAACCTTTTCCATAAAATAACGTTCTGAAAATAATATCGGCAGTGCTACACCGATCGATATTCAGAACACATCAACGGAATTACGCTGTCGATAAAAGCATTTTTTCTGACGGTCCGTTGAAAACTCGTGTGACTATAGGTACTCTATATACGTGAACTCCACTCTGTGATTGAGTTTTTGTGTACAGTCACGACCATAAATACTTTACATTTACCTACGTAAGATTCAAAAGCGATTTTCTCGTAAAGTTTTTTTCCCTTGTCCTACGGTTCATCAATAGAATGGACCCTAACCTAAATCTAATCTTATTACAATGCAGCCTTATAAATAGGCTAATAAGTAATCTATATAAATAAAAAGAGAAGTCCTGACTGACTGACTGATTGACTGACTCATCAACGCCCAGCCTAAACTCTTGGACCTAAAAAGCTGAAATTTTGCACAGAGGTTTCCTTTATAATGTAGACAAGGAATAAGGAAGGATTTTTGGAAATTTCATCCCTAAGGGTGTCAAATAAGGGATGAAAGTTTGTATGAAAAATCTTATTCCTTGAGTTAATAGACTTGAAACTTCGCATGAATATTTGTCTACGTAAATTATAAAGTTTGTCATTTTTAGTTTTCCTAAACTACCCCCTCAGAAGGAATTGGGGGGTGTCGAAGTTTGTATGGAGGAATTTTAACGCGCGGTCCGATTAACTCAAAACTCAGTATTTATACTTGAGACCAAAAATTAAGAATAACGTATATCAGGGTTTTTCGAAAATCTACCCATAATGGTGTGAAAAGGGGTAGTCAATTTTACAGGGCAGGTTTTACTGAGGAGCTCGACAAACTCGAAAATTGGTGTAATCTTTCAGTCAAGCTACGGAAATATCTCAAACTATTTTTAAAAATTCCATCCCTGTGAAATATGAAAAATGTTATTAATTTGGTTAATTAACTTGAAACAAGGCACAAATAATTGCCTAAGCAAGTAATAAAGTTTGTCACTAATAGTTTTTTCCCCCAGATAGAAGGGAGGAGGAGGAGAGGGAAGGAGAAGTGTGAGGTGTGGTGAGGAGGTGGAAGGGGAGGGGGTGGTGAGAAGGGAAAGGGGGAAGGGGAGGGTGTGGAGAGAGAGAGGGACGGGAGGGGTGATGAGGAGGGAGAGTGATAATGGAAGGAGGGGAGAGGGGGAGGATGTAGTGTGGTGTGGAGAAGGGTAGAGAGGGTGATGGGAGGAGTTGGTGAGGGTAGAGGATGGGAAAGCGTAGAGGGGGAAGGGGGTGTGAGAGTGATGTGAGTGGTGTGATGTGGTGAGAGGGGTGATAGGGAGAGGGGGATTAGAGGGAGTGGTGAGAGGTAGGGTAAGAGGGGGGGACGAGTTCCTTTACAGCTTAAAGTTGCTTTTTGGTTAGCACTGATTCATTTAAGAAACCCAGCCCGACAGAAATTACTGAAAAATTGAAAGTCGGAATTTCGGATCGGCACAAAAAACAGGAGTAAACTACAGTTGTGCGTTGGAGCTGACACACACACTTTTTTTGTTTGTTTGAACGCGCTAATCTCTGGAACTACCAGTTGGAGTTTAAGAATTATTTTTGCATTTGATAGCCCTATTCTTAAGGAAGGCTATAATAGGCATATTTAGCATCACTCTAGGACTCTAGGTGCCGAGCAAAAAGTCAGAAATAACGCTAAGAAAACGAAGTAATAGCGCGGGCAGGCAATGCCATGCGCCGGGGTGGGTCGGGGGATTAAGAAATTTCACGCGGACGAAGTAGCGGGCAGAAGCTATCTAATATTTTTGTTCCTGTGGCATATTATCCGACATCCACGCGGGCGAAGCCGCGGGCAAAAGCTAGTATAAACTAAACTATTAAATTGTTTTTACTAAGAATGTGTCCAATAGCACTTTTCTTATGGTGAATACACTTCTTTCTTGTGTTTGTACCACACAAACACAAGAACGAAGTGTACTTATGTACTTTACACAATTCACTATCACTAAACACTAACTCAAACGGTTTTGTTCTTTTTAGTCTTCACACTATGTTTGTTTGGTCGAGAAGCTGGACTGCCTCGACGTTCACATGCCGAAGAAGTCACTTTCCGTGAACTTATGCAAATTTCTGGATCACTTTTTCGATGAACTCAACTTTTAGGTCCCGATGTAGGTCATATTGATAGATAATAAAGATTGATAGATATCTTATGGTGTTACAAACATGGAATTCTCGAAACCATACTATTATGAAATCGATCTTTTCTCTGAGTTGAAATTTTTATTTCTCGAAAAGAATGCTTTTGAATGTTGCATTATTTAATGTTCGTGACTGTACAAAAAAAAAACTTTTATTAAATTAAGACAATATTGTTTATTCTATCTGTGAAAGCCGTCAATATGAATGCGGGATCGGAGTGTTGGTCAAATCTAATGCGTGGGATAGCGAATATGTGGAATAAATATTGTAGTGGTTTTGTTTGGTGGTTTGTATGAATTTTATAAAAGGCATGGTAGATGGTTTGAAGTTTTGGATTTTACATGGCTAATAATAACTGTGGGTAGAGTGGTAGACCGTACTGTGTATACCTATTTCGCACGCTTAATGGAACATTGACCCATTAGTAGATAGGTCAGAAAAAATAGATAGAACTTGACGTTCAAAATACAAGCATTAATGATGAATAAATCAGTTTCATTTTTATGCATCAACAAATAGGAAAAGTCCTCTTAGCAAGATCTTCTTTTGCGATTTCCCAAAAATCGTCTTTTTGAGTTAAGTCAGTATTATTATAGCGTGCGATTTGTTTAGTCGTATTTAAGAGCCAAGCTTCAGTTAGTGAAAATGTCTTCTCCTAATTAGAATGTGTAGATAATTGTGAACATGCACAAAGGTACTTAATCCATATTCAACCAATCAATCAATCTGACTAACCTTTTCCCAACTATGTTGGGGCTGTCAGCTTCCAGTCTAACCGGGTGCAGCTGAATACCAGTATTTTATACAGGGTGATTTTTTAATGACCAGCCAAATTTTCACAGGGTGTTCTACCCATGAATATGAACAACTTTCACTATGGGACCAACTTTGAAATCGCAAAAAAAATATCAGCTGTTTCATACATTTTGATCGAGTAGGTATTGAACTTTTGTAGGAAACCGCTGGTTTCTTTTCGTGATTTCAAAGTTGGTCCCATAGTGAAAGTTGTTCATATTCATGGGTAGAACACCCTGTGAAAATTTGGCTGGTCATTAAAAAATCAACCCGTATATAGCGAATGTCTGTCTGACCTCCACAACCCAAATACTGGGTAATACGATACTTTTTGGTAGGACTGGTTGTCAGACTTTCGGGCTTCTGACGACCCGTAATGACTGTCAAAGATCCACGAATAACAGCTGGGACCAACGGCTTAACGTACTTTCCGAGGCACGGAGGAGTCTCGGTATGTAAAGATGGTCACCCATCCACGGATCAACCCCGGAAAGCGTAGCTTAACCTGATGGATCGATCCATACGACTGTTATTACTTGTCCACGAGCTCCTCCTCTATAAGTACTTAATCCATATTCCTACCTTAGATAATTCCAAACTTACCCGTGGGACCACAGAAATAGTCGATAGTTTCTTTATGGATATCTATAGGTAGCAAATCACTACGCCCGGTCGATGCTTAATCGAGTAATGAGTAGAAAATATGTAGGTCTTTAACAAAGGCTATCGGTAACCTTTGCGCAAGCGTTGATCGAACATAATTCTCGACAAATTGTGAAATATCCTGACAAATATTACACGTATAATCCTTTGTGTACTTAATGATATTTTATTGGCTTCCATTCATCATAAACTTGGGTTTTTTTAACTTAAATCAATCAATCAATCTGCCTAGCCTTTTCCCAACTATGTTGGGGTCAGCTTCCAGTCCAACCGGATGCAGCTGAATACCAGTATTTTACATGGAGCGACTGCCTATCTGACCTTTACAACTGAATTACTGGGTAATACGATACCACATTTTTTTAACTTAAATACACATATATAGGCTTATTAAATAGTGGCTTATTATCACCATTAAAGCCCCGTAATCTGCTCAGTGAAGTTCATATTATTATGATCATTTCTAATCATCTTCTTGGTGTCGATGGAACTGATGATGACTGTGTATCAAATTTAGTTAGCCAAAACCCTTGGCACTGCCACGTCGACGTCGGTGGCAGAGCTGAGGTCACTTTGGCTGCACGTTTTGGGGCACAAAAGACAGGATAGGAGGTGGATCATAGTTTGCGAGACAGCTGTCTCGCCACATCCTGCTGCCGTACTGCCATAATACCTAAAACTGATACATAACACTGAAAGACACTATCAGTTCGTACGGGGGTATTGTGACTGTTACTGGTGGCTTTATATACAGGGTGACTGGATCTGGACCCGCCATAGCAAATTCGCATGAGTACGTCATTTACTAATTGTTGAACATTATTTTCCCTAACAAAAGTTTTATAGTTTGGGAGATATGTAAATTTTTATACTTTATTGGGATTTTTCCATTTGACCTTCAAGCATTCATAAATTTTTTGTTGCATTATTTTAGTCGTTTTTTTTATTATTTGTTGGTAGTCATAAACATTGCTGACAAACTAAGGTTACAAAATAAGATAAGGCGCTACCTACTTAAAAAAAAATACTAAAAAAAATAATTACGATCAAATTCAACCTGAAATAAAAAAAAAATTATGGAATCGTGTTTTCGTCAAACATAGTACTTAACATTAACCCACAACTTTACCATATATTTATTTCAAAATTAATGTTGCGGTATTTTCGATATAACGGAGGATTATGCTAAGCCATTTGAGGCAGTATAGGCTCATAAGGTAATACGAGTAATTTGTGCACAAATAAAAACCTGCACTCTAATAAATCCAGAAACCGGAACATAAATTTAGTATAAAACCGAACCTTTATTGAACCACTGAAGCCTTAACAATCTTCATCTAACACAATAAAAACAAACGACTTAAAAAGTACATCAAATAAAAACATAACGAACATAACATATTACGTTAGTTAGCGCATTAGAAAATCATTTGATAACAAACGCTTTCAGTTTTCACGGGCCGCTGCGCGTGCGCTGGCCGCGGGTTTCCCGACGTTCCGACTTAATTGTTCCTACTTTGTATCGTTTTAATTGTAATTTATAACTTTTTGTACATACTTAAGTTATATCAGTATAATTGGTATGTTCAAAAACTTAGCTTGATTATATTGTTAATGCCTCATATTGTGTATAAAACTACGAAAATTATCCTCCTATTAATTTCTCTATCTATGGCTTATGTTATGAGTTATTATGACTTATGATTATGTGTCATAATCCATACTAATGCAAACTTCCATACAAGTCAAATCGACACGTAATGAAGAAGAAGATGAATATTATTTATGCGAAAAGTCTTTGTCTATCTGTCTGATACTTTTCGCGCCTTAACGGCTGAACGGATTTCGATGAAATTGTGCACACTAATAGACCATGACCTGGGTTAGGACCAATACTTTTTTCTCGATAGTATGGTCCTGTGTGATAATTTGCGACCTCCACGCAGGTGAACCCTCAGGAACAAACTATTAATATATAAATTACTGACATATTTAGTCGCAGCATAATTATCTAAGTAGCTACCGAACAAAAAAAAAACAAAGAAATCACACACATGTATGTACAAACTTGATGATCAGGCTTGCCGCGGTCAGTCCGTTGATGGGTGACCATCTTTACATACCGAGACCCCAGTCTCTCGGAAAGCACGTTGGTCCCGGCTGTCATTTTTAGATCTTTGACAGTCGTTACGGGTCGTCAGAAGCCCGAAAGTCTGACAACCAGTCTCACCAAGGCGTATTGTATTACCCAGTAACTGGATTTTGGAGGTCAGATAGGCAATCGCTCCATTTAAAATACTGGTATTAGACTGGAAGCCGACCGCAACATAGTTAGGAAAAGGCTAGGCAGATGATGATGATTTACGAACTTGCTTCTTGTACGATAAAATATGAGCCACAGTTTAATATTTCCAAAATGGCTCTTCACTCTTCCATGTAATTCATCCAAAATAATTTCACAAAATTAAACGTGTATGTTTATTACTCTCAAAGGACAGATGGAAAAAAATCGCTGAAGGTTAGCTGATATTCTGAAAACATACATTACTTTTTATCTCGCTTGAATACATAGTTCCCTTGAGGACGGACGGTGCAAATATTACATGTGATACTTATTTTATAAATATTTAATTGGCAGCCAACAATTGTGTTGTTTTATTAATGTGGAAGTTTTTTCCTTTTTTTTTCTGTGAGGAAATCTTCATGTATCCATGAGGATTCTACCCAGATGAAGAGTATCCCCTCCGTCTAGGAAGAACGGAGGATTATGTCGGAATCCCACCACCTCAGTTTCTTCTAGTACTATGATTCGGAGGGGCCGGGAGATACTTGTAAATTCGTCGCACCTTGAATCCGACTGGTATATCAGCGGGCTCCATCATTTTCCTAAAAAGAGTTGATGAAACAATTCGACTCATGAGAAAACAGAAATAGGTTTTATTTCATTCCTAAATTTTAATAAACTAGCTATTGCCTGCGACTTCGTCTGCGAACCAGGATGCAAAGTAGCCTATATCCTTCTCCAGGTCATGGTTTACCCATGTGCCAAATTTCATCCAAATCCGTTCAGTGCGAAAGTGCGAAAGTGGGACCAAACTGAGATCGCGAAAAAAAAATCAGTACACTTGACGAGTTATGCGAACATACATGTACGGAACAGCTGTTTTTTTTCTCGCAATTTCAGGTTTGGTCCTATAGTAAAAGTTGTTCATAATGATGAGTACAATGAGCCCTTAAAAAGATAATGGTGTTTACACTTACACCCTGTATAACTGTAGAAAAAGTGTCGGTTGGCTATTCGAGCACTGGGGCGGCGGCGATTTGAAATAAATAATTTGACTTTGATTTTGATCGCGTAATCGCGTATTCGCGCTAGATTCTCTTTAGGTTAGGACTCAGGGTTAGTCAACACATACAATAGTGAGTAGTGAATGGTCACCTATTCCTTTGGAGTATGGACATCTTCAATACCAGGGCATCACAGGTGCGTTGCATACCTTTAAGACTAGACTCTCTTCAAACGCTTACTATACCAACCAAAAAGCACTCAAATATTTACTTGTCCTAAGCTAGACTAACTTCATGCACTTCTGTTCGAAGTCTTTGAACCTTAATCAAGATTATTCAGCCACAAGGGACATAAGTTTTTAACATTAATTTGGAGCTGAAACACGAACTTATGTTAACAAAATCGCTTAGGAATAATTTAGTTTAGTTAAGTACTAAAGTTATAAAGGGATCCTATTTACTAAATATCAATTTAGCATAATATGAACTGAACACGTGAGCCAAAGGACTTTGTAATTGGGCAAGCACTTATTGCATTTACATTTTCAAGTTTTGAGCTTAATTTTAATATTACGTATAAATATTTTGTATAGAAGGGGACTTATTAAATTTTATATAAAGCAATATTATATGGGCTGATTTTTTTCAATAGTTTGATATATTTGCTATACAAAAGATGTCAAACTGCCATAATTTTTTATCTGAGGAATAAATATAGCTGTTTGACAGCAATTTAAGGCTGATTGTTCAATAGTCAGATAATTTTCAAACTATTGAAAAAAGGAAACCTAACAGACCTTAAGACGAAGATATATGATAAAGGCCTTGAATGGTAAGCTTGCGTGTTCTGTGCTGAGCTCAATTATTAAATTATCTTTAAAATGGTGAAAGCATCATAAAAATACGCTTGATAGTTTTTGCGTGATTCTCAGTTTTAAATCCGCGTCAGACATAATTTTACAAATTAATTGCACTATGTAATGTAAACATAATCTAAAATATTCAAATATTTAATTATTAAGAAAATGCTATAATTTAATACCTATATATAATAATAAATAATAAATAATAATAAATTTTTATTGCTCCAAAGACAGTGTTTCAGATTACTTTTCCACCAGTTATTGAAAAGCAAAAACTATGCAATACAATACAGTGATAACTTAACTTTAGTGGAAAAGATCACCTGTATCTTGTACTAGTTATAAAAAACTGTATCACAGGAGACAGGGCCTTCCGTGTAAAATGAGTCAGCGTATTGACAATGTATACAATGTAAGCCGATGTTTGTTGGAAAAAGCTAATAAATAATAAAAGGATACATGAAAAATTAGGAACAAGTCGGAATTTAAAAGAAAGTAACTGTAGGCGCGAGTGTGTTGTGTAGGTGTGGTGTGTAAGTGTGGTGTGTGTAATATATTTATTCCAAATCATTAACACTACTCATTAAGACGTGATCTTCAGTTTCAAACCATTAGAAGTCGGTTATCGACGCCTTAATTTGACAAACACTTTGGTGTTTTCATGCGCAAGAGAACCTTACTCGATTTCCTAATAAATCTCCAATAATAAGTTCGAGTCAAAGACCTAAAACAACTTTGTAATTCTGAAACTATCACCATTCCCTTGAAAGAAGAGGACACAGCTATATATTATGTATATCGTTATCTCTGTTACTCATAGGAGCGATAGTTAGTAGTTCGGAATAGGTCCCCGTGGGCCAGAATTACTGGTCAGTTGCGAAAGTGTAGATAACTTGCAACGTGGGCCTTCGGAAACTTGTTCCTAACTACTGCACGTGGCGAAACAATAATCACACTTCCATGTTTACTATTTATTAGTTAAGTCGAGTTTTAATTAGTTCTGTCTGATGTGACGCTGAACAGAAATGGTTGATGAGACCGAAAGGTGGAGTGGCGACCGGGTATCGAAGGACGTAACGTTGGAAGGCCTCCCATAAGGATGACCTTGTGAAGATCGCAGGAATCCGCTGGATGCGGGAAGCACAGAATCGTTCGAAGTGGTGGTGCTTGGGGGAGTCCTATGTCCAGCAGTGGAGGTCTTTTGTCTGAGATGATGATGTGAATTAAACTAGGACACACGACATGAATATCTTGTATTTATCGTATGTTGTGCATAATATTTGCTTTGAATTTGGTCAAAGGAACTGAACTCAACCTGTAGAATTCTGGTTTTGCAATTCATTCCTACCTGTTCATTGCTAGTCTTTACATTTTCACAGTAAGTACAATATCATTAACGACATTGCTAAGATGGCAATGAAAACTAACCTCTAAACTACGAGTACTAGGGAGTAGGTAATGTTCAGCTGTCAAAATCAAACTCAAACTCAAACCGCCTTATTACAAAACGAGGTTTTTCTTCTGTCATGGTTTTTAACCATCGAGGCAGTTTTTGTAATAAGAACCTACCTGTGATAGAAATACAGTTCTTTATACAAAACTGACAATTTAGTCCGGTACTCAGTTGTCATTTGTGTAAAACTGACAGCTGGATGAGTCGGAATAAAGTTCAAAATTCAAAAAAGGGTCCATGGTTTAAACCTGGGTTTGAACATGAACCTTGTTTTGTAATAAGACGGAAAGCATTTATTTCAAATAAACCAATTACAGGCACTTTTGACTTGCCAAGGAGTCGGTCAGTCAGAAAGATGAAGCTATAGTTGCACATTCCAAAGCGTAGCAGGTTTCTATGGAGAAGAGCGGGCAAGAAACTCCAGGGACACTCTTTTAAATCAAAATATTGTTAGAAAATATGGGTTACATCATTCATGAGAACAATGTAGAAACTAGAAAGACGTGCACGTTAAAAGTGTCCGTAATAAAAAACTAAAAACAACTAAATTAATAATAAGCCGTGGCAGCCAAGAGGTGACCAGTCCCCAACTGACGGCGCCCGTTCACGAAAATGATGCATGGATCAGCACCATTTAGCTGAACCATTTTGAAGGTTACTTATTGATCCAACACACACGCCACCACCAGCGAGACATTTGAGTGAGTATGACATACTCTCTGGATGTGGATGTATTTTCTACTGCCAAGGTTAAGCCAACATTTTCCCAGAATTCTTCTTCTTCCTCGCTTCGCTCTTGACAGAGCGGTCGTGGTCACGATGAAGTGTGTCGCAGGTGTAGCGTTGCCCGCCTCACGATTTCTCTCCATCTGGTTCGGTTAGTAGACAGTCTGGCGCATTCATTGACAGGGCCTCCAACCGCGGATTTTACTTGGTCGGTCCACCTCATCGGTGCCCGCCCGCGTGGCCTATTACCTTCGACTCTATCCTGCACCACAAGACGCTCTATGGAGTCATTTTTCCGCCTGGAGACAGTCAAAGAACTTAAGTATTCGAGACTGTACTAGTGCTGATAGACGCTGTTTGATGCCGAGTTCTTGGAGTATGGAGACGTTTGTGCGGAATTCAGTCCATGATACCCAAAGCATCATTTCCCAGAGTTAACTAACGGAAAAATAACATCGAATCAAGCTTTGTCTCGTTAAAACAATAACACAAAAGGCAAATTAATTACTTTCAACCGTGTGCACTTAATGTGTCCCACTTTGCACGGCTTTAGTCGAGAGGCCGTTGCATAACCTCGTTTTGGTGTTGCCATTATGACTTTAAATGAAAGTATCTATGAAATTCAGGTTAGACGGAAGGGATTGCAAATATCGGTCTTTCTTATTGCGTCACGATTCAAAGTAGCCGTTTTACATAATGACTGATATGTAAATATAGGTCAACGATTTACATAAGATAGTAATTACAGAAAATATAATTATGTCACTAATTAACAAATCAATCCGGCCTATCGCAGCATACTTCTAGACATACTTTGTTTGTCCACCGTACCGGCTTCTAATAAATTGTAAATTGTTTATCAACAATCGGCTTTCCGCCTTCTACGTTCAGTCCACGTCGGCTTCGTTCAACAGGCTAGAAAAAGAAAAGGTCTCAGTTATCCATTGCTCATTATCCACGTTAGAAATACAGGGAGTAATTGTAAACAGTGGCAAACTTGAAATCGCGAAAAAATCAGCTGTTCCCTACATTTTGACAATTTATGCGAACATAAATGTTGTTCATAAACTCAAACTCAAACTCAAAGCATTTATTTCAAATAAACCAATTACAGGCACTTTTGAATTGTCAAAGGGTCGGTCTTGTGTTGGTCAGTCAGAAAAATGAAGCTAGATTGCCCATTCCAAAGCGTAGATCCTATGGAGAAGAACGGGCAAGAAACTCCAGGGACACTCTTTTAAAATCAAATATTTTACAAAATATTGGTTACATCGTTCATATTGAAAATATACATGTGAGAACAATGTAGAAAGACGTGCACGTTAAAAACGTCCGTAATAAAAAAACAAAAGATAAAAACAAAAAACAACTAAATTCAAAAATAAAAATAAGCCGTGGCAGCTAAGAGACGACCAGTCCCAACTGACGGCACCCGTTTACGAACATGACGCATGGATCAGCACCAATTAGCTCAACCATTTTGAAGGGAACTTAATGATCCAACACACATACTGAAGAGTACCTACAATGACCCCTTAAAAGATTGCCACTGTTCAGACTTAAACCCTGTAGGTATACATACTATAACTTAACTATGTATTCCCGAGCAGTGTATCTATTTTTAACCCGTGCATTAGCAAAGTAGTATTAATAAGCAAGTGTTAAGTGCAACAACATATAGCTATACGCCAGTCTAATTATCTAGACTGTTATAATACGCATCTTAAATGGTATCAAACGCATAAAAACTGCTGGAGATAGCAATTATACAGGGTGGCAGGGACATCGACGCGCAACCATGAATTCAGTAAAATTCCTACGCGGTCAAAATTTATCGAACAGCAATTTTGTTTTCAATAACCGACAAAAATTTTCAACGCATGGGTGTTTAGAATCATGTGCTGAATCCATGGTTACAATTTACGCGTCAATATACCACCCTGTAGAACTAAATACAACAAATTAATACATATTATCTTTAGACGGTCTATTTGTACAAATTGTTACTATACATTGTATACATATGTGTTTACTACTAAAGATCATACTCATAGAACTATCGTCAACAATAGCCTTCTGAAACCATCTAGTGTTGTTTGCACAACACAAGCATTCTACTAATTGTTATCATCGCTTCCCCAGCCAGGCACACTCTCAAGGGTCAAACTAAACAGCGCATTGAACTCACGAAGGTGTAACTCAATTGGACGCGTTACGTCGCCGGACGGATCACACGAATGGAGCGGCTTCGCAACAAACTCTCGCAGTAAAGACCGGAGCACCGGCTAACTACTGAAACAACGTAGGTTCACTTAGAGGAGAGGTACAGGGATGTAGAGAGGATTGAGGAGACGTCATCTTTGACCCTGGTCTTGATATCCGGGTTACGTAGAGGAGCACATGGGATAGACCATCAAATACAGGAGTTCCTCTTCTTAAGGAGGATGCGCAGTGGTAGCCCGCGAAATTCTGTTTTTTTTGGGTTGTTTGCAATTTGCAGGTCCGTGTCAGGTTTTATTTTCATCAAAATATGATACGCGGCAATAAAACATTTATTTATATAATTTTAACCATAAAAATGATTAATACATCTCTCTAAGTTAGATTTCGTGCAGATTCGTCGAACGAACGAAATCTAACTAAAATTATATAAATATAATAAAAACATATTATACTTTATTGCCGCGTATCATATTTTTATCAAGATACAACCTGACACGATCCTGCAAATTTAAAAAAAAAAAAAAAAAATGAATTTCGCGGGCTACCACTGCGCATCCTAACGGGTAGCGCGCGATTATATCGTGTGTCGCGCATGTTTGACGGAGCCTTAATAATGTCACGTGCTTGATTATGTAAGCAATATTATGAACTGGTTTACGCGTCGATAAACGATGACGATGAGACGAAACCTGAAATCTCGAAAAAAAATCAAATGTTCCCTACATATAAGTTCGCATAGATACTCGTGTAGCGATTTTTTCGCGATTTCCGATTTCGAGATCAGTACAATCATGCGTTTAAGTATCGGTCACTAATTATGAGTCAGTCACCCCACATAAACGTTTATTTTCTCTACACAAGTTATGTTCTTAATGCAAATCTTTGGCAGTACTTCACGATTGCTGTAGAAGACTCTGTTTATGAGTCATACTTAATGCAATAGCCCGACCAGCAGTCATTTTAGGCATGTTTTATATAAATATATTCGCTGATCTTATTCGCCGTTTTGCGTAGATGTGACGCATATTTTCCCCAAACTTATATATTATTAACTTATATATTATATTATTTATTTATTATATTATTATTTATCTGCGGTAAACATGACTGTTTACCGCAAATAAACGTATTTCTATCTTTCTTTCTTTTCTTTGATCTCTATTGATCTTGATGTTACGAAATTGCTGGTGTCTGTGACTTATTATGGTCTTACGAACTCTAACCAGATTCGCGGGCAATCAAACTTAGTATTTCTTTGCCTAATTTCCCAAAAACATTAAAACTATACAAAGAAAGAAAAAGTGTTTATTCTGCACTATGTCCCATCCAGTCTATCAACATCTCCGTCGTATACAGGAACTCGGCAGAAGGGTACTAGATAGAGTAAGTTAGTGAAAGCTATTTCTCTCAGTTTAATAGTTGCTAACAATATCGACCACCGGTCAGGAGCCAAGTCCTCGCTATCTTCGCCCTTGATAAAATGTATTTCACAGTATCTACTACAGGTGATAAAATGTAAGCGTCTTTCAAAGTTTGAGTCGAAATCACTGAGTTTTCTGAACTTTTCAAGAGAATTTGTTTTAATATTTTATTCTTGGACTAGGTGGATAGTTAATTGGGTAAGACTAGTTGGATGGGTGACCATCTTTACATAAAAAGACCCCTCCGTGTCTCTGAAAGCACGTTAAGAGGTTGGTCCCGGTTGTCATTCATGGATCATTGACAGTTGTTACGGGTCACAAGAAGCCCGAAAGTCAGACAACCATTCTTGTCTTACCAAGGGGTATCGTATTACCCAGTCACTGGGTTGTGGTGGTCAAATAGGAGGTAGTCGCTCCATGTAAACGGTTAGACTGGAATCCGACCCCAGCATAGTTGGGAAAAGGTTAGGCAGATGATGTGTGAAGGACTAGTTGGATTTCAAAGTTATAGGTCATCATAATATTTTTGAGGTTGATTTTTCCAGAATCCTGTAAACCTGACTGACATTTTGTTCACCAATTAGGTCACTATCTTCAAAGTTAGCTTCTTATAATAAGTTTTCAAACAATGAATTATTAATTAATAGCACACAATCAGCCTATCACATTCCCACTGCTGGGACACAGGCCTCCTCTCGGTGAGAGGGAGTGGGCCAATAATTATAAGCAAATCTTAATTACAATATATAAGCTAACACTAAATACATATTCTGTACAAGTAGGTATATCAATCTGCCTATTAGCCTTTTCCCAACTATGTTGGGGTCGGCTTCCAGTCTAACCGCCGGATGCAGCTGAATACTAGTATTTTACATGGAGCGACTGCCTATCTGACCTCCACAACCCAGTAACTGGGTAATACGATATCCTTTGGTAAGACTGGTCGTCAGACTTTCGGGCTTCTGACGACCCATAACGACTGTCAACGATCCACGAATGACAGCCAGGACCTACGGCTTAACGTGCTTTCCGAGGCACGGAGGAGTAAAGATGGTCACCCATCCATGGACCAACCCCGGCAAGCGTAGCTTGACCCTACCTGATACCTTGATTCCCTTGATTGCTTGTACCTGATAGATTGACCCGTGCGGCTGTTATTACTTAGCCACGAGCTCCTCTATATAATAAAAATAAAACAGGGGAAGGCGGCCATAAGGCATCAAAAAATTCGTCCGCATCGCTGTCAATGGGAAAAGTACCCAAATGGCGGGCAGCATTGCCACGTTGGATGGCAATGCTAATTCTTTGGGCTAAAAATAAGCCAGCCCTCTGGTCCCTTGATGCTAGTTTTATCCTAGTGTTCAAACTCATAAGATAGTTTATGCGTCTCAAAACCATATTTCGGAGGTAGAACTCAAGCAGAACTATACAATTGCCAATGGGATTAAATATCATGCACCTAACTATCGATAACATATTAAATAACTCACTTTCATACACATTTCCATGCAAAGTATCACTTTATATAATCCTCATAATCGTTGGCATTCATGCGGTAGTAATTACGATTCACTTTCAATTAAACAATTATGGCGGACGACTTTCGCGTTCTTTAGTGAAAAACGTTCGTCGGTTACGTTAATTATTGATACTTACGATATTGTAATGTGTTACGTTCTATCAATGTCATAATATGCACACGATATCGATACTGCTATTCATTCATATAGACACTAAGGGTTAGTTTCCACCAAACTGAGAAAACCTCGCGGATACTCGGGCACTTTTAAAATTTCACTGAATAAGTAACTGTGAGAGGAGCTCATGGCTAAGTAATAACAGCCGCACCGGTCGATCCGTCACGTTAAGCTACGCTTGCCGGGGTTGGTCAGTGGATGGGTGACCATCTTTATATACTGAGATTCCTCCGTGCCTCGGAAAGCACGTTCAGTCGTTGGTCCCGGCTGTCATGCGTGGATCTTAGACAGTCGTTACGGGTCGTCACAAGCCCGAAAGTCTGACAATCAGTCTTACCAAGGGTATCGTATTACCCAATTACTGGGTTGTGAAGGTCAGATAGGCAGTCGCTTCATGTAAGATACTAGAATTCAGCTGCATCCGGTTCGGCTGGAAGCCGACCCCAACACAGTTAGGAAAAGTCTAGGCAGATTGATTAATTTCCGATCGGCTTAAAAGTTTTACCGATCTCAATCTTTGAAGCCCGATCAATGTTCACATAAAGTACCTACAGTAAGACATATTAAAAGGTCAAATACACCAACCGACTAGTACTAGGGCACATAACATTAATCTGGATTCTAAAAACGTTTGACACTTTTATGGTTAGAACTAGCGTCACCATACTTTTTGCTGTAAAATGGATGCTCTGAATGTATGCCTACTGCAGTATTACGTAATTGCAGACTGTTTTATGGTGTAAGCAATTCCAGACTGTTTCAAATAACATCTGAATGAAAAGTATCTTATATTAAAATTTAAAGTAAGGAAAGAAAGAAAATACGTGTGCGGCCGGAGGACCCTTGTCAGGATTGAAGTTCCTTACGTGATACTCGCACGCATACACACACTCGTATATAATAGAAAGAGACAGAGAGAGTAAAAAAGTCATATGACTTTTTTCTTACGTGACGATTCGTAGGAAACGTTCGTTCGTTGTTCGTTTGTACGTTCGTTTTGTTTCGTTCGTTTTTAGGGTTCCGTACCAAAATGGTAAAAAAGGAACCCTTATGTGGTGCGATTCAGTCTGTCTGTCTGTCTGTCACAGCTGGATATGTCAAGAACTACTAATGCTATCAACTTAAAATTTGGAACAGTTTTAGATAACGTTTACCCAATTATTTTGCAAATAAGAAAGAAATAAACGACTTTTGACGAAAAATGTAAAAAAAATACCGTCCCCCCCCTTCTCCGAAGTTTGCAAAGAGTTAAATCTGAAATTATTCTATGTTCAGAAATCGGAATGGAACCCTCGGTGCTCGAGTCCGACGAGTCACCGGTTTTTTCCTTCGTAGGTGGTGGTACAGGCCCTAAGTATTGCAGTTTTGACTTTTAACTCAAATGAAAAACCATGAAAAAAGAAAGGGCCTGTTTCACCACCTATGATTAAGTACCTATTGACTTACTTGGCAGATAATTTCATACAAATTCTCTTCCATTTTTGAATTCATTCGGTGAGTAGTGGCTATTCGGACATCGTGAAATAGGCCCTTAAAGATTTAAATCTACCCCTCAGATTGTATTAAAAATTAGCTATTTTTATTCTATCCCCTCACTTATAAGGGTCATCAATTTGATATGGAAGTACCTACCGAGCTCGACCCGAGTCGGATGGCCAAGCGTAGAACATTACTGTATGACAAGTTTCCAACTTCCAAACTATCGGCGAAGCGGTCGTCAAACACTATCTTAAGTCAATCAAAGTCAAGTCAGTCAATCTTGCGGTAAACCCTAGTTTATATCCTAATTTACATCATACTGCTAACCTTTGCTGGGAGGTTCATAACTTAAGGAGGAGTAACGCCATGGAATACTGACGCCCTCTGGTTTAACGTTAGATTTTTTTTACAATATTTTCCTTCCTTGCGGAGTTAATTACTCCTGCCCTGCAGTAAAACAATTACAATTAGGGACCTACTACGCTTTGGAATGGACAACTAGCTTCATCTTTCTGACTGACCGACAGTTTGAAAATGTCTGTAATTGTTTATCTAAAAGAGGTATGTAACTGCCGACAAATTGCTCTGCAGTTTGGCAGGTGTTATGTAAAAGATAAAAATTGTATAATTATGGATTAAATTTACAAAAAAAGTTTGTATGTATGAGGTAATCTTCGGAAACACTGATCCGATTCCGAAAATTATTACACTAATGGGAAGCTACAGTATTGTCATATTTTATGTTAAAAAAAGAAATATCACGCGGACGAACTCACGGGCAGAAATAAGTACTTTGAGTTTGAGTTTGACAAGCTAATTTTATACTAATTTAACAACGTTAATTTTCATTAAAATTTCAAAGTAGACTACGTACGAAGTTTTTTTGTGTATCTTTTCAGCTTCTATCAATTTTTGTTTTATTTGCAGTCATTCAGAAGATATGATTTCTTATTTGACAATTCAAAGGATTCGCATTTTTCTGCATGTTTGCATTATAAAAATAACCTTGTCTTGTCTTGATCTGTACAAATGTAGTGTGTAAAATATTATGAGACATTGCAAAATAGGTTAACTCGTATCCAAGCAGAGATAAATTACTACTATTCAATGCAAACTGCAGTTGCCACAAAGCCAGCCACAAAGCAACAAAGAATCGCAGCAGAATTAATTAAGGCAAAGCATAAACAAAAAAAACCGGTCAAGAGCGAATCGGACTTGCGCACCGAGGGTTCCGTTCCGATTTCTGAAAAAGTGTGCTATTTAGAGACATCGTTTTATTTTTCCTATAATCTTTACATAAACTTCTATCACATAGAATAATTTCAGATTTTTATCTTTGCAAACTTCGGAGATAAGGGCCCGAACGGTATTTTTTTTACATTTTTCATCAAAGTCGAAAACTATGCGGCCTAAAAAAAAAAAATAGTTTAAGATTGTGCAAGCAGCCTTCTTTCATATGATACCCCACATGCCCTAGTAGCCTCACTTTGAATTTTTAAGACCCCCTTTCAGTCCTTGTTACAAAAAAATATAAATATTTTTACTGCTCTCTTATTTGCAAAATAGTTGGGTAAACGTCATCTAAAACTGATCCAAATTTCAAGTTGATAGCATTAGTAGTTCTTGAGATATCCAGCTGTGACAGACAGACAGACAGACAGACAGACAGACTGAGTCACACCATAAGGGTTCCTTTTTTACCATTTTGGTACGGAACCCTAAATATCCTTGTAATAATAACCGCTGAAAAAACGAGAACCCATTTGATTTTATTACAGTTAAAAGCGAAACGCGGAAAACCGTAAACAACATTAATTTATATCCACACACAATATAAAATGAGCAAGTAAACGCTTCAGAAGTTCCGGCCGTGTGTGGCAATGCTTAAAATGCGTGAACCAAGCTTACTTATACTCCCCGTTTAATAAAACTCGTCTTACACGGAGCCATATGTTCTCAGCCTAATATTGAACAAGCAATGTTTACTTAGGGGAATACGTAATGAATACACGCGTTCAGAATTTGTCACCAACTAGGTACATAGTATTACACTATTAGATAATATGACGTCAGTGCCTGGGATTATTTGAAAATCTCTCTGTTTTTGCTTCACGAATTTTGTTGAACAGTGTCGTGTCTTTTGGTGATTGATCGCTGCTTTGTGTAGTTCGATAGGTCTCGGTTGTATTAATCTCCATTTTGAAGACAGGGTTTATAAAAAGTAATACAGGTTCTGTTAAATATTTTACGGTTATCAGAATAGGATCAGGATCGAGTCTAAAATGACGTACTATCGCCTTTCCAATTTCGAAACAATTTTGCTTGCAAGCTATAATTAATAGGACAAAACAAAGGACCATAGGGGCAATGTGAATCAGTGTATACAAAAAGCAACTTTACGGTGTAAAGGCGTCCGCTTTGTCGATAGTACCTATATTAGCAAGTAGGTATCTATGAATAGATTTAAAATAGACCGCTAACTAGTTCTGATGGAATATATTACCATACTAATAACACTTCCTAAAGGAATTGGTAATAAAAACTGTAATTGCGTCATTGTTAGCACGTTCGCAGACTCTCCTCTTGATAATTATGATTCCCTGGTAGGTTCAAATGTTAGACACCGACTAAAAATAAAGTTATCTGAAGAAGTAACACAGATCTTTGAATTTTCGTAGATCTAGCTTTGACAGTCGTTACGGATAGTCAGATGCCCAAAAGTCTGACAACCAGCCTTACAAAGGGGTATCGTGTTACCCAGTTACTGGGTTGTAGAGGTCAGATAGGCAGATTCCTCTATCGGCTTTAACACCCTCGAAAACCATGAAAACGACACACATGATGAAAAATTTGTAAATTTTCGCAGACGCCATCTTGTATTTTCACACTTTCTCTTCGCTGTTTCTTTCATTCTGTGTTTTCTGTTTTTTTTTTTAATAATAAAGAGAAACAGAGAGAGTGAGAAAGTCACATGGATGGAGCAGGAAGAGCACGCTTTTTCATTACGTGAAGATTTCTACCAGTTTACTGCTACCTCAAGCCGCGCTAAATAACTTCGTTCCAGTAAATACATAAACAGCTAGCTTAGCTAACTTAAAAAAAAAGTCTCAATTCCATTCAAACATCATAGCCAACACATACTGCATTCACGCGACACTCCTAGATTGGATCTAGTACTAAACGTATCTAATAATCTATGTCCGATATTGCTTTTTATGTGCACATGAACTTAATGTTAATCATACATGTCATGTGCCTTCGGCCTTGAGCGAAGGGAAAGGATTTTCTGTAGGCATACTTAGGCTGAATTTGCTGTGTGGTTTATGGCTTAGAGCAAATTTAGCCCGCGAAACTCAAGTTTGCTTACGACTTTTGGAATTTACAGCTCAGTGTCTGGGTGTATGTTGATTATAGTGTGATTCGCGACCGTATCAAGTATGTATTTACAGAATTATAATCATTAGAATCAGTGATAGTGAGAGTAGAAATCTTGACATTTGAGGTCTAACTTAAGGAGCTGTTCCTTAAGTTAGACTCAAATGTAAGATTGTGTGTAAGATTTTATGAAATAGTTATTCAATAGAGTAATATGAACTTATAAGTTGTACTTATTGATGATTATCTATATATATAAAAAAACAAAGTCGGGTTATTAACATCATTTATAACTCAAGAATGGCTAGACCGATTTTTGCGATGTTTGATTTGTTGGATTTGTGTACGCCCCGAATAGCAGAATAACTGATAAAACAGGAAAAATACAAAAAAAAATATGAAGAAAATACACATGTACAGGGCAACGTCTCTCAGGTCAGCTAGTAATACTATAAATACAGTTTTGTTTTGGTCGCAAATTATATTCAGATCAATATTCAACCTGATACTGACCTGTAAATAGCAAAGAAACATACGAACTTTGGAATTTCGAAGGCTACCCTGCTGCCCTGCCAATCCAAAAGACCGTAAGTCGACTTACAGTGTTTTGGCTTAACAACGCCCAATCAGTTTTTTGAAGTCAGTTTAAAACCCCTAACCAACTTTTTTTTCATTACAATGTATATTTGGCAAGTTGTGGCTACCAAAAAAAACACTGTATTTACGTTCAAGTTATAAATAAACTAGCTTCTGCCCGCGACTTCGTCCGCGTAAAATTTCTTGTACCCCCCCTCCCCACTAACCCCCACGCATCGCATCGCAACGACTGCCCGCGCTATTACTTCGTTTGCGCTTAGCATCCATTCTGACATTTTTTATTTTTGCTCGACTCCTAAGGGCCCTAGCGTGATGTTAAATTGCCTATATCCTTCCGCATCGCCTGCCCGCGCTATTACTCCGCGCTCGGCTTCTAGGGGCCCTAGCGTGATGTTAAATAGCCTATATCCTTCCGCATCGCCTGCCCGCGCTATTACTTCGCGCTCGGCTGCTAGCGGCTCTAGCGTGATGTTAAATATCCTATATCCTTCCGCATCGCTTGCCCGCGCTATTACTTCGAGCTCGGCTTCTAAGGGGCCTAGCGTGATGTTAAATAGCCTATATCCTTCCGCATCGCCAGCCCGCGCTATTACTTCGCGCTCGGCTTCTAAGGGCCCTAGCGTGATGTTAAATAGCCTATATCCTTCCGCATCGCCTGCCCGCGCTATTACTTCGCGCTCGGCTGCTAGCGGCCCTAGCGTGATGTTAAATATCCTATATCCTTCCGCATCGCTTGCCCGCGCTATTACTTCGCGCTCGGCTTCTAAGGGGCCTAGCGTGATGTTAAATAGCCTATATCCTTCCGCATCGCCAGCCCGCGCTATTACTTCGCGCTCGGCTTCTAAGGGCCCTATCGTGATGTTAAATAGCCTATAGCCCTCCTCAAAAACTCCTCAAAGATTTTTTTCAAATCCGACGGGGGTAGTTCCAGAGATTTTGATCCGACTGGGGTAGTTTGAACGCGCTGTTCAAACAAACTAACAAAACAACAAACCGTTGTATTCCACCGATATTATTGAAATAATAAATCTCGCAATTCAGAAAAATGACTTATTTGCACAACGCCATCTATAGTTAAAATTGATAAAACGTCCGCACTAAACATGTTTGCTCAAGAGCGAGCGGTATGAAGCGTTTTAGTAATTTTATATTATTTCCGAAACTGTACGACCAATTGCAATACTGTAAAGGCCAAATCTTATCTCCATGATGTCCTTGTGATCATAAAATAACTTATTTTGATAAGGATTAATGTGATGTTGTGTAAATAATCATCCAAACGTAAGTATGTCTAAAAAATACTTTTTTAAAACAATAAAAGATGTATAAAAGGTAAAATATAAAAGATAGAAATATGGTGTCGCGGACTTTTTTGTAGAATTATTTAAGACAAACCAGACTGCCATACATTGTTTTCAATTTTAAACAACCGTTTAGGCAGCGCATGCAAAAAAGTCTGTTTAAAGACGTATTTCATTCCGACTTGTTAGACAAAAATTGTGATAGCTCGGCTAATATGCATGATATAAATATAATTTATAGCCTATAGCACTCAGGAATAATGTAGCTTTCTACCAGTGAAAAAATTTTTAGAATTGGATCATTAGTTTCGGAGATTACCCCCTACATACAAACTTACAAACATACAAACTTACAAACTTACAAACAAATTTTACCTCTTTATAATATTAGTATAGATAAATATCCTTGGACATTTCACACAACGCCATCTAGTCCCAAGCTAAGCAACCTAATGCTTGTGTTATGGTAACGAGATGGCTGATAAACTACTTATATACATTTTTTTTTTTGTAAATACATACATATTATAGATAGAAAACACCCAGACTCGGAACAAATACTTGTAGGTCGTACAAATATTTGTTCCGTGCGGGAATCGAACCCGCGACATGCTGCGCAGCAGTCAATTGCTCAACCACTGCGCCAACCGTGTCGTCAAGTTAAGTTATGGTTTAAACATGCTAAAAAACTGTAACAAAATAAAAAAAAAACTACTTGGCTATGTAGTTACAGATATACACCTGCTATAGAATGCATAAAATAATATACTGGACAGTAATCATTAAAAAAAGCAAAAAGCAATTATTTGTCAAAAACCTATGTCGTCAATTATCTCACATGTGGTTTTCAAAAGTTACAGTGTATTGGATTGGCAGGGCAGCCTGGCATGTCGAATTTCTAGCAAGAAGTTTTAGCGTATGGTCGTGACATTTTTCTTTGTTAAAAAAGGAAATATGGCAAGGTTTGCATTAGTGTTGGCAGACTACAACTAGTGTTGCCATTACAGTCATATCCAAAAGTCTTAAAGAAACCAAATTAAGGTGTACAGTCAGCAACAAAAGTCGACTAACACTTGAATTTTCTAAATATTAATCATTGAGAAAAACATTTCATTAAAATCGGAACAGATGTAAATTTTCAAGAAAATTAACTCTTATCTAACGAATTAAATTCTAAAAAGCAGGTTAACGTATCATTTTGTGTTAATTTAGATGATGTCAAAAAGTAGTAGCGTTAACCGACTTTTTTGCTGATTGTACTTACGGCCTTGGCAAATGTAATTTTTTCGCGACTAGAGATAACAAAAGACGAAGGTGGTGGCATGTCCTCAACTAGGTCACCACACAGCTGCTCCCAAAAGTTGGTACACACTTTAAATCACCTAAACACATACTTTGACTCCGCAAAAACAACTCACCCTATCCTGAAATATACATAATTACCTACATTAAGAGGATGGGGGACCAAAATCACATAGCAATTAGATACTCATCACAAGAGCCAATTGAATAACCTTCAATCAGGCATCACACCATAAAATGAAGCGAAGCCGCGGGCACCTAGTTTGCATAATAATTATACATTAGGTAATAGCGCCCCTGCTTCAACTTCTACGCACGGAGCGATCTACTGATGAGGCGTCATATTCAAAACATTGAGATTTATGTGCTACGAGTATAACCGTGTTAAATATTAAAGTTTTAAACACATAAAAAAGAGGAGCTCGTGGCTAAGTAAGAACAGCCGCACGGGTCGATCCATCAGGTTAAACTACGCTTGACGGGGGTGACCATCTTTAGAGACTCCTCCGTGCCTCGGAAAGCACGTGAAGCCGTTGGTCCCGGCTGTCATTCGAGGATCTTTGACAGTCGTTACGGGTCGTCAGAAGCCCGAAAGTCTGACCACCAGTCATAGCAAAAGGTATCGTATTACCCAGTTACTGATGGGTTGTGAAGGTCAAATAGGCAGTCGCTCCATGTAAAATACTGGTAATCAGCTGCATTCGGTTAGACTGAAAGCCGACCCCAACATACACATAGTTGGGAAAAGGCAGATTGAAACACAGGAAAATCTTCTGAAATACATTCTCTAAACGATAATGTAAACCGCATCAAAATATGTTGTGTAGATTGGAAGAATTAAGCGCGCATATTATACAGACACGAAAAGCGGCTTCGTTTTATACTATTTTATACATTCAACAGGGCTTTAAAATTCAACAGGGTGATACAACAAATGCATTGGTATTATGAGATAAGAGTTTGGCGAATTTGTATTCAAACAGGGTGTTCGCTAAGGGTGGGACTGCAAAGGGCTCGTACACGCGTGATATATGCTAATAAGCCGGCCATTTTTAAACCCTTTCGTAAAGATTCATTGCGAGTGTTCTTTTGGTCGTGTTTTTGGGCTGAAACGTTGATGAAATAGGCAGTAATTTGTGTGTTGAGGTTCAAAAGCTTATGTAATTAGATGAAATGGTAGGGACCAGCTAAAAATCAACCTTAGGCTGTAAACAATGTACTTACTAATTTATGAACCCATAGGTTCATGTCAATGCATGTGTACCGCCAGTAGTAGCGAACCCCATAGGTTCACAACTCTGCCGTGCTAACGAAGAAAGCAATAACTCGATTTTGGACGATTTTGAGTTATATATATATTCGGAATCAGCAAATCGAGATCTGTAACTCTCTCTAAGTAACTTTTTATGAATCCTTCAGGAACTCGGTTTTTCAGTAAGCAAAAATGCAATAACTAAAACTTCATAACAAATACACTAATCATAAATACAATAATCATTCTTGTGGTGACGTCAGTATTGAACTACTCACACATTACTAGTCATAAGTACAATAACTATTAGTTGTTCCACTTATGTTATGTAGGGCTCGGGATTCCAATATTTGTTCGCTAGTCATAAATACAATTAATGTTCAAGTTATTGTACTTATTATTAGTGTATCCAAATCACTTACTGGGATAAAACTGTGCTGCCGCGCTAACGAAAAATACAACAACTCGATTTGCCGCTTTCGAGAAAAATGCGCTCAAATTTTTGATTTTTATTTTTCTCTCATCTCATGAACTAGTTGAAGGTATCTACATGAAACTTGTACCAAACGTCGTCGGACGGAAAGTGCCTTCTCTACGGTACCAAAAACACAACTTTAAGTACACTACATCTAGGGAAGCTTACAAAGCCGATGTAATCGCAGCTTCAAGTGATGGAGACACCGTTTACTATTCTGTTGACTTGCAGAAAGTAATTATGATTCCTAGGATGAACAAGGTATAAAACCGCTATTTTTTATCCTCGTACCTATACTTAAGAGGAAACGTGGGTGCTCTTTTCTCCATACAAACAGATACAAACGCTCTCGCCTGTTTTCTTTCTGGTTCATGACCATAAAGCAATGATTTGTTACAGAAATATAAATAACAGCTACTTGTATGCCCCTATGTTTTCCTTTTTGATGATACATTATTTTTAAAAGAACTAGAACCCTCCAAAAATGCTCAAAATTGCCTATTCAGACCGCTGTGAACAGACGCCTAGTGTACCAATTTGACAACTATTAACGAAAAAAGAAAAACATAGAGGCATAGTATATATCCTTCTTATTCAGTTTATGAAATATCTTTTAACCCCTCAAGTGTCTGAGTTTGGCTGATTTTAGACCCAAAACCCCCACGAGTGGGGAGGGTTGGGGGTAAGTTGCGAACCCCATAGGTTCACAACTACTGATAATGATATGTTTTCCATCGGATGATGTTTTTTTACGTTTATATATACGTGATCTAAGCTTATATACCTATTATGTAAAGTTTTGTCCTTTTGCACACTTGGGGTGCATTTGACACGCGGGGGGGGAGGGGAGGTTAGCTGCGAACTCCATAAGTTCACAACTAATGATTTGATTGGTTTTCCATCGGATGATGTTTTTGTACATTTATATATATGTGATATAAGCTTATGTACCGAACAAAAAAACGGTTTTTCTTATGCACACATGGGGTGCACGCGACACTTGAGGGGTTAAATTGGTCCAATATTGGAGGAGGAAATAGGCGAGAGCCAAACCTCTAAATGTGACTTTTTACATAGGCTATTTAGTCGGATCTGCAGTTGTCCTTATCGCACGAATGCGAGGGCGGAGCGCTCGCAGAGCGACAGCAATACCTTCTTAAAATACCTAATTTTCAAAATTCTGGTCGCCCCCATTTCCTCTTAATAGCTATTAACGAAAGCTTCGTACCGCTAGGAGAAACCAAAGAAGATAAAATGCCTTTTGCTGTTCTGTGGAAGGAAACAATATCAGGAAAAACCGGGAAGACGTCTTATCAGCTTTCAGATGTTTCCTGTTGCACAAAAGAGACGCAAAAAATGTTGTTATGAGGGCTGAAAACTGCCCGGCACAAACTAAGAATTGGGCGTTCATGTGTTTCTTAGTTAACATGGTCAACAGCGAACTTACTGCTACTGAAACCATCACAGAAACCAATCTGGAATCATCATCATATTTCGAGGCCGGATACTCTTTTATGTCAGCCGATCATTTTGACCATCAGGTGGTCTTTAAAGAAAGAAAAACTTTGTATTTGTCGATGCCGTCCAGAATGCAAATTCAAGCAAAAACACAGTGCAGTGTGCACAATAGGTCCGTGTCTGATTTTTTCACATTTGAAGACTTCATCACAGTAGAAAATCTGAAATATCAAACATAGGGTTTATTTGAGGGACATAATGTCTGTGAAAGCCGAAAAAGAGCATTACAATCATAGACTTATAAAAAAAGATGGACTCCGCGCCACGCATATTGAAAGTGAAGCACCCTACCGATCTATGTGTGCATGATTTGAGTACCTGCAAAGACGCCGTCGCTCGTGTCATGTAATGGCGGCCGGTCGGCATACTATGATGTAAATGTGTGCGCGAGGCGTGTTTGTACAAGCGGTCCCGGCATACTTACTGTGCTTCACTTTCGATATGCGTGGCGCGGAGTCCATCTTTTTTTATAAGTCTATGATTACAATGTACATATACTAAGAAGAAGACAGTATAGTTTTATTTTTTTTATAACAATTTTAAAAAGTTATTTTAGTTAGAAATAATTATGAATATTTTTGGTTTGATTTTAAATAAAAATTTATTAAACAAAGTAAAATGTTGTTTTATTTCATTGGAATTTACCGACTGTTACATAGGTGTTTCTAACGATAAATACAATAACTATTTCAGTTATTGCATTTATCGTTAGAAATTATCGAAATTATTCATGTAAGTGTTTACTTAGAACTGCAATATGTAGGTTTGCTAAAGATAAATACAATAAGTATTGTAGTTATTGTATTTATGACTAGTGATGATAGGTTGATCATTTAAACAATCCTAATTATAAGCACTATTTCCACAATTTTAGGACATATGCTTTACATTTTTCACACAATATATATTTGAATCTGTTCTTTATTTGTTTTCCTTTCATTTGGTACAAGTTTCATGTAGATACATTCACTAGTTCATGAGATAAGAGAAAAATAAAGTTCAAAAATTTGAGCGCGTTTTTCTCGAAAGCGGCAAAATCGAGTTGTTGTATTTTTCGTTAGCACGGCAGAACTACTGTAACCCCATAGGTTCACAACTACTGTAAGCCCGCGGTCGCCATGTGTACCGCCAGTAGTAGCGAACCCCATAGGTTCACAACTACTGTAACCCCATAGGTTCACAACTACTGTAAGCCCGCGGTCGCCATGTGTACCGCCAGTAGTAGCGAACCCCATAGGTTCACAACTACTGTAAGCCCGCGGTCGCCATGTGTACCGCCAGTAGTAGCGAACCCCATAGGTTCACAACTACTGTAACCCCATAGGTTCACAACTACTGTAAGCCCGCGGTCGCCATGTGTACCGCCAGTAGTAGCGAACCCCATAGGTTCACAACTACTGTAAGCCCGCGGTCGCCATGTGTACCGCCAGTAGTAGCGAACCCCATAGGTTCACAACTACTGTAACCCCATAGGTTCACAACTACTGTAAGCCCGCGGTCGCCGTCGGATGTTGTTTTTTTACGTTTATGTGTATATGATATAAGCTTATATACCTATCATATAAAGGAATTTCCTTATTCACACATGGGGTGCAGTCGACACTTGAGGGGTTAATTCGTCAAAGTTCGGTTTTTCCTAAAATAAACGATGGAATCTTTGAACATTGTCGTAGGTACCACACATAGTGTGATCATCATCATCATCATTTGAGCCGAAAGACGTCCACTGCTGCCCCCAAGCACCGCCACAGTGACCGGTTCTGTTATATGAACTTTGTTTTTTAAAACAAATTAAAACGAAGAATCTAGATGAAAATTATTCATTTTTTTATTGTATCAGAAAGAGCAAGGTTTGGCAAAATTATGAATGAAAAACGATATCCGACAAATGTCTAGCACGACCACGCTCACAGTTGTCGATTTTCTCATCAAAATTTAAAAAAAAAAAAAAAAAAAAATTTTTCAATTTTCAATCACTTTTTGGCAAAATGGCGGGTCTATCGCGTCACAGATTTTGAGTATCGATTCAAGTCACTCCGTATCTAGACTCTGTCTTTAACATCGCCCCCAAACAATAATCCAGTGGTGTTAAATCCCACGTTTCGTGGAATTCTGCTATTTGTATTTTGTTTTTGCGTGAACTTTAACAGCACCCAACGAATTAAGAATTTTAATTCGTTGACAGCACCACCATTTTCATCGTGGATTTTAATTATTTTATTGCGATGTTCAGCGAAATTGAATTCATTGCATCTACTACTGATATGTCAAAAAACTAAGGGCCTATTTCACCACCTACGATTACCTACGATTTTAGTACCTTACTAGGCAGATAAATTCGAGGAGCTCGTGGCTAAGTAATAACAGCCGCACGGGTCGATCCGTCAGGTTAAGCTACGCTTGCCGGGGTTGGTCAGTGGATGGGTGACCATCTTTACATATCGAGATTCCTCCGTGCCTCGGAAAGCACGTTAAGCCGTTGGTCCCGGCTGTTATTCGTGGATCTTTGACAGTCGTTACGGGTCGTCAGAAGCCCGAAAGTCTGACAACCAGTCTTACCAAGGGGTATCGTATTACCCAGTTACTGGGTTGTGGAGGTCAGATAGGCAGTCGCTCCATGTAAAATACTGGTATTCAGCTGCATCCGGTTAGACTGGAAGCCGACCCCAACATAGTTGGGAAAAGGCTAGGCAGATTGACTAGGCAGATAAATTCATACAAATTCTGTTCTATTTTTGAATTTTAGTTTAAAATAGTGGCTATTCGGACATAGTGAAATAGGCCCTAATTGTCAAACCTGTCATGTCGTTGGTATTGCCCCTATTGAAAAACCAAGTTCTTGTTGTAAAACCTTAACTGTTTCAATAGTTTAACGATATTTTATTGAATGCAATTTTTTGACAGAATAGTGAGATCTTTAGTGGCAGTGGGCAGGGCGCATACTCGCAGAACAGATGGCCGATTGGGCCGAAAGGTTCTGCAGTGGCGACGACCACCTGCCGGGAGACCGTTGGAAGTCCTTCCACAAGGGGAACCGATGATCTTGTGAAGGCCGTAGGAATCCGCTGGATGCGGGAAGCACAGAACCGTTCGAATAGGCGGTGCTTAGCAGAGGCCTATGTCCAGCTGTGTACTTCTTTCTAGAGAATACTGTTTATTATTGCTGCAATTGAAGTTGGTCAAAGTTAAAAAAGTATCTCTACCAACTTGCTTAGTGGTTATTTTAATGAAATTAACTTCGCAGGCCACTACTAGATAGCAATACAATCCTTACAAAACGTCAGGGAAGTAATCAGAAATGCCTAGATTTCCGATCACCCCATTGGAGCAAATTGGATGACAGCTATGTTCGACTGTTCGTCCCTATAGCGATGAAAATTGCAAGGTTAACTTTGTCAATGATAAAATATATCTGATGGCACCTGAGAGAATTATGAAGGTATTATTGATCAGAGTAATATAATAAGTTCTAAGATAGCTACCTTATTTATAGCTACCTTTATTTTTGGTTTATTGTACAATTTTTATGTGGTTTATATTTTATATTTTTTCTAATATATTATTATTTATTTATTATTTACTTCTTCAATTGCCTCGTTTCTTTCTTAATGGAACAGATTTATTACTCCGAAGAGAGTGTTATTTTAAACCGTAAGAAAAATAAAAGAAAATGGAGCGCTTTTGGAGCACACTAGGAAATTCTGTGTCGCAGGGTGCAATTATACTTACAAATAGCAGACATAAACATCAGGATTCGGAACCAGATTACATATGTAGGCCATACTAGTATTTATTGTGAGGGAAGTCAATGCTGCAGCAATTTGGTTAGAGAATAGATTATAGCAGTACCACAGGCCTAGACAGTGACATTGTATCAGCAATAACGATGACGGAAAAGTCAAAAATGTGTTGGATTGACATCATCATCTGCCTAGCCTTTTCCCAACTATGTTGGGGTCGGCTTCCAGTCTAACCCGATGCAGCTGAATACCAGTATTTTACATGGAGCGACTGCCTCTGACCTCCACACAACCCAGTTACTGGTTAATACGATAGCCCTTAGTAATACTGGTAAAGATCCACGTATGACACGTATGACAGCCGGGACCACCGGCTTAACGTGCTTTCCGAGGCATGGAACTTTCTTGGAATGCAAAAATGGTCATCCAAGCATGGACCAACACAGTAAGCGTAGCTTGATTTGAACGATCAACCCGTGCAGCTGTTATAGAGGGTGTAATTTTAATCGCCTTTATCCTCTTAAGGGGTCATTGTACTCATCACTATGAACAACTTTTACGGGACCAAACCTGAAATCGCGAAAAAAAAATCCGCTGTTCAGTATATTTATCTACATCAAACTCGTCAAAATGTTGGCAGCAGATTTTTTCGCGTCTGCTCAGCAGCGTAAATAACGCAATGAACGTGACTGAACTGTGAAATGAAAGACATTGCGATTAATTATCATTTTATTTTATATTGTGCGCTGGTTACCTGGAACCAAACTTTACTAAATCTGGGGAACCCCACATAACAGCTATAACGGCTGTCTTGGATACCCAGATTTTCTAAACAAAATATTTACTTAAAACACACACATAAACTGACGCCTTCCCATGGGTGTAGGCTAAAACTACAGAATGCCACCTGCTACGATCCTTACATACTCCTTTTGCCTCATTTTTAGGGTTCCGTACCAAAATGATAAAAAAGGAACCCTTATGGTGTGACTAAGTCTGTCTGTCTGTCTGTCTGTCACAGCTGGATATCTCGAGAACTACTAATGCTATCAACTTGAAATTTGGAACAGGTTTAGATGACGTTTACCCAACTATTTTGCAAATAAGAAAGAAATAAATATATTTATATTTTTTTTGTAACAAGGACTGAAAGGGGGCCTTAAAAATTCAAAGTGGAGCTACTAGGGCATGTGGGGTATCATATACGCTGTCCATTATGACATTCCTAACTGTCACTCGTGATGTAGTATTTAAGTTAACCTGTACTCAAAGTTTTGAAAATAAAGATTTTATTATTTATTTATTTTATTTTTATATGAAAGAACGCTGTTTGCACATTCTCAAACATTTTTTTTTCTTTTTTTTTAGGCCCCATAGTTTTCGACTTTTCATGAAAAATGTAAAAAAATACCGTTCCCCCCCCCTTATCTCCGAAGTTTGCAAAGCGAAAAATCTGAAATTATTCTATGTGATATAAGTTTATGTAAAGACTAGCTTTTGCCCGCGGCTTCGCCCGCGTGGATGTCGGAAAATATCCTATGGGAACGTACATGTGGAAAACATAGGGCTGTCCGATATAGCTGTACAAACTCAAATCGCTACGATATATCGTTACCGTGTATAGTAGGCATAAAGCTACCAGTCGGCATGATTTTTTCGGACATCTTCAACAGTCGTCATCATATTTCAGCCAATTTACACAAAACCATAATGAATTACACTGAATCACTCCGTTCATTGGAGAAAACCGTATGAAAATCCGTTCGGTACTTTTTGACATTATCGCATTCAAACAGACAGACTTACGCGGCGCGGCTGGGGGACTTTGTTAATTACTTAAAATTTATTATGCCAGTCACGCTCTAATAACAAATAACTTTTGTCCGAGTGTCCACTCGTTCAAATAATTTCCTCGTAAAAACTTCGAATGAAATAAAGACTAAATGTTACCTCAAGATTCAAACTATGACTACATTTCCAATCCCTTAAATCTCTTAAAAAGAGGTAGGTAGGTAGAGGTACACAAACATTTTTCAACCCCTATTGTTCCCCTCAAAAACGCTGTACCACATATTTCTTTATTTCCTACCAAAAGCATAAATTTGAATTTTCATATCCCTAACTTAAGAAATGCTGGGTTTCCCATCTTTCATCCCTTGTAGTATTGTTTTTGAAAGTATCCTGTGTCCTTTCCTAAGATGCTATATAAAGCCTTGCCAAATTTTGTCGAAATCCGTGCAGTTTTGTAAATTTTAAAATCAACCCCTATTTTACCCCCTTAGGGGATGATTTTTCAAAAACGCTGAGCCGCATATTTCTTAATTTCCTACCAATAGCATAAATTTGTTATCCCTAACTTAAGAAATACTGGGTTTCCCTTACAAACTTTCATCCCCTATATCACCCCCTGTTGTATTGTTTTTGAAAGTATCCTATGTCCTTTCCCAGGATGCTATATAAAGCCTTGCCAAATTTTGTCGAAATCCGTGCAGTTTTGTAAATTTTAAAATCAACCCCTATTTTAACTCCTTAGGGGATGATTTTTCAAAAACGCTGAACCGCATATTTCTTTATTTCCTATCAAAAGCATACATTTTAATTTTCACATCCCTAACTTAAGACATACTGAGTTTCCCATACAAACTTTCATCCCCTATATCACTCCCTGTAGGATTCTTTTTTAAGACAAAAAGTAGCCTATGTCCTTCCCCAAGATGCTATATAAAGCCTTGCCAAATTTTATCGAAATCCGTGCAGTTTTGTAAATTTTAAAATCAACCCCTATTTTAACCCCTTAGGGGATGATTTTTCAAAAAGGCTGAACCGCATATTTCTTTATTTCCTACCAAAAGCATACATTTTAATTTTCACATCCCTAACTGAAGAAATACTGAGTTTCCCATACAAACTTTCATCCCCTATATCACCCCCTGTAGTATTATTTTTGAAAAAAATAGTATGCTATGTCCTTCCCCAGGATGCTATATACAGCCTTGCCAAATTTTGTCGAAATCCGTGCAGTTTTGTAAATTTTAAAATCAACCCCTATTTTACTATATTTTACCCCCTTAGGGGATGATTTTTCAAAAACGCTGAACCGCATATTTCTTAATTTCCTATCAAAAGCATACATTTTAATTTTCACATCCCTAACTTAAGAAATACTGAGTTTCCCATACAAACTTTCATCCCCTATATCACCCCCTGCAGGATTATTTTTGAAAAAAAAAGTAGCCTATGTCCGTCCCCAGGATACCATCTATAGCCTTGCCAAATTTTATCGAAATCCGTTCAGTGGTTTAGGCGTGAAAAGGTAACAGACAGACAGACAGACAGACAGACAGACAGACAGACAGACAGACAGACAGACAGACAGAGTTACTTTCGAATTTATAATATTATAGTATGGATTACAGGAAAAATAAAACGATGTCTCTAAATAGCACGCTTTTTCAGAAATCGGAACGGAACCCTCGGTGTGCGAGTCCGACTCGCTCTTGACCGGTAAAAAACCGGTCAAGAGAGAGGTTTTATGTTCAAAAAGTATATCGCAGAGTTCAAAATTATTACTTCAAAAATCCACAGAGCCTTTATGGCTTATATGTGGCTAGTGAGTTCGGAAATATATATCGAATGTAAGATACAGCTTTAGCCGGTAAGTAGGTATATAAGTTTTACATTCGATTAATATTTTAAGTCTTTACTTATTATAATACAATAATAGCACAACTAGTATGGATGGTAGTAAGTGTATCAAACTAATTGAAGAGGTAGGTAGGTTCTCACAATTAAAGAGGTAGTAAATGTATCAAATTAAAATACAAATTCATAGTTTGTAATTTGCAGAAAATGCTTTTTTAATAAACATTTTGCTTTTTTAGGGTTACAGAGGTATTTATTTTGTATGTCCGCGGGTAGGTCGTTTACTATCTTTGGTAGTATGTAGGTATGTTCTCATACCATATGTATTGTTACATCTAGGTAAGGTAAAGGTTTTTTACGTTCATACATCGGCAGCCTAATTGCGTAAAACACTATCAATACAATCGGGATCGGTTTCATTTTGATAGTTCAACAACATTAATTGAGTTATTTACGGTGTAGAGAAGACAAATTCGTAGGTACCTATGAACATATATGAATCAATGGATTAGCAATTTGTTTCAAAATGATTTCGATTCCGATTGATTGTGTGTAACGCAATTAGGGTGCAGCACCATTGCGCAACACACTATCAATCGGAATTGGTTTCATTTTGACAGTTAAACAACATTCATTGCGTTATTTACGTTGTCGAGCAGACTTTTCGAACATATGGAGCAATGGATTAGCAATTTGTTTAAAAATGAAACCAACTCCGATTGATACTGATTGATTGATTGATTGATATTGACTATGCACCTGACCTTTCTGAAGAACATCACCAATAAGGTCACCATACGTCTTCCTAGGGCGTCCCCTAAACCAAATATTTGTAGAAACTAAAACTGAAAAGTTTTATTCAAATTCATGTCATCATTTCGGAACTAAATAGAATTTTAAAGTTCAAAAAGTGACATTTGCGCTTTAATAACGAATAAATATAATGCTTCTAATAAAATATCCGTATGTGTTTTTATTTTCGGCCATAATACCTGTTAAGTGCATAAAGCAGTTCTCAGCTCCCGTACTAACATAGGGACAAGGTGCTAATGTAAGCGACGATTAAAGTGTAATGAGGATTTAAATCCTGTTATAGGAAATCGGCATGTACCTTACCATATTACCTTGTTCTTGATTTCAGTAAGATGAAAATAATAAAGTTTCAATCTTTCAACTGTGACAGCCATTTTGTTTTTTTTTTTGGTATTTGTGAGCTATTTGTGTGAGAGTATTTCGGGGTGTTCTCGCCACTCTCGCAGCTAAGAGGTTATTGACAGTTATGTCATGATTTCCAAATAATAATAAGTTTTGTTGATATTTAATACTAAATCATAAAGTTGAAAGTATGTGATTTGCCTCAAATGATTTTGTATCTGTGTATTCATAAAGTTTGAAAGTGTCTCATTTGACGGGGAACGTTTTTTTTTAAACATTTTTCATCAAAAGTCGAAAACTATGCGGCCTAAAAAAAAGGAAAAAAATGTTTGAGAATACCCCACATGCCCTATTAACCCAACCTCGAATTTTTAAGACCTCCTTTCCTTTCAGTCTCTGTTGCAAAAAAATTTGTTGTTTTCTTATTCGCAAAATAGTTGGGCCAACGAAATCACGGCGGCGATCGGCGGCGGCGATCTCTCGCGTCCTAACAGTCCAGGCCATGGTGCGGAGCGAGAGTGCATAGGAAGCCGTCACCTCATTCTGCGAAGCAGTAATGCTCGCGAAGGAAGAGGCGGAACGCATGAGGAAGAGACAACCCCACGCCCTCAGTCGCCGCAGTAGACGCTCTGGGCGGCGGGAATCGGTGGCCGGGAATCGGTAGGGAAAGGTTGGGTAGGCGCGGGCTTGCGGACGGCGAGTAGTGTGTAGCTCGCCGTCCGGTAAGGACCAGGCCCACCACGTGCGCCTCAAAGAGATGTCAGCAAATGATGGGATCCGATAGGGCCGATGCCGCCGGAGTCGCGGGTTGTTCGAAAGAGATACCGTGGCCCTGGCATAGGCAACTGAAGGAACACGGGTGAGTTTTAGTCAGCAAAAGTCTGACACGCCCTTCCGCTCCATCCAGAGCGGGAGAAGTCATTTGATGATTTCCCATCCACAAAAAAAAAAAAAACGTTATCTAAAACTGTTCCTTCAACTTGATAGCATTAGTAGTTCTTGAGATATCCAGATGTGACAGACAGACAGACGGAGTCACACCATAGGGGTTCCTTTTTTACCATTTTGGTACGGAACCCTAAAACGGAACCCTAAGGATCACTTCGTTGTCTGTGTCTCAAGTTGTTCAGTCTGTCAAGACCCTTTTTCTCAGGAACGCGTGGAGGTATCAAGTTGAAATGAATATCAAATACTAGCTTTTGCCCGCGGCTTGGCCCGCGTGGATGTCGGAAAATATCCCACGGGAACGTACTACCGGGAAATCCGTCAATTAATCAATTAAATGAGTCAGTCAATCAGTCAGTCAGTCAGGACTTCTCTTTTTAATTATATAGATAGATAGATGTAGGTCTACGTTCCCTTGGAGCTGTAAAAAAATCAAATTACTAATTGAACGCAGTAAAAAATACGGCGCCATTTATGCGACATATTTTGATACTCGCAAATAAATCTAAACCCGGGCAGAGTACTTCTCGTTGCCCCAGAATCATAAAGTTTGGCAAGAAGAAAGGTCTCACAGCACAAAGAAAGGAAAGAGTTCGAAAATCATTCGGAACTCTTCATGGGGCGTGGTCCAACACGCACTGCGCCGACTTTTTTTTGGTCAATTTGTGTCATTACCCGAAAATAGGTACATAATGAAAGTGGTCCATGAACTGTCATTCTTCCATTCCCTTTATTTTTAGTTTTGGGTAGGTATTTGCACTGTTTATCACTAATGCCCGTTTTTAATAACACTAACTAGGCTACATTTAAATAAATACCTAAAAGAATTTCAACTTTCGGCGCTGAGGCGAGCGTTGAAGACGGGCAACAGGTATCTGCATGCGTTTTGTAGCTCCTAATTTTTTTGCATAAATCCTCCCCGCTCTCACTGTGACCACGTCCCAAGAGTGTGCTCGACTAATGTGGACATAACAGTAACGTCGTGCGATAGTGCCCTCGTACCATGTCTTAATGGGCTATTATATTTTATGTTTAATTCAAACACTACCCCGGGAATTGGGTGCCGTAGGGATTATGTATACGTTGTAGTGTTTAAGGTGTTTAATTGGTGATGATTGCTTTTTAAGTAAAAGTTTTGAATTTCTGGGAGGGATTTGTTATGAAGATAGTTGTGGCTGAAGTTGGTTTTATTTTAGTGGTGACAAAAATGGGCTATTGTAAAGTTAAAGTGATTTTGGACATGATTAACAACCTGTTACAGTCGAAACAGTAGTAGCCCATAAAGGCCCGACTTACGAGTTGTAGGTCATGAGTTCGAACCCAGGCAGGCGCTTTACTTTGTCTAAATATTTTCATCACCACTGCTCTCAAAACGGTGAAGGACAACAACGTGAGGAAACCGGCATGTCCAAGAACCAAAGATCCGAGGACATTTGTGACACCTACCAACTAGATTACAGCCCACTCACAGCAGTGGGAACATTATAATCAGTATAATGGCATCAGCTTACAGGATGATGTTTTTTTTTTGACGTTTCTTCGAGTCTCATCCCACATAATCTCGTATACATCCTGAAAACAAGTCCCCTTGTAGACGAATCATTTATGAAATATGCAATCAAGAGGACGATGTCGTCCATTTTCTTAAACTGCCGAAAATCGCTAAACACAAGTTTCTTTCACATCACACGTTGTTAAGAGGAAACGTGGGTGCTCTTTTCTTCATACAAAAAGATACAAACGCTCTCGCCTGTTTTCTTTCTGGTTAGTGACCATAAAGCAATGATTTTTTACAGAAATATAAATATCAGTTAATTGTATGCCCCTATGTTTTCCTTTTTGATGATATATTATTTTTATAGGAACTAGAACCCTCCAAAAATGCTCAAAATTGCCTATTCAGACCGCTGTCAACAGACGCCTAGAGTACCAATTTGGCAACTATTAACGAAAAAAGAAAAACATAGGGGCATAGTATATATCCTTCTTATTCAGTTTATGAAATATCTTTCAAATTGGTCCAATATTGGAGGAGGAAATAGGCGAGAGCCAAACCTCGAAATGTGACTTTTTACATAGGCTATTTAGTCGGATCTGCAGTTGTCCTTATCGCACGAATTCGAGGGCGGAGCGCTCGCAGAGCGACAGCAATACCTTCTTAAAATACCTAACTGGCCACCCGCCTTTCCTCTTAATACTGTAAGTAATTTACAACGACATAACAATTCGTGGTTAGTTACACAAACCAATCAATGTTATACGTTTATAGATGTAACACCTGCGTATAATATCTTACCTAACATCAATAATTTGGACTACTCAGACGTAACATACTGATTACCACAGTAACATAATTGTTTAATTGTTGAAAATGTATTAGAGTAAAAGCCTAACGCGTCTAATGAAACAGCTAATTAGAAAAAAATAAAAAATACTGTCAAAAAAAAAACAACCGACTTCAAAATTAAGCTACTCAGTCCACGCGGGCTCTACCAAATCATAAAATGAATCACTTAAATCGGCTCAGTAATCTCAGAGAAATCAGGGTAAATTAATTTTAAAAAAAGCCTCTCAAAATCTCAAAGCATTTATTTCAAATAAACCAATTACAGGCACTTTTGAATTTTCAAGGGGTCGGTCAGTCAGAAAGATGAAGCTAGTTGCCCATTCCAAAGCGTAGTAGATCCCTATGTAGAAGAACGGGCAAGAAACTCCACGGAGACTCTTTTAAATCAAAATATTTTTACAAAATATTGGTTACATCGTTCATATTGAAAATATACAAGTGAGAACAATGTAGAAAGACGTGCACGTTAAAAGCGAAGAGACGACCAGTCCCACAGATTATGACCAGTCCCAACTGACGGCGCCCGTTCACGAACATGACGCATGGATCTCAGAATGCATTACCTCCTCTTTTAGAAATTGTTAAAAATTGCTAGCCATGGCTTTTTTAACAATGGCTTCTGTTGCCCAAACTCATGAGGATCATTCACTGTCTTATGTTGCTACTAGAGAACCTCCACTAGGACCTACTCGGTCAGCTTCATTGTCAACAATACTGACGGGCTTATCTTTTGCTATGCTGGTACAAGAAGAGAAGAATCATCCGACCACCAGAACCAGTGGGAAAACAAGAATCATACCTACACAAGATAAAAACTTTTTTACAAAAAATACAACCGACTTCCAAAAACAACACGTGGATAAATGTATTTTCGTTTTTTGCCACCAACTTCCGAAATTAAAGTTATTTTTCACTTTTTAGTTGTGGTACCTACCCCACACAAATTCTAATACCACTACCTGAAAAAGAAATTAGAACATCATCCACATAAAAAGTGGGTAAAAAATACGTATTATTAAAGCTAACTCAAAAACTACAGAAGCAATGTTAATATTTTTTATATGTTACCAACTTTGAGCTACCCTCTTGAATAAAACATTTTTTCTGAAATCGGACTACTATGTAAAAAGTAATGCGTGGTCAAACATAAAAAAAAAACAAAAAAATATGTAAGTACGTGTCAACTTGAGAACCTCCTCCTTTTTTTTCGTCGGTTTAAAAATCGATTATTTTTATTGTACAGTCAGCAACAAAAGTAAATTTTAAAGAAAATAACTCTTATCTAATAAATGAAATGCTAAAAAGCAGGTTATCGTATCATTTTGTGTTAATTTAGTTGATGGCAAAAAGTAGCAGTTTTAACCGACTTCTCTTGTTGACCGTACGTACTAAATCGTACCAGTCTAGTTAATCGTGACCCATAAAATCAAATTCCGTGGAAACTTACAACTTATATCTTTGAAGCTATTGATCCTCAAAGCCTAAAACCATTCCTCAGGAACGAAGTAGATACTTTATGTTACTAGACCGATTTGAACGCTCATCACGTATTCAATTAGAATTTGTCTTGCAAACACCAGGTTCTGTGTAAAACTCCTTTGCCACATACGCCTAAATTTATAAAAGGTACGAAGGTTTGTTTGCTCCAGAAAAATGTACTAATATACATAATGTTACCGGCCAAACCGGTTTATTAAGCCGCACCCCGACCAAATGGGTTAGGTTAGGTTAGAACTGTGACCAACCGCACGCAAGCCAAGCGAACGAAGGGAGCGGTGCTGGGGGCCTACTCCCTAAGTCCGTCCGTCTTTCTGTCCGTCCGTTCATCCGTCCGTCTGACATTACGATCCATCAAAACAAGTGTAAAAGTTAAATTTTTCGGACGGGCAAAAACACATCGAGAGTAGGGACAACTGGCAAATCATGTTGTCATTCATACTTCGTTCGGCCCCGAACCAATCATCCATCCGTAGGTGATACGGAGTAAGAAACGACCGTAACGAAGGCCGAAACTACGGGCTTCGTGCTTAGGGAGTAGGCCCCCCGTTTCGCGGCAGCGGCCGGTGAGCGCTACTTCCAAAGCCTAGGTTGTTAACTAAACGGCTAATTAAGGCGAGTAGTGCTGCCAACTAACGCCACCATTGAGAAAATAATCATAAGACTGGAGATATGGATGATTTTGAAATTTCCTATGCTCACGTTTTTAGTGAGATGAGGTAGAATTTTTTGTATAAATAAAAACCGTTTTAGGCGTCTGCTAAGAAGAACCTAGAAAATTTAGTGTAAGTGTTGATTTTTTTTATTCAAAAAATTGTACGACATCTGACAAAAAATGTGAGCATAGGAATTTTCAAAATGTTCCATGTCACTAGACCAGATTCATGATTTTTTTCTCAATGGTGGCGCTAGTTGGCAGCTTACACTACTCGCCTTAAGCGTGTTGGCTGCGACATATCACGCGTAGGATAAACCGGTTTGGCCTAGGACAAACTAGTTTGGCCTGAAATCGGGTTTGGCCGGTAACACATCCTACCTACATAGAATGCTTTAGTAGATACCGAACGAATCATGTCTTATAATGGTTTTAGACGAATTTGTTCAAAATCAACTTTATTACCACAATAAATATATAAGGACAGCAAGGAAACTACGTACAATCGGTCGAAACGGCACACTCGCACAGACGCGCGTACCGACCAGGCCCAAGTGATAGTCGCGGTGCTCTCAGTATATTTATTGTGGCTCAGGGGTCTCGTCGATGCGCGCGTCTGTTTGTGTGCCGTTTCGTACGTTTGTTCGTAGTTTCCCTACTGACCATATTTATAATATGGTAGTACACACGGCTACACATCAAGCTATACATTTCCAGTTTACGCTGACCTCTCATTGTAAGGAAGTCCTATACAATGCGAGATCAGCTTATAATGGAAATGTATAGCTTGATCTGTAGCCGTGCGTACCTAGCTTAGAAAGAGAACTGATGGAAGCAATCAAGACTCTAATCGCAGTCAGCAGCTCATCTTCATCAGCCGAAAGACGTCTACTGTTCGCCTCCCCCAAGCATCCCTTTATCTACCGGTCTTACACAGCCCGCATCCAGCTGATTTTTGTGACGTTCGTTGTCAGATAAACTTCTGCAGAGCCTACCCACAGTACTCACACTGCGTATGCTGTCAGTAGTTTTTATTTTTTTATTTAATGGCCTGGCTACTGAGGTATGTCGTAAGTAGTTACATCTAGTACCAAGCTGTTCTCGTCTATTCTTTCTCAGAACATGTCATCCACGTAAAGGTATCCATACAAAGGAGATCCGGGATTTATTTAAATTCAAATAACAACTTCACTTCATAACCAGATGGTGCTCCTGTCAATATTCTTCGACAGAGTACAACAAATGTAATTGAATAAATATTCAATAAATTCAATATCGAATATCGTTTTATTTTTAGGACTATGAGAATGGTTAAACATTACTCCCCTTTTATCTTTTGAACATCTGATCGGTTTCGCTGTATTGAAGGCGACACCCCGCTTCGTACTCCGAAAGGTCCGTTTATGACTCACGATACGATAACGATACGATGACGTCCAGCAATATGGGCTAATAGATGTAGCAGAAAAAGAATAGAGAGAGAAAGAGAGAGATCGGAGGTATGGAAGTTTTTCGAAAAGTTTTATTTATTTATTTATTTATTTAACACTTCAAGCACAAATGTACAGAGGCGGACTTAATGCCATAGGCATTTTCTACCAGTCAACCTTTGGGTGATGCAGAGACAAGCAGTGGCAGGTGCAATTTCGAAAAATTTAGGAATAAATATTTATTTAAATATAAAGATACACATAATACCTATTACAAACTATAAATATAATAATATATACCTAATTATATATAAATATACATAAATATACTAATACAAATAATACCAACAATGGGGAAACATTACCGTTGTGAAGACACTGCCAGCTTCTTGCGAATGTGTTCACGAACTTTAACTTTAAAGCATAATCGGTTGGTTGCCATCCTGATTTCCGGGGGGAGCGCATTCCACAGAGAGATAGACTGAATGAAGAAGGAAGAGTGAATGAATTCTGTACGGTGAGTGGGACATAGAAGAAGACGATTGTGAGATGAACGTAAATTTCTATTGTGGTTGGCGCAAATGTACTGAAAGTGGGGGGCTAGATAACTAGGGGAAGAGGGAGAGTCAAGAAATGAAAACAAGGTGGTCAGCGCCCTTTGCTCTCTGCGCTGGCGTATGGGCAACCACTTTAGAAGCGACCGATGCGCAGAGACATGGTCATATTTACGCAAATTGAAAACGAATCGAATGCAGTTATTAAGAAGACGGTCAAGTTTGTTGAGGAGATCTGCATTCAGGTCATAGTAGCACACATCACCATAATCGATGATAGGGAAAATTAAGGACTGCACAAGCATTGTCTTGGTACTGGATGGTAGTAAATTTTTCAGCCGGTACAAAGCCCGCAGCGTTCCAGTAACCTTCTGACTGACCCTAGCGACTTGAGTACGCCAGTTCAGGGTACAATCGATGTGCAAGCCTAGGTCCTTCACGTCAGTGCTAAATGGGACGATCGTACCATTGAAGAGAACAGGTGGCAATAATGTATTATCCACCTTACTAATGTTACGAGAACTCCCAATTATGATTGCCTGACACTTATTAAACACACCTGACACTGACCTGACACTTAAAGTTTTAGTGACAAGCTTTAAATTAGGTACTAAATATATCAAAATCAGACTTGATGTTCGAAAGTTCGACCACCCTATCATCATTTTAGCTAAAAGACGTGGACAAACCGGTCGAAGTGGCGGTACTTGGGTGAGGCCTATGCCTCCTCCAAGTACCGCCACTTCCTTCGACCAGTTCTGTGCTTCTCGCATCTAATCTATCGTATTCCTGCGGCCTTCACAAGGTCATCGGCAAGCCTACTACGTATCTAGACTAATAATAAAGCGTTTGTTGAGTTTGAGTTCGATTTTTGTTTTGTTTGAACGCGCTAATCTCTGGAACTGCCGGAGTCGGATTTGAAAAACTATTTTTGCATTTGATAGCCTAATTCTTGAGGAAGGCTATAGGCTAATTAATATTACGCTACGACATTTATGATCCGAGCAAAACGAAAAAAAGTCAGTAAGAACGCCAAGCGAAAACGAAGTAATAGCGCGGGCGGGCGATGCGATGCGGCGCGGTGAGCCGGGCGCTGAAATTTCACGTGGACGAAATTGCTGGCAGAAGCTAGTGATTACATATTCTTATGGTAGGATCAAAGTATCAACTACGATCGCGCGATGTAAGTGTCTCCAAGTAGATAAAGATAGGCACATACCGGTAGCAGCACGTGTAATTTCTCTCCTTTCTCTATGTTTTACATTCCCCCCCCCCCCCGAGTCCCCCGGGAGCGTTCCGACACACAGCCGGTTATTTCTTACATTCTCTACTAAATTCACAGTTAGGAAATTGAATTTTTCGAATTCCACGTCTTATACACTCGCGGCCATTTTAACCTGACCTCCCCTAACGTTCCGTGTTTCGACAGCTTTAGGGTGAAGAGGTGTGATGTATCGAGTTCCAATGGTCTTGTTAAACTGGCAGTGTACTTTTTTATTCTCGATTGGTGAGCCAGGGAAAGCGGTGAGTGAGTATGGCCAGAGTGTTGCGTTGTTTATAATGTAAGTGTGAGTGAGAACGTATTCACCCTTCTTGAATCTTGTATGCTAACAGCGATGGGACCGCTGCGTTTGGCCGCAGGTGAATATCAATGTGTTTTTCATGAATGTCTTCCTCTTCCTGGTATTTTTGCAATATACGTTTGTTAGCCAATATTATGAAGGAGCTATGAGTAACACAATTACAACACGTTATAAATAAACTGTAGAATAAATCCAATTCATCATAATCAGCCTATAATGTTTCCATTGCTGGGACACAGGCCTTTAATCTGTGGGCCGTCATCTACCACGCGGGCCCAGTGCGGGTTGATAGATGTCACAAGTCTTCGAATTTTTGTTTCTAAGACATGCCGGTTTCCTCACGATGTTTTCCTTCACCGTTTTGAGAGCAGCGGTGGTGAAATAATTTAGACAAAGTAAAGCGCCTGTCTGTGTTCGAACCTGCGAACTACAACTCGTAAGTCGCGGTCGTACCACTGCAGCACCATTCCTCTCAAACCGATTCAGGGCATTAAATACCGACAAGTCGATATTTGCCTCGATGATGATGATGTTGTGTAACTTCCTCGTTGGTCTAGTGGTAGCAAGCGTTACTGCTGTCCCAGAAGTAGGAACATTATAGGCTGATTATGGTTGCCCGAAGTCTGGATTTGTGCCCGGTTGATAGAAATATGCCGCACATCACTGAGACCAGAGGTCGATAGTGGGCTGAGTCGTGTATCTTGCGATACTTGCCATTGCCAGTTGTGGTTCCAGTGAGTCGGCACCGGGTGCCGCATAGTTCACGGTGAGTCGCAACTGTCTGCGGTGATTCCCCAGAGAGTCATGGAGGCGCTGCGTTATGCTCCAGTGAGTCGGAGTGTACAGCGCTGGGTTGAGGTTGAGGCTGAAGGTGATGACCAGCAATGCACATCCGCTGCATGCTGATGGTCAGAATACCCGTTGAAGTCATGGATGCTGGGTGACTTTGTGAGTCGCCGCTTGAAAGCTTGAGGAAGTGATGCTGATGAAGTCACGCTGAAGGAGTTGCACGAAGGCTGCTCTGTCGTTCATACTCGGGGTCACCAGTATATAGAGGCATGAGGAACAGGGTGCAAAGTTCACTCATGCTCCATAGAAAAGGTAAGATCTTCCGACCAGACGGGTGGTGTGCCTGGTGGGCTACTGCCCAACGCTTGATGTCGGGACGTTGTATATATGCTAGTCGCGCGGTAAACTTTGATTGCGCGATGCAGGTTGCATGACGTCATGTCATTGTGATGCGTATTACATGGGACTTAAACATAACTGTCGAAATGTGGGTGTAATATAGATACACCTCTGCCCAACACTTCCAGGAATGTATGTTAAGTCGATGTATGTTTTGAATTTCAACAGCAATTATACTTCATTGCTGCATCCTAGGAGATTTAATAAACTTGTAGTACGTTTTCTGTTATACTGCACCATCACACGAATTTTAGATCTTTAATAAGACCAAAAAGAAAAGATCGGTGACAGACGTCATTACGTAGTGTCACCTCCTGTCAGCAGTTGCCGCCATATTCATTCGTTTTCCGTGTGTTGCATCATCCACGCGAGCTCTGTTTTAATATTTTGTTTTTAGGTGAAACTTTGAGTTTTTAGTGAATTTGGAAGCTATTATGGGAAAAAGGACAAAGGAAAAAACCGATGATGAGATCAGAAGAAAAATTAAACGTTTGGAAAAGGAATTAATGTTTCGACAAAAATCGCCGGCGACATCATATCAAAGTGAAGGTAACTTGTGTTTTTTAGTTTTATGTATTTGTGCAGTTTGAAAGTGTTAGATTATGGTTTAATCTCAGATGAGCACATGAAATAACGTTCATTATAGCATTTACATAATGTCAAATATGTAACATGGGTTTATTTCCTAAGTGGTGGCACGCGATGTCACCCGGAAATAAAAGTTAACCTAATTTCTTAATGTGGTGGTACGTGATGTCATCCAGAAATTTAGGTATAATATCACAATTGATACTAAGACAACTCATTGACCCGTTATAGGTCTTAAATACCATTATTTTCTCAGTGGTGGCACGTGATGTCATCCGAAAATAATACATACCTTCCTTCCTTAATGTGGTGGCACGAGATGTCACCCAGGAAGTAAATACCTTGCTAATTAGCTTTGTATCTCCTATCAGATCCTGTATACGACTCCTACGATGAAAATGAGGAAGTCGAGTTCGAACTTCTCGATAAAGGTACGGATAGTGACGACGCCAGCAAATTTGAGACTGAGCAGCGTCTGCCCACATCAGTGGTCGAGGTACCTGCGCCTACAACTGGTTCAGTTATCCAGGAGATCTCTTCCCCGGAAAAATCGTCAGATGTACCTCAAGAAAAATCTCAAGGTGAGGAAAACCCAATTCCTCTAGAAGTTTTGGCAATCCTTGGAGAAGCAAAACAGTCGGAGGAAACCTTTGGAAAAAATATACCTGCGGAGATCTCTAACGTTGGGGAAAAATCCTACTTGAAGGCCTAGCAAAGGATCAGAAGGAGAACCTGCTGACTAAAACGCTGATACCGGGAAACTTTCAGCTGGCTAAAGCACCAAAGCTGAATGCCGAAGTTGCATCTGTTCTCAATGAACCAACAAAAAATAGAGATAGGTTCTGGTATCGCTGGCCTAGCTAATATAACAGCAGAATTAATATGTAAAGATCTCAGTAAAATTGATATTATTAAATTAATAGCAGAGATAAACCAGATCCTGCTGGATCTTCATTACGAGGAAACCATGAACCGTAGGAGACTTATTATTCCAATGCTGGATAAAAGTTTTATTACAATAATTCAAGGTGTAAAACGTGAAAAATTCCTCTTTGGCGATAATTTGAGTGAAAATATCAAAACCACAAAATCGTTGGAAAAGTCTAGTTTGCAGATCAAGAAATCGATCCCGTTGCAGCAGCAGACACCTCGTAGACCCAATACCATCGGTGCGCAGGGAAACGCGCGGGCGCCTCCCCGTCAACCGAGCGGGCAGGGGGCGGCGCGAGCGTCCCATGCGCCAGCTCGATATTACCCACCACCTGCCCCACCGGCCGGCCGCAGAGCGCTGCCAGCGCCCCGTCGCGGGCCGCCGCAGCCGAACCGCGCGCAGGACCGTCGCAGCCGTCGGTAGAGGTACCACACGCTGGTCGTATTCAGCATTTTTTACACAGTTGGTTGATTATAACTACAGATCCCCAAATATTGGAGATAGTCAAGGGTTATAAATTAACATTTATTCAAACCCCCATACAGCTTGTGGAACCATGCAATCCTCCTTGCTCAAGGACTGAAATGTTAAATTCTATCAAACAACTTAAAGATTTAGGATCTATTGTGCCATGTACCGATTGTGATGATCAATTTATTTCCCCTATTTTTCAAATTCCGAAAAGTAACGGAACATACCGGTTTATTCTTAATTTAAAGTCACTTAATAAATATATACTACATAAACACTTTAAAATGGAAGATATTCGCACAGCATCAAAGCTATTATCTAAGGATGTGTACATGGCAACAATAGATCTTAAAGATGCATATTTTTTTTGTACCTATGCATAGGTCTTGTAGAAAATACTTACGATTCCGGTTTGATGAAAAGCTATTTGAATTTACATGTCTTCCTTTTGGATTGTGTTCCGCTCCATTCATCTTTACAAAACTTATAAAGCCGGTACTGTCGTACTTACGCAGCGAGGGCCATAGTTTAGTGGCGTATTTAGATGACCTATGGTGTGTGGCAGACGACTATGCTTCATGTCTAAATACGATAACAACTACTGTTAATATTCTGGAACGTTTGGGGTTCATAATTAATTATGAAAAGAGTGTTCTCATACCTAACAAAAGGTGCAAATTTCTCGGAATTCAGTTGAATTCACAGGATATGACATTAGAGTTACCTATGGAAAAGCGTTGTAAAATATATGAAATGGTTCGACACATATCTGCTAAATCATCAATTAAGATAAGAGAATTTGCTCAGTTTATAGGTACCTTAACAGCTGCTTGTCCAGCAGTAGAGTACGGCTGGATATATACCAAGCGCTTTGAGAGACAAAAATACCTTGCCTTGTTGAAAGATCAAGATTATAATGTAAATATGAAAATCAACCCATCGCTTAAGGATGATTTTTTGTGGTGGGAAACAAAAATAAATTATATAGTTAATCCCATTAGATCTGGTCACTTTCAACTGGAGATTTTTTCGGATGCCTCCCTGTCGGGGTGGGAGCATTTTGTAATGGAGAAATAGTTAGCGGTTATTGGTCACAGGAAGAAAGGGCTAAGCACATAAATGAATTAGAATTATTAGCTGCTTTTATGGGACTGAAATGCTTTTGTAAAACCATTACTAATTCGGAACTGTTGTTAAGAATTGATAACACTACTGCCATATCTTATATTAATAGAATGGGGGGGATACAGTTCCCACACTTGAATAGTATAACACGAGAGATATGGCAGTGGTGCGAACGAAGGAAGCTTTTCATATTTGCGTCTTATATAAGATCATGTAAAAATACTGAGGCTGATAAAGCCTCAAGGTTCTCGAATATTGATACAGAGTGGGAATTACACGAATCTTGTTTCCAAGATATTGTTAGCGAATTTGGTCAACCAGAAATAGATCTGTTTGCCTCTCGAATTAATAAAAAATGTTTAAAATTTGTATCCTGGAAACGAGATCCGGATGCCTACGACATAGATGCGTTTACCCTAAAATGGGACAATTTTCTTTTTTACGCCTTCCCTCCCTTTTCAATTATATTGAAATGTATTAGAAAAATAATTAATGATGAAGCGACCGGCATATTAGTAGCACCCTATTGGCCGAGTCAACCGTGGTTCCCATTGTATAGGTCCTTGACCATTTCTAAATTATTATTTTTTGGACCAGATGAAAACATATTATTATCTCCTTCCAGATCGGCGCACCCTTTATGGCCGAGCCTTATCCTGGTGTGCGCAATGTTATCCGGGAAGCGTTCATCAGACAGTCACTAGAATATGATACCGTAGATATAATGATTCAATCGCTATCAAATAGTACTTTGCAACAGTATAATACAGCGTATAAATTATGGTTTATTTTTTGTAAAGACAACAATTTAGATTTTTTCAAAGTGACAATACAGGAATTACTAAGATTTCTTACTATACATTTTAAAAATGGCGCCAAATATGGCACATTAAATTCATTTAGATCAGCATTATCACTTATCTTAGGTAAAGAAACTTGTGTAAATGATTGTGTTCGTCGATTTTTAATGGGTGTGTTTAGGTTTAGGCCCAATTTGCCTAAGTATCAAAATTCTTGGGATCCTAGCGTGGTCTTATCTTACTTATCCGATAAAACTCCTAATGAATCGTTAACGCTAGATATGATCACCAAAAAAGTCGCAACTCTGCTCGCGTTGTCAACTGGACAACGTGTTCAGACGTTGACACTTATCAAAGTCAACAACATAGCGTTCTGTGAAGCAGGTGTTCAGATAGTCATAGACGAAATTATTAAGACGTCAGCACCCAATAGGGCGAACCCTAAATTAATAATTCCATTTTATCATGAACAACCAAATATTTGTCCAGCGAAAGCTCTCTCTGTTTACATAGATAGGACGAGGGAATTTCGAAATGAATCGGGAACAGAAAGACTAATCTTAACGATTAAAAAACCTAACCGAAACGCCAGTTCACAGACCATAAGCCGCTGGATCAAACAAGTCCTTAAGGATAGTGGAATCGATGTAGGTGTTTACTCGTCACACAGTACGCGACACGCATCGACATCAGCGGCAAAGCGTGCTGGCGTCTCTGTAGATGTCATCAAGCGTGCGGCGGGCTGGACTGGCACATCCCTATGTTTCGCTAAGTTTTATAACTTGCCTTTGCTAGATATACAGCAAGATAGAGCTTTCGCTGACGCTGTACTTCATATGAACAAGTGATTTGTTAATTTTAGTTCTTAATCATTTAAGAATAAAGTAGATTAGTAAGTAACTACTTAATTAAAATAAGAATGTAGAATACAGTCTATATATTTATATTTTGTTTTGGGACCTGTGAACCCTAATTTTTTTGTAATAAACTTGATTTTCAATACAACGAGTTGGCGTTTTAAAATCTACTTATTTAACATTCTGCAATTAGGCGCTAAACATCTACAAGTTTATTAAATCTCCTAGGATGCAGCAATGAAGTATAATTTATGGTTAATTGAACTTACCTAAAGTGAACTTCAACCATAATTATACGAGTTGCTGCATCCGTAGAGATTTAAGATCCCGACCCTCCCCTATATGAATACCCCCAAGTAATTGCAAAATGATAAATCGGTTCTAACTCTAAAAATAATGAATATGGCGGCAACTGCTGACAGGAGGTGACACTACGTAATGACGTCTGTCACCGATCTTTTCTTTTTGGTCTTATTAAAGATCTAAAATTCGTGTGATGGTGCAGTATAACAGAAAACGTACTACAAGTTTATTAAATCTCTACGGATGCAGCAACTCGTATAATTATGGTTGAAGTTCACTTTAGGTAAGTTCAATTAACCATAAATTATATTAAATGGCACAAATTGATAGATTATATCGAGACTAATGTTTAGGGACAATATTATTTACATATCAGCATCAATATGTTGAAACAGATTTAATATGTTAATTAATATTGTCGCATATTCACACCAACACATCAGCGAATGTCAAAAATTTCCATTTTGCAATCTGCCTGTTACGAATTTAATTCTCATTGTGAAAGTTTACAATTAATAACACGATTTCAAATTTCAGATCTCTGTTATAGAATGTAGAGTTCAAAATGGAATGGACGGAATCTTAATAGTTAACTGAAAACCCATTATTATATGGCAAACAATCCCGCTAATGACGGGTTTTATTAAAATTGAAATGAAATCGTCCTCGTCGCGTCGCGGAGACATTTATTGCGAATTTTTTACCTTAAAGTTATTTTAATTACTGTTTGTTTTAAAATTAACATCAGTGGCAAGTCTCTTATTTAGTGTCTTGGCAACTATCGGGCGAACATAGTCTAAATGTCGTGGTATTTATGGACTTATAAACAGACTAGAATTTGACCGCTTCTTCGCCCGTTTGGTGGTCGGAAATTATTACGGGGACGTATTAGTATGTTTTAATCCAGGTCATGGTCTACCCGTGTGCCAAATTTCATCCAAATCCGTTCAGCCGTTTTAGTGTGAAAGCGTAAAAAACTCACTCATTTTCGCATTTTTGATACCAACTGGCTTTCGCCAGCGACTTCGACCGCGTGGTGGTCGGAAATTATCCCACGGGAACGTACCACCGGGATAAAAAGTATCCTATACCCTAGTCCAGGTTGTGGTCTACCCGTGTGCCAAATTTCATCCAAATTCTTTCAGCCGTTTTAGCGTGAAAGCGTAACAAACAAACAAGCTCACTGTCGCATTTATAATAATAGAGAGAATCGCAGATTAGGATAAGCAGAAAAGTTCATGTCTTCTAAGTAACTCTGCAATGTTTTTAGCAGCTATGTTGTGGTTTCCAGTTGCCGTGCCTCACCATTGTGTAGACTTCAGTGGTACATCTCTGGGATATCCCTGATTGTGTTGAACTTAAGTAACCACCATACCCCCGTCTTTTCTAAACGGAGGATCCTTTACATTACATAAATAAGAGGGCTATTCTGATAAGTGCTGTGTTTTACTTTAGAGAAGTTATTATTTTAATAAAGTTAAAACAAAAGAGAAATAGAAATACACAAAGAATTCATAATAACAAACTTCCATCAAGCATGCTCCCAATTCCCAACTTTTAAATGCCCTAACTCATTTACCAAACAATGATGCTACAAATAGCGATACAGTTCGCAGAACGGTTGATCGCGACATAAGCGATCACAGCGCACTACTGCCATCTAACAGTCGCAATAAGCGAAATGTTTGTGCAACTAGCGTACGCTCACAAGCGCTGCAATTCTTTGACTGTCATTAGCGTAGACCAGGTAGATGTAGAGGGGTTAGGTGAAAATGGGAAGGAAAAGAGTGGCCGGTTTTAGGAAAAACCTAAGTCGTTTTGAGTTTAATGCTCTGGACAAACTAAAGCAAGCGAGTGAGCGGGATGTGGGACGAAATTCGCTCACGCCGATTGTGTTCTTGCGGAGGGAGGAGTTCGTGGAAGTGTTCACTGACACGTAAAGTCGCGGATTTATTTCGGCAGAAATTATTATGAAGTACAGAATCAATTGAAACAAAAAAATGTTTTATTGGATCTACAACAGGTTACTATGGTAATTCTTGGCAGTTACATAAATAATTTCATCGCTTCTTTTTCCACTTTCTAATCCAAATGGGAAAATTCTATGCTTTCTTCGTCACTCGAAATACAAAAACGAATTTTTCAAGTTTTTAAATCTTCTGTGAGACTTCTTCTTAAAGGTGTTTACTTCTGCACCCTGATTGCGCTTCTGTATTCTAAAACTATCTTTGCCTTTCTAACCATTACACTCGGACCGTAACGCCTCACGATATTTGCTCGCAAACTTGAATCTAAAACTAACTTCCATTTGCATTTCTAATAGCCTTTATTTCAATATTCATAAGGCTGCCTTTTGGATGCAAATAGAATCTCATATGCTGGCGCATAAACTCAGTATGGAGTACTTTGACATTTTGTGAATTGATAACATCTTTTCTATACAAGCTACAAGTTCCACTGTGATTTTAGATAAAGTATCTGTTCATAATCTACCTTTTCATGAAAATTGCGATTATAAAATGCTCTCTTTTTAAAGGAAGTTACAATTAGTTAAGACGATAGATTGCTTTCACCTTGGACTGTCGTAAAATTAATGTGAACTGGCTTAAAATTACAAATATTTTGTCGTCAAGAAAACACTCAGAGACTTCAGTAACAAATAAACTGATTAAGGTGGCTAACAAAAGCCACTGCTTCAGTAATCCCCTCCCTGATAAGGCTCCAATAATCCGCCTAGAAACAACTTTCTCGTAGCGGTCTCCAAAATTGTCAGCAAAATTGTTAATTGGAGCAATCACTGGCTTAGCCCAAACCACAGTTGATTACAGATCTCAGTTTAGAAAATTCGAACTCAATTTAGCTGTATCAATTCCAAAGTCAACACTGCAAACGAATTTGTCATTAAGATTTCACAAATTAACCCTAATTTTGGTCCTGCCCAATAAGACCGCGAAAGGAAAATTTTGTGCGCCCCTCCGCATCCCAGGACCAGATGTTTTGAAATCGCTAAAGATTTAATTAAACAAACTTTTGGTGGTGAACAAAGTTGCTTAAATATAGCGTTTTGTTATGCACAGCGCGATGTAAACATGATTTGTATGACAGTTTAATTTTAATTTAAAAGTCGCAAGTGTCAGAATGTCATTGGGAAGTTTCTCCGAAGATAATATTGGAAGTTCTTGTTAATGAAGAGTTTTCACCGTCGTTGGAGTTATTATATTATTTCTTGGGCTTGAAGTGTTCATGAATAATTGGCGTCATCTAATTACCATAATTATTATAGTTTACCAGTATCATAATTATTAACATCTTCTTCTTCGTGTCGCTGGCACGACTTTATTTTAGATCTTGTTGGCCCAAAATTTCGTCACTTTCACGACGTCATCGGTGGCAGCGCAGAGATCACTTTGGCTGCACGTTTTGGGGCACAGAAGACAGGATAGGAGGTGGAGCATAGTTTGCGACATATCTCCACAACCTTTTTAGGGATCTGTACCTCAAAAGGAAAAAACGGAATCCTTATAGGATCACTCGTGTCCTATAAGGATTCCGTTTTTTGTGTGTCCGTCTGTCCGTCTGTCAGCCAATTTTCTCCGAATCGAATGGACCGATCAAGTTGAAATTTGGTAAACATATGAATTTCTGTGACCCAAACACGTATGACTAAAGTAAATAAATGAATTTTGAATATAGAGGTCACTTTTAGGGAGCAAATAAGAAAATTTAAAAAAAAAGTTTTGCAAACTGTACCGTGTGACATATTAAATGAAAGGGCTTACTATGAGGATCTCAAATATATTTTTTTTATACTTTTAAAATAAACAGTTTTAAAGTTATTTAAGAAAATAGACGAAAATGGTCCATTCCCCCTTTCTCCGAAACTACTGAGTCTAAAATTTAAAAAAAAAATACAGAAAATAGTTCTATGCCTGTAGATTACAGGAAAACCCCTGAAAACACATGGTAAATCTCTCAATATTGCGAGCACGAACTTACATTCTCTGTTTGAATGTATGGGAGAACATGTTTTTCAACAGTAATGTTAAGTTTGTTCTTGGGGTAATTTCATCCCAACTGCGGAACATTGTGCGTAGTCCGACACGCACCTGGCCGGTTTTTTTTTTTTTTGATTGGAAATCATCAATTGACTTCTCCCGCTCTGCTTGGAGCGGGAGGGGTCTCAGACTTTACTAACTAAAACCCACGCGTGTTCCTTCAGTTGCCTGTGCCAGGGCCACGTTAACACCTGGTAAAGTGGCTACCTAGTCAATTTCCCAGGTTGCAGTTACATCTTCCCACTTGTGTCCGGAGATGGTTCAGGGACTTCCAAGTTGACCACGAAAGGTTACACCCTGAAGGGAGATGCTCCTTTGGTGGTAGATAGGTAAGTGGATGAAGAGTATCCTGCCACAGTTCGCAAAGAACGTCGGCCGGGTTTCCTGGTAGACATGATGTGGAGCCGTTGGGTTGGTAGTGTGCGCCAGATAGTGGGTGTCTAGTATCAGATTCCCGTTTGTATTTCTCCACTGCATTTGTGACTTCTCTTCGGCCTTTTGGTGGTGCTATGGCAGATGTGTGCCGGTGACCTTAGTCGGTTTCAGGCAGCCTGCTAATCGTTCGGCATGTTTCGTTCTCTCTTGTGAGGCATACTTTCAAAGTCCCTTTGTGCTCAATAGTTCCTTTAGTAGTTCGTTTGAAGGAACTATTGAGATGTTTTGGATTAGTAGTTCCTTTAGCTTTTGCAAAGGAACTACTGATGAAGTTTGCAAACTGTTAATAGTTAGTATGTCAAAATCATACTAACAATTTAACAGTTTGCAAACTTTATCACCATAGCCATAGCTATACAAATTCTTTTTAAGTTTTTCTAGTACTTCTCTGAATAAAAATTAATATAATCATAGACTTAGGTATACTGCGTAAATACTGGAAATCTAATTATGAAACTTCAACCGCACAGGGATCGCTTATAAAAACTTGTTTAGTGAAAACTTATCGTTAGAAAGATGAATAATTTATTCTAGGAACGTAGTATTTGTAAAACTGAGCTGCTGAGTTTTTTGCGGACTGTATAAGCAACGGGTTTTAAATGAATTAAAAGAGTTGATCGCGTGCGGGCTGGCAACATCGCATTTCTAGAATTTTTCGTGATCAAAGGACCTTTGAATAATGAAATAATCACGAAAAACCTCTAAAAATGTGACGTTGCCAGCCCGCGCCTGACCTCTTAAGACTCTCGGGTTGGGCAAGTTCCTGAGTGACGCTGGTTTCTATGAAAGCTTTGTGGGTTCGACTCTTCGATAGAGAGTGGTTTCTTTGCCTGAGTGTTAGTATCTAAACGTAGGTAAGATTCGCTTCTATTAACACCCTGAGGCTCGTTTGCACCACTATAGATCTTTCCAACCATTTTCTGTACTTAAGCGTCCGTCGTAAAAATGCAATACTCCATGTAATGCATTTTTTCGTCTATGGTTGCCTGTCAACAAATAAGGAACTTCATAGTGTCCATGAATTATTGCATTTTTTGTCAAGGTTGGTTGGTTTATCAATAAATAAGGAACTTCATAGGCGAGCTTCTGTCAAAATTAAAATAAATGGTTGTAAAGAGTATAATCTAGTGAACTTCAAACCATTGATAGAAAAGGAACGATATTTTAAATACGTTTAGTAATAAATTAAAAGCATTTAATGATATTTTGTGGTCCTTAAAACCTATATATAATGGGTATGAATTGTGATTCCTAGAATAACGTGTAGCTGTTGGAATTGTGTTCCTTTATTTGTAAACATAAAAGTTATAAGTTTATCTCTGGTTCCTTCCTGTTTCCATGCCGTATAATGTCCGGTTTGCTAATTTGCTTCCGTAACTTAATTAAAGTAAATCTGGTTAAATCGTGCAATTCGTTTCTTTTATTGCCCCCTGTCCAACAGGTTATGGGCCCAGATAACAGTATTCGCGAAAATAGTTATTATTTCGGGAGTTTAGCGTATAATAAATTAAATCGTGACCGGCATTATTGCAACAATGGCGAACAATCATATGGCTGCATCTTTTCCAATTGAAAAACTAAAAGGAATAGAAGATTACCACAACTGGAAATTCTCAATGCGTATGATATTAGTGCATGAGGATTTATGGGAGTTTGTGGAATCGGCAGTGGTAAAGGATGAAAAGAAGAACTTGAAAGCTTTGGCGAAAATATGTCTCTCAGTACATACCACGGCATATCCTCATGTTAGGAATGCGAAGACTGCATTCGAGGCTTGGAATAATTTACAACAAGCATTTGAAGACAAAGGATTATGCAGAAGGCTAAGTCTTTTAAGAAGTCTCTTCAGTATGAAGCTATGTGAATGTGAAAATATGGATACGTATTTATCAAAAATCACAGGGTTTGTTCAACAATTAAATGATATAGGATCACCCCTTGAAGAGGATTTTGTTGCAGTTATTATGTTGAGTGGTTTGTCACCGGAATATGACCCTTTGATCATGACATTAGAAAATAATAATATGAAACTCTCCAGTGAGACGGTGAAGTCTAAGTTGTTGCAAGAATACCAACGTCGCAGTGGCAGTGGTGACTCAGCAACAGCTTTAGTGGCCAAGAAAACTTTTAAATGTTTCAAATGCAAGAAAACTGGACATATTATGAAGAATTGCCCGCAAAAATCAAATAAGAGCAAAGATAAAAATGAATCAGACAAGGCGTTGTTGACAGCGCTCTCCTCGGTCATAGTTAAAGCAGATACGTGGTGTATCGACTCAGGTGCTACAAATCATATGTGTAATAGAAGGAGTGCATTTAATAGTGATTACGTAACCATGAAGCCCATTGAAGTGAATGTAGCCAATGGTGAAAAATTATCAGCTGTTGGTTTAGGAAGTGTTCAAGTAAGGTTGAAGAACTGTTTAAAGACTATAAGTGGAGTGTATTTTGTGCCTAACCTAGCTGCTAACCTTTTGTCAGTAAGTGCTATGACAAAGAAAGGTTTTACAGTGTCTTTTAATTCAAAAGTGTGTAGAATAAAAGATGGTAATAAGGTTATAGCCACTGCTAGTCATATAAACAGTGTATATCAACTAGATGTGTCAGAAAGTGCCATACAATGCTCTGCAGCTGTGGAAACTGTATCAACTTCTCAGGTGATAGCTAATAGTTCTAGTTTAACAGTGAGCTCAACAGAAGATGGATTGGTGATGTCTTCGAGGCCGGGAGCACTTACATCAGTAGGTAAGGTATCCCAGGAAATTTGGCATCGAAGACTGGCTCATCTGAATTCAAGAAGCATGTACGTCTTGAAAAAAGGTATGGTAACTGGCATAGATTATGATAATAATAATTTTCAGTCTTGTTTAGCATGTGTTCAGGGTAAACAAACTAGAAAACCCTTTCCACAGACATCCCAAAGTAGGTCAAAGGAGATACTTGGGCTAGTTCATTCTGACCTGTGTGGCCCTATGCCGCAGACTTCTTTTGGAGGTTCGAAGTATTTTTTAACTTTTACAGATGATTATTCTCGGAAGACTTTTGTTTATTTTCTAAAAGCTAAAAGTGAAGTGTTTCATTATTTTAAAATATTTAGGACACTTGTAGAAAATCAAACAAATAGGAAAATAAAAATACTTAGAACTGATAATGGTTGTGAGTATATCAATAATCAATTTCAGGAATTTCTAAAAGAACATGGAATATTAAATCAAACAACAATTCCATACTCCCCGGCGCAGAATGGAGTCAGTGAACGTGCTAACCGGACAATAGTTGAAAAGGCCCGATGTATGCTGCAGGATGCGGGATTAGATAACCGTTTCTGGGCAGAAGCCGTGCAGACTGCAGTTTATATCAAGAACAGGACCCCGACAAAAGCAGTGATGGGTTCGACACCTCAAGAGAGATGGACTAAAAGAAATGTAGATGTTAGTCATTTTAGAGTTTTTGGATGTTTGGCCTATGCTTTAACACAAAATAGGAAGAAGCTTGACCCTAAATGTAAAAAGTATATATTTGTGGGTTATTGTGAAGAAAGTAAGGGTTACAGGCTTATAGATCCAGAATGTCCTACTTCTTGTATAAAGTCCAGAGATGTCTCGTTTTTTGAAGATCAATTTATTTCAAAAACCGAACATAAAAATAATATGTCAAACAATGATGCCATTGTCACTGATAGTCTAGTATATGAGGAACAAAACTTTGAAAAGGAATCAGCTGATGAAGATAACTCTGTTCCTGAATTTACTGGTGACGTGATATGTAATAAGCCAAATAAGCGAAGGCAAGAAATAATCATTACAGATACTGATAGGCAAGAAACTTCTATGTCTAGTTCAGATGAATGTTCGGATGATGTTACTTACATTCCAGGGTCATCAACACTAGAACATGAGGACACTGATACTTCAAACTTTGAGAGCATGGATGATTCTGAAGAAAATGCTAACGTGGCATTTCACCGCAGTAATGATGAACCAATGACAGTCCAAGAGGCTTTGAGCAGTAAAGATGCAGCTCAATGGCAAGCCGCAATGCAAGATGAGTATAACTCTTTTGAGAAAAACAATTGCTGGACATTAGTTGATTTAAAGGAGGGGCAAAAGCCTGTCAAATCCAAATGGGTATTTAAAATTAAAAGGGGATTAAATGGAAAGATTTTAAAATACAAAGCTCGCCTAGTAGCCAAAGGATTCACTCAGAAATATGGGATTGACTATCAGGAAACTTTTGCTCCGGTGGTTCGTCATTCTACTATCAGAATTTTATTTGCTATAGCTGCTGTGAAAGATTTAGATATTGATCAGCTGGATGTTACTACAGCCTTTTTAAATGGGAATCTTTGTGAAGATGTTGTAATGGAACAGCCAGAAGGTTTTCTTCAAAAAGGAAAAGAAGAAAAGGTTTATAAACTAAATAAATCTATATATGGCTTAAAGCAGGCTGCGAAATGCTGGTATGACAAAATAAGTTATGTCCTTACAAAGAAAATGCAGTTTCAAAAATCATCTGTCGAGCCATGTGTATACTTCAGACTACAACAGGAGCGTTTAACAATAATAGCTTTATATGTCGATGACATACTTTTATTTACTGCCTCTAATGAGGATAAGGGAGAAGTAAAAAGCTGTTTAATGAAAGAATTTGAAATGAAGGATTTAGGTTCAGTTCATGAATTCTTAGGAATGAGAGTGAAGAGAGAAAAAGGAAAAATTACTCTTGATCAATCTAACTATATAACCAATGTTCTAAATAGATTCAAGATGGAAGATTGCAAACCGGTTACAACACCAATGGAAGTTGGACTCAAACTTACTAAAGGTGAAACAGAAAGCTGTGGATATCGAAATCTGATTGGGTGCCTAATGTATATTGCTGTTTGCACTCGCCCTGACATCGCACATGCGGTAAGTTTTTTGAGTCAATTCAACAATTGTAGTTCTGATGTCCATTGGAAAGCTGCAAAGCGAGTATTAAGGTATTTAAAAGGTACGATTAATTATAGTTTAGTTTATGAGAAAACTGCTGTGGAGGTTTGTGGATACGCTGACGCCGATTGGGGTTCGTGTCCAATGGATCGTAAGTCTTATACTGGATTTTTATTTACAACAGGTAATTCAGTTGTCAGCTGGGAAAGTCGTAAACAGAGAACTGTTGCACTGTCCAGCACAGAGGCAGAATACATGGCACTTTCTGATGCATGTAAAGAAGGTCTGTTCATACGTAGTTTATTAAAAGAATGTTTAAATTCTGATTGTGTAATAAACCTATTTAATGATAATCAATCCGCACAGCGGTTAAGTGAAAATTCAATGTACCATTCAAGGACCAAACACATTGATGTCAGACATCATTTTATAAGAGATGTAGTAATAAATAATTTAATAAAGATAAAATATCTTCCTACAGATAAAATGATTGCTGACATGCTTACAAAACCTTTGACACGAGAAAAGTTTGTGAAGTTTTTGTGTCAGTTAAATTTGCGTATTTAGTCTTTTTTCAATTGTAAGATGTACTTAACGTTTTAGTTTAAGGGCAAGTGTTGGAATTGTGTTCCTTTATTTGTAAACATAAAAGTTATAGGTAAGTTTATTGTTCTGTTTGGTCTCTGTCTTCATAAACTAATTTAAATATGACAGCGTTGACATGAGTCAACTGTCAATGTCAAGTTGATAGGTTATAAGAAAAAATTTTTTATCTCTGGTTCCTTCCTGTTTCCATGCCGTATAATGTCCGGTTTGCTAATTTGCTTCCGTAACTTAATTAAAGTAAATCTGGTTAAATCGTGCAATTCGTTTCTTTTATTGCCCCCTGTCCAACAGTAGCAATTAGAGAGTTTCACTATAGGGTCTCATTAGTGACAAAGTAAGCATGGTCCAGTGGTTGGACATGAAGAAACTTCATACTATTATCATATTAGTTCATAGACTGTGAACGGCCTTAGCCTGCTTTTCACAGTCGATTCACAATGCGTGATCGATCAGGGTACTAGGCACGACAGTTAAGCTGAGCGTCCACTGGTCCGCGCCGGCCGCAACGGATTTGGGTTTGTTTGAATGAAGAAATTAAAGAGAAACTCGTGGCTAAGTAATAACAGCCGCACGGGTAGATCCATTAGGTTAAGCTACGCTTGCCAGGGTTGGTCCGTGGATGGGTGACCATCTTTACATAACGAGACTCCTCTGTGTCTCGGAAAGCACGTTAAGCCGTTGTTCCCGGCTATCATTCGTGAATCTTTCACAGTCGTTACGGGGCGTCAGAAGCCAGAAAGTCTGACAATTAGTCTTACCAAGGGGTATCGTACCCAGTAACTGTGTTATGGAGGTCAGATAGGCAGTCACTCCATGTAAAATACTGGTATTCAGCTGCATCCGGTTAGACTGGAAGCCGACCCCAACATAGATGGAAAAAGGCTAGGCAGACTGATTGTATGAAGAAATGAAAATGCGGGTGGTATCGGTAGTGGACGCAGTGCTGTATGAATTCATACAAAGATAACCGAAATCCGTTGCGTGCCGTGCGTGCCTTGCGGCCGATGCGGAACAGTGGACACTCACCTTTTATGTGCCTGTTCTTCATGGAGTTTGGAAATCTTGAATAAATCTATTAGAGAAGGAGCCGTCAAATAATAGTCTTATCAAGTGGTAGCACCATTTCAGCTTTAATGAGTATTAATTCTGAAATGATGCTTCCATTTGATAAGACTAGATTTAATAAAAAACTGATTAGTTTTTCTAATGGTTTCTAGGCACGAGCCAATTTATTTCTAGCTCATGTTATAGTTAAGTAGTATGGATTTTAAGATAGGTATTTTTTTGGTATTTTTAGACAAAATTCAGCTGAACAAAAAAAAAACCCCTTTTGACATACGTACTCATTATTTGCGGGCGACAATCATGTATTTATTCTTTCAAACACACAGGATTAAAAACAAAATACGCCACAATTCCTAACTTGCATCTGACCCCCTTCATAGCCCACAATAAAGTGACAAAGACGCTCGAGGCCACGGAAGCGATCCTTCATTAAGGGCCAGGGGTCAATAGGGCCCACGGGGACACCGCTGTCCTCTGATTAAACCCGAATCATGACCCTTTGCCCTTTTTTGTCGTTCTCTAATCACACAGTATGATAATTTTGGATTAAAATTAACAAGACACATAATTATGTAAAGGAGGGATCATCAATCCCTTTGTTTTATGGAATTTATGGTAATCGGAGATAAGGATTATTTTTGTCACTAAGCCTATGAGAATATGCAGGAATCATTTGCCTCGTGTACCTGTGGATCCAAATGAAACCCAGTTACTTACATTGGGTTTCATTTTTCCACTGGGTTCCTCTTGAATAATGATTAGCTTACCTTAGCAGTACAGCAATAGTTGTGCAGCTTTAGCATAAAGTCGAATGCCCACTTCTATGTAGGATGCGTAGAGGTAACCCACGTTAGCTGCGCGGTTCATTTGTTTGCCAGTAGTAATTCGTGCATGGCCAGGCGCCGATAAAGCCCCAACCATTCATGTATCCGCGCCTGGCCACATCACACAACGGGTGCAGTTACCCCGCTCCTTGGCTTCGATCAAACTGAGCCTAAAACTCTAAATTAGACATAAACATAGTTTTAATATCCTGAATCTTTACTTTGCATACAGTATATTGCTCAGAAAATAGGTGCCGATGGTTTCTTTAAAGGGCTTCCACGGCTTGAGAAATTCCTCCTCCCCCTCCCAGAGAGATACATTTGCCCCCCCTTGAGCGAAAACTTAGATCCGCGCCTGGGTCTCCGTGGATCATCCCGGTTACATTTCCATACAAAGCAAAGCTAAGTATCTACACATGTGTGGCTTAGCCGTGGGCTGATGCGGAGCAGGACCTTAATGTTTCTTCACATCACTATCATCTCTAAAAAACACTTTACTTCATAAGTAAAAGTCACACTGGAATACGTTACGCTTAATTTGTTCATACAAAACAAAATACATCTGAAAAGGCAAACAGACAATCATAAACACGAAGTCATTCCAAGCCTCTAAACAGCGTTGGATAACAAAACAGTCCTTCAGTTATCTGATGGTTAATTAATTAAACTCGCATCACACAGAACAATCGCAGTGCAGCGGAGCAAGTATGTAAATGCAGCAAGCCGCAACCTCAAGATTTGTGGTGCGGCCTCTTGATATTCCTGTTTCGGAATTATGATAGTTGAGCGCTCCGGGAATATTAATCCCGCGGAATTGTGCGATCCCGTAGCGTGCGGAGAATTCCCGTATAATCCCCGCTGTATCTACATTCGGGGTGCTGTTAGGAATTATGTTATTTTTACGTGGGTTTTGTGGGTTTTTGGGTGAACCGATTTCGTTTGACCTGGCCGTGCGGAAAATTACGTGAAGAAGTTTGCCGATGTCGCTTACTGTCTTTCAGTGCTTCCCCAGAAGATCTTTGCTCCCTGAAGCCTGGCGTAATCTCCTAGTTGAAAAACATTAAATTAACACCTATAAATTATTTAAAATGTGAGGAGCTCGTGGATAAGTAATAACAGCCGCACGAGTCGATCCATCAGGTTAAGCTACGCTTGCCGGGGTTGTCCGTGGATGGATGACCTTTACTTAACGAGACTCCTCCGTGCTTCGAAAAGCACGTTAAGCTGTTGGTCCGGCTGTCATTCGTGGGCTTTGACAGTCGTTACGGCTCGTCAGAATCCTGAAAGTCTGACAACCCGTCTTACCAAGGGGTATCGTATTACCCAGTAATTGGGTTGTGGAGATAGGCAGTCGCTCCATGTAAAATACTAGGATTCAACTGCATCCGGTTAGACTGGAAGCCGACCCAACATAGTTGGGAAAAGGCTAGGCAGATTGACTGACATTCTTTAAAATGTTTCTAATACAGATCTATCATATTTTTCTTATTAATTAATTAATTAAGTAAAAATCTATTATTCCAAACACAAATGGATGCCATCGTATGATCTGTAATAGCTCAAAGCTGATCTTGGCGCATTAATATTGTATTGAATTAATAGTGCATTATCTTACAAATGACTCCAGCTTCGCGACAAATGAGTGACAGCCACTTAATTACTCAAACGGTGGCTGCAGCGATACAAGCACAATATTGCTTGTAAGGAGTAACTGCGAGAAGTCGGGGTTTAAACGCAAGTGGTCCGAAAAGGGGCGGGTGAAGGTCAAAGCCGTCGCCAACTCGCCAGTTGAAGGGATATGGATATAAAAGCACAAATAAACTAAACTACTTAAATACGAGTAGGTACCTACTGTATATTTTAACTGGAACTGGCGAACGAACGATCAATGAACTTACTCTCCGTTTTAGGGTCTTTTTCTTCTGGTGCAAAAAATTACATTATAGTACCGCTTATCAGTACAATCGTAAATAACGTCACTACGAATTCGCGATTGAAGGCACTGTGCACTGGGGTGCTTCCAATGACACCAAAATTACAATTACTTAACAGTGTTAAAGTAAATTGAATTGCTTATACCCTGACAGAGAGACAGACGTTGATTTCTTAGGTATGCCTACCTTATAAAGCACAAGACATGAAATCATACCGTTTGATTTTCAATTACCGTAAAAGCTTTCACTATTATTGGTCCTTAATTATTCGCTTCAATTATTAATAATCCTCGTTACGTTATTCAACGTGTATTGAATAGATAATTCGAATAATTCATTATTTTAAGCGCCTGCCAATAAATTGATTTTGTGTGTAGCGGCAGCTAAAATACTTGCTAACACAACATTTTTAGGCACATTTACTATTTATTTTGCAGGTTTGAACTTGTGGCGGCATCTACAACGCCACATGCGAACTACGCATCAAAGCCCTGACGTCACACAAATTCTGCATAGCGCAAGTAGAGTATACCGCGCGACTGGCATTTAAACAACATCCCGACATCAACCTCCTTCCTATTTATTTGTAACATCTGTGTATACCTTCCTGTATTATGCAAATAAATAATTTGATTAGAATTGATTTGATAACCATCGTCGGGCAGCGCACGTCTGGTCGGAGGATCCTCCCTTTTCTATGGAGGATGAGTGAGCTTTACACCCTGTTCCTCATACGTCTATAACATAGACATTGTTACATTATTTAATTCATACGAAATTAAATCAAACTGAGCTGCTGAAAACGCAAATTGAATTGTCTTTGTACCTTGCCACGCAAGTTGGCAAAAAAGTAGTATGCAATCCTGTTGCGTGATTGGTCGATTGGTCGCGTCAACCAATCACGTAGGTAACAGGATTCCGTGCTGCGCATCCCCACTTTTTTGGCAACATGTTTAGTAGCTACTGTAGATACTGCAGGAATTATTCAAAACACTACAGGAACATATATTAACATAACGCAATTTCTACGAAAATTGGAAGCTCAACCACCAACATACAAACATCAACCATACACAACATCCAGCCAACATTATAACACTCAACCGACATCCAAATTGTATCAACTCCTGTCTACAGACATCAAACTAGTAACGCTACTTCCTCAAATTACCCGTGGGCGCCCCGGAAGACCTTTACCACGAATCAAACAAACTTGCACAAACTTAGCTTAACGTTTAGTATTAGGTTTATCTTTTGGTTGTTTATTATTGTTATCACAATCTATGAGAACACGTCGTGCTTTTGATTGTTTTAAATCTTGACTTCTTGTTGGACTGTCTGTTTCTGTTTGGCGTTTGTTGCTATGTTGTTGTTCTGCCCAAGGTTGTCCTCCAGAATAATACTCAACATTTTCAAGAAAGTAAAGCAGTTATCCTATAAATCATCTCCAGCACACATAGCATGACCACCACAGGAACGGGTTTTGTCGACGGAACGTCGACAAAACGTCGTCTTGCTACACGTGCAGGAAACAATCAAGCTTGCTAACTTTTCATACTAATGACGATTGACTTAGAATTACACATACTTATATAAACTTACGTCTTCTTCCCATGGGGTAGGCAGAAACTACAGAACGAACAGTTACGTTCATACATCTAGTCATATACGCACGCCGGTTCCAAGTACTACGCACCTGATCTGAAGAACAACACCAATAAAGTCACTAGCTACGGCCGGCGTCCCCTCCTGGCGTGTCCACTCATCTGCCTTGTAAATAGCAGACTTGTGACTTAGAATTACAGTTCCACAATAGTATTTTTACAAGCTGTGCTCCCGATGGGGTTACTTCATTTAGGGGATGAATTTTCAAAAATCCTTCCTTAGTGCTCACTTTTGTTATACAGGGTGTAACAAAAGAAATCAGCTATTCCCTACATTTTGACGAGTTTTGCAGGTGTGGTCCCATAGTTAAAGTTGTTCATAATGATGAGTACAATAACCCCTTAAGAAGTTGTGCGTTATATAGGCTACACCTTGTGTGTGGATTTTTTGCACAAAATGTCATGCTTCTAGAACCAGTGGTTTAGACTGTGCATTATGTCTGTCAGTGAATTTAAGATTGATAGTAAGTAGATTTCTTTTCAAAAACATAACATAAGATTAACATAGCCTTTTTGTGTTTAGCCAATACACAAAACATTGCTGTTCTTCCTGAATTCTGACAAACATAATTTAATCAGCTAATCATAAACAATATAAGCAATAGCTCATTAGCTACCCACACTACCTGCACGGCAGGTTGCGGCAGCGTCAACATTTGCCGGTGATCGATTGGCGTCACGTGCGCCTGAACCGGCCATAACCGGTAATTAGTCGCTCTAATTAGTTATTTTATGGAGTCCCGTGTTTGGCATTGATCCAGAAGATATTTATGTAGAAGTCTTGGTTTTCGGCAGTTTTGTGTCCAGTTTTTCATTTGTGAACGAAAAGAAAAGAAGCGTTGTTGTGTTTGTGTTTCTTGTTGTGTTTTAGTTTCTTTTGCAGGTATTAGAAGCAGTAGTATTAGAATTTGTGTGGGATACCACAACTAAAAAGTGAAAAATAATAGTTATTTATGATACTAGTGCGGTAAGTTGGTTTTTACAAACGAGTAGACGAATATAAGCCGGAGACGAAGTCGACTTTCCGACTGATATTATTTTATAAACATTATAATCACATGAGTTCAACCGAGGACTGATATTAATATGGATCTACTCCACCTGATATTTTAAATGAGGCGACAATTGCAGAAAACGGTCTCTTGCCGCTAAAATCGCGAGAGCGCTATTTAATGATTTACAATAATTTTATAGCATGGAAGACTCGAAGAATTTTTTTTGTTTTTTCTCGCAAATGTGTTGAGAAACATTGTATGACACACGTGCGGAAATTGGTATTTACAAACTCGTGACTATTGTAAGCCCTTGACTTTTGTAAAAACCAACTTAGCGCACTAGTATCATAAATAAGTATTTTCAAAAAAAAAATACAACAAATCCAAAAACAACACAACAAATATGAAAAATAAGTTTTTGGAAGTCGGTTGTATTTTTTTGTAAAAAAGTTTTTACTCACACAGTTTATACTAATACTACATATATTGATTGTGTGTTGTGTAGTCCAAAATAAAGAATAAGTATATTATTATTATTATAAGGGCCGCACCAACTACCTAGAGTTGTCACCGTCGTTAGTGAAAACAAAAACAAATAACTACCCAGTCAGTTATTAAAAATAAACCCCAGCGAAAAGATATCCTGTCAGCAACACATCGCAGTTAGGTTTACCGCCCGCAAGGAAACGAGAAATAACGCGAAAGTAAAGTTTTATACAAACGACTACCACCGTTTTAAAGTTCCTTTAGCAATCTTCTTTAAAGAAATCTGTTGCAAGAGAATCGGGTGAAAACGGGCGGGGCCGGACGGCGAGTTATGTCTGCGGGTGACACTCGTTCAATTGAATTTATTACAGTCTTTTATGTGCCGTTCCGGGGTGCTTCCACGGACACGTCGTAAACGGTTTAGGTAAATCAGGTGAAGAATTTGGAGTGTAGTGATACGCTGGTTTACGAGGATAAATCCTTGGTGAGGAGTCAAAGGACAGTTCACGCCTCAATGCAATAGTCGACCGCCATCAAAGAAACAATAGTTTGTAGGGTTCCGTACCCAAAGGGTAAAACGGGACCCTATTACTAACACTCGTATTTATAGTCAAGTAAAAGTAATTGCTCAAGCAATGATTTTCTTTCTATAGTTTAGTAATTGCTTGAAGTTAGAACTGTCAAAGCTTAGAATTCTTAGCCAAGTAATAGTCACCATTTTCTTTACTTAAGAATTCTACCCTCAAGTATGAAATTACTTAGTAGCAAGTAATTACTTTGATTATAAATATGAGCCTAAGACTCCGCTGTCCGTCCGTCTGTCTGTCCGACTGTCATCAGCATCTCATGACCCGTAATAGTTAGACAGTTGAAATTTTCACAGATGATGTATTTCTGTTGGCGCTTTAACAAAAAATACTGAAAAATAGAATAAAATAAATATTTAGGGGGGCTCCCATACAACAAACGTGATTTTTTGCTCGATATTGATAACGGCAACACAGGGAAATAAAATAAATATACGGGGCATAAATAAAAAAAACTCGTGTCAGGTGGTCACACGGAAAAGAAAAAAAATAAAAAAAAAACCGGTCAAGTGCGAGTCGGACTCGCGCACGAAGGGTTCCGTACCATATTATATGTTTAACAATCGCAAAGATAACTTTTTACTTATTTTATAATGATACTGTGAATTACAAGGTTATTTTTTGCAGTTGCAGAAAATCACCCATGTTTAAACAAAATACCTTATGAATCGCCGTTTTCAGTATTATTGATTAAATACAGTATTCATGGTACTTACATGGTATAAAGAAGTTTCAAATTCCTAATTTGTTGAATTGTTGCGCTAGAGCTCGTATTTTGTACGAGCTCTAGCGCTAAAATTGGTCTAAAATTTACAACTTTTACGGCCCCCCATTTCTTAATTTTAAAAGAGAAAAAAAAAAATGTTTGTACTCTACTCAATGAGTTCTAGGCGATGACAACCCACATAACACATAATCAGCCTATAATGTTCCCACTGCTGGGACAAAGGCCTCCTCTCGGTGAGAGAGTGGGCCGTAATCCACCACGCGGGCCCAGTGCGGGTTGGTAGATGACACATGTCTTCGAATTTTTGGTTCTACGACATGCCGGTTTCCTCACGATGTTTTCCTTCACCGTTTTGAGAGCAGCGGTGATGAAATAATGTCATGACACCCCCCCACATGCTAGATTTTTTTTTTTTTTTTTCAAAATGAAAAGTTTGTTGTATGGGGACCGACCCCTTAAATTTTTAAGGGGTCGGTCATAGCCGTAATAGACAGCGGAGGCTTAGTAAGTTTGTACTGGGCTGTACGTGGTTGTCTGATTTCATGGATTTTAATTTTCTTGCGCGGTACCCTAATTATTTTTCTAAAATAAAAATAGCCTAAGTTACTCCTTAAAACATCAGCTATATGCCGTCAAAATCGGTGAAAATTCGTTTGGCAAGTTTCCTAACTTGACTCAAAGTACCATTTTTTTAATCGGACTGCGCTTTAAAATTCCTAAAAATACAAACTTTAACATACCTAACCTCATTTGAGGCGTAGTTTTGAAAAACTAATAATGACAAACATTATTAATTACTTATGTAAGTATTTGTGCTAAGTTTCAAGTTCATTAACCAAATTAATAAGATTTTTCATATAAACTGTATCTCTGTTTTCACGAACACAAATAAAGAATTTCAAAAATCGTCTGGTATGTTTCCATAACTTGACTCAAACATTATTTACACCAATTTTAGAGTTAATCAAGCCCACAATAAAATCCTCCGCTATAAAATTAACTTTTCACTCCTTAGGGGTAGATTTTTGGAAAACCCTAATACACGTTAGTCTTAATTTTTGGTCTCAACTCGAGTATACAAACTGAGTTTTGAGTTAATCGGACCGCGTGTTAAAGCTCCTCCATACAAACTTTGACACCCCCAATCCCTCCTTAGGGGGTAGTTTAGGAAAACTAAAAATGATAAACTTTATAATTTACTTAGATGAATATTCGTGCTAAGTTTCAAGTCCATTAACTCAAGGGATAGGATTTTTCATACAAACTTTCATCCCCTATTTTACCCCCTTAGGGTTGGAATTTCCAAAAATCCTTCCTTAGTGGATGTTTACACTATATAAGGTATCTATGTGCAAAATTTCAAGTCTCTAGGTCCATTGGTTTGGGCTGTGCGTTGGTATATTAGTCAGTGACTCAGTCAGGACTTTGATTTTTTTATATATATAGATTTACCATGTTATTTTAAGACCACAGACTTCTTATAGGTTTTCCTGTAATCTACAGGTATAGAACTATTTTCTATATTTTTTCCAAAATTTTAGGCTCAGTAGTTTCGGAGATAAGGGGGGGGGGGGAATGGTCAATTTTCGTCTATTTTCTTAAATAACTTTAAAACAATAAATTTTAAAATTATAAAAAAAATATATTTGAGACCCTCATAGTAAGCCCTTTCATTTGATATGTCACTCGGTACAGTTTACAAAACTTTTTTTTTTAATTTTCTTATTTTCCCCCTAAAAGTGAATCTCATATTCAAAATTCATATATTTACTTTAGCTGTACGTGTTTGGGTCACAGAAATCCATATGTGTACCAAATTTTAACTTAATCGGTCCATTAGATTCGGAGCAAATGGGCTGTGACAGACGGACAGACAGACACACGAGTGATCCTATAAGGGTTCCGTTTTTTCCTTTTGAGGTACGGAACCCTAAAAAGAGAAAAAAGAGAAAGGAGAGAAGAGACGCTTGAAATATTCACAGAATATTTAGTTTTGTATTCACTTTAAAAATAAATAATTAAATTAAAATAAAACGAATATTTAAGCGGCTCCCATACAACACCCGTGATGATAATGATACGGAAACATTCGTGCGCGAGTCTGACTCGCACTTGGCCGGTTTTTTTTCTTGTCAGCTTTGTTTAGTTTGCTATTCACTTTTGTTTCTGGTTCCTGGATCTTTATTATGAAGTGCCCGCGACTTCGAATCTGCCCGCGACTTCGTCTGCGTAAGATTTCTTGCTACCCGAGGTGAGTTGACCTCGTCGCATCGCAGCATTTGCATCGCCCATCAGCGCTATTACTTCGTAGCAAGAGTCGTAGATTTAAATGATTTTGCGTGAGTGAATCTTCTGTACTTGAACTAATGTATTCTGTGTTATAATACCTATCATTTTTTAATTAGGAATATTTCAATACACATGATTTGTTAAAAAAAATATAGATCTCTTGATGGAAATCAAAATCTTCAATAGTTACTTCACTACTGGCATATTCTAGAATGAGAAACCAATGAACTAATTTCTCACACCACATTATTCACGGCACTTACCCACTATACATGAACATAACGACTTAATACATTTAACGTTCCTCATCAACTCTGAAACCAGCATGAAAATCTAATTGGATCTGCAACCTAGAATGCTCGACTAATGAACGTAGGTACATACTAGTAGCTCTAAGCTAGCTAAGACGCAAACACGAACGCTCACAAACGGACTAAACGTGTTATAACGTTATTAGTACACAGGTAGGTCTTGCTGGAAACCCTAGGCTGTTCTGCTATGAGTTTTCAAACAGTGGGCCTAATAATAGATCAGTTTTATAGGAGGAGAATATTCACATAAACACAATGTCATCATCTGCCTAGGCTTTTCCCAACTATGTTGGGGTCGGCTTCCAGTCTAACCGGATGCTGCTGTATTTCACATGGAGCGACTCCCTATCTGACCTCCACAACCCAGTTACTGGGTAATACGATACGTCTTGGTATAAGACTGGTTGTCAGACTTTCGGGCTTCTGACGACCCGTCACGACTGTCAAAGATCCACGAATGACAGCCGGGACCAACGGCATAACGTGCTTTCCGAGGCACGGAGGGGTTTTGGTACGTAAAGATGGTCATCCATCCACGGACCAACTGCGTCAAGCGTAGCTTAATCTGATCGATCGACCCGTGCGGCTGTTATTACTTAGCCACAAGCCCCTCTCATAACCACAATGTGCAAATGATTAAGTGTTTATGATTAGTAGTATAAATTGTTTATTTTATATATTGGGCCTTGGTTATTTTATATTATTAACGGACATGCGATTTAGTCAAAAAATCATTGCAGAGCTACGCAAATCCTGACCTGTCAATTTTGGTAGCCTCTCGCCTGAATCAACACAATCTTTTAGGCACATTGAAGACCATGTTTCATTCAGTTTACTTATTTGCGATACAACACTTATTGCAGGTGCATTATTAGTAATTCGGAGATGCACTTGGGGTGCATTAAAATATGTCTGTGTTGTCCGCTAGAAACCTTGCTGACTATAGATAATACAATGTATAACTACCTACTTAATTTAATAATGGTGTGCGGTTGACGGATAGGTACCTAGTTGAAGTAAAAAAAATTGCAAAGTAAAACATAACTAAGTATACTTTATTTCTTTGACCAAAAATAATACCTATATAAATTATCTATAACGTTTTCATAATAAAATAACATTTTCCCAAAAAGAAATTGGACTAATATTTGCCTACCTTACCTCTCGCAGTTGTTTTTAGGGTTCCGTACCAAAATGGTAAAAAGGAACCCTTAGAGCGGCTTCGCACTACGTCCGATCCGAATCTGAGAAATTTCGGTCCGAAGTAGCCACAGTAATATTTGTATGAAGGGTTGCGTACCATCCGAACTCTGTCCGTCCGAATTTAGAACATTCCCAATTCTGATTGAACTCGGATCTTGAATTCGGATTCGTATCGGACGTAGTGCGAAATTGCTCTTATGGTGTGACTCAGTCTAGCTATCTTATTTTCAAGTGGCAAGAATGATATATATTTTAGTCGATATATTAGTTGTACAAGGATAACAAGAAGTACTTTACCTATTAGGAAACTACATGACACTGAACAGAATCGTACAATACAATTTTGTCATCGAATGTATCAAACACCAAAGGTATTCAGTGATTCAGTCATTAGTAAAAAGAGCCGATACGAATTTCAGGCATTTTGGGGCATTAGACATTTTGTGTTTCAGATGATATGAAAAGATGGAAATTTGACATTAAGTCCAAACCCCCCCGACCGATACGACTGTACATCGATTGTCATTTTCTTTATCAGACATAATAAACATTCAGGCATTTTAAATTTCAGGCATTTTGGGGCCTAAGACATTTTGAGTTTCAGATCATATGAAAATATGGAAATTTGACATTAAGCCCAAACCCCCCGGACCGTAAATAATAATAATAATAATAATCCCCACCGCCGTATCTCTACGTTGACGTCGTGGTGGGGCTTGCGCGCTACGAACTCTGGGTCTGTGCCGGTAGAGTTCACTTTGCCGAAACAGGTCTAGGGTGAGGAGCCAGACCAAGAGGGATACAGAAACCCGCAGGACAGCATGTGGCGAGCTGTTAGGCAGTAGCGACCCCACGGACCCTATCTCCCGGGAGTAGTCTTGTTCCTCATCTCTGGCTTGCCTTTATTGGCCGGCTGGAGTGAACACTGATGGGAACAGAGCTCCCACTTCATTCTTGCCTTTATTGGCTGGCTTGAGTGGAGATTCGCAAGAGCAAACGTGCTCGGAGGAAGGAAGTATTCCAGTAAGTGTTTGTAGGTATCTTGACCATCTTCCGGGCTCTGGGATTGTTCTGAGAACCGTGGGATACCTCTCCACTCCTCACAAGCACCTCAGGACATGTTGTCCCCTTGGCGCTACGACACTATGTGCTAGCGACCGTTTTCGGGGGCCCATTATTGAGTGTGTAAGTCACCCCCTGCCATTTTATCTGTGTATTGTATACAAAACATTAGTGAGGCAGGGGCCATAGCGTTTCATAGTTCTAGGTAACCAGTCCACAGCCACCCAAACCCATAGTCTTATATATTTTGTTTCCATGTTCTGCAATAGTCCTGCACCAACCGGGGGTTGTCCTTGGGTGCAATTGCGTAGTGCATACAGGGATAATCGTCGACTGGTGCCTTCTCTTCATTTAAAATTGTCTAAGGGGCCTCTGCAAGTTGGCTTCGGCTCCTCGTACGTCTTCCAAAGGACCGAGACCCCATGGTCCCGAGATATGACAAAAATAAAAAATAATAATAATAATAGTCCTCTCCACGACAGGTGTTATCCCCAACCATCTTCTCCGTATAGCCTCAAACTAATAGATTTAGAAGAATCCATATATATAAACCTACAGAAAGCTGCCATCTTAAACACATGCAGAATAGTTAGGAAATTCATGCAGTTAGAGGAAGAAAACACATCCTCATCATAAATACACACCACACGCTACATTTACTTGGCTTTGTCCCGTAAATGTAGCTTAAACCAGCCTACGAGCTGAGAAAAAAAAACACACTCGAAAATAATAATAATAATAACCCCACCGCAGTATCTCTACGTTGACGTCGTGGTGGGGCTTGCGCGCTCCGAATTTTAGGTCTGTGCCGGTAGAGTTCACTTTGCCGGAACAGGTCTGAGATGAGGAGCCAGACCAAGAGAGATACAGAAACCCGCAGGGCAGCATGTGGCGAGCTGTTGGGCAGTAGCGACCCCACGGACCCTATCTCCCGGGAGAAGTCTTGTTCCCCACCTCTCGCTTGCCTTTATTGGCCGGCTGGAGTGAACACTGATGAGGAACAGAGCTCCCACCTCTTTCTTGCCTTTATTGGCCGGTTTGAGTGGAGATTCGCAAGAGCAAACGTGCTCGGAGGAAGGAAGTATTCCAGTAAGTGTTTGTAGGGATCTTGACCATCTTCCGGGCTCTGGGATTGTTCTGAGAACCGTGGGATACCTCTCCACTCCTCACAAGCACCTCAGGACATGTTGCTCCCTTGCCGCTACGACACTATGTGCTAGCGACCTTTTCGGGGGCCCATTATTGTGTGTGCAAGTCACCCCCTGCCATTTTATCCGTGTATTACAAAACATTGATCCGGCAGGGGCCATAGTCCTTTCATAGTTCTAGGCAACCAGTCCACTTTAGCCACTCAAATCCATAGTCCAATCTCTTTATTTCCATATACTGCAATAGTCCTGCACCAACCGGGGGATGTCCTTGGGTGCACTTGCATAGTGCGTACAGGGATAATCGTCGGTTGGTGCCTCATTTCATTGAAAGCGTCTAACAGGCCTCTGCGAGTTGGCTTTGGCCCCTCGTACGCCTTCTAAAGGTCCGGGACTCCAGGGTCCCGAGAATTGTCAAGACACATAATAATAATAATAACTGTCGCTACTTCGGCGCCATCATCTATTTTCTCCTTGATGTGCCGTTCCCGTTGCAGTGGACAAACAGTCTTAGGGAACACGTTTTTATAAAACTGATACTATCCATTCACTAAACATAATCCCTATATTCATTTATTTTCAAACCCCTTTTGCACCTTATCAGCTCCTCACACCGAAAGCTCTTTTGTACAACAAAAACAAACTTACTCGAAAATTGTTTTAAATATCATCGATGTCACAAAGGAGGATCCGAAAATGTGCAATTCGTCGGTCATTCGAACCGTGCGGAGTCAAACAATAGCCGAGCGAACAACGGCCGTCAGTGTATGTCGCACAGTAATGTACAATTCGCCGACGAGCAATTTACACTGAATTATTGCATATAGCCGTCCCAATGGTGCGTTCCTTGTGGGACTATTTGTTCTGGAAAAGTTTGAAAGATATAAATGGATGGGTTCATTCCGAATGTCACCAGTGTGCACAAAGTATTGAATATTGGTTTTGTTTTGTGTTGGATGTAGTGTCCACAAACTGTTTATATTGAGTCCGATGGAGAATGCTTTTAAATTCCACTCACTAGAAACTGTTTAGTGCGTTTACACACATGAATATCTTATACAAATACAGGCAGATCCATACAAAAATACGATCTGTAAGTCATACAAACAGTAGCTCATTTCAGAAATACGTCCTAAAAAAGTAAATTTAAAAATCAAAAACCGTCGGGTTTTTGATTTTTTAAATTTACTTTTTTAGGACTTGCGTAAAAAAATAACTTTATAAAAGATGGAAACAAGATGACCTTTTTCTGTCTCCAATCCCACTTAATAGGTACCATAAAAGAATCGCATGCACTCGGAGCCATCTTCTTTTTAATTTTTAGGCTTCCGTACCTCAAAAGGAAAAAACGGAACCCTTATAGGATCACTCGTGTGTCTGTCTGTCTGTCCGTCTGTCACAGCCAATTTGCTCCCAATCTAATGAACGGATTAAGTTGAAATTTGGTATACATATTGATTTCTGTGACCCAAACAGGTGCGGCAAAAGTAAATAAATGATTTTTGAATATGGGGGTCGCTTTTAAGGGGCAAATATGAAAATGTATAAAAAAAGTTTTGCAAACTGTACCGTGTGACATATCAAGTGAAAGGGCTTACTATGAGGATCTCAAATATATTTTTTTATAATTTTAAAATAAATATTTTTAAAGTTTTTTAAGAAAATTGACGAAAATTTACTGTCCGCCCCCCCTTATCTCTGAAACTACTGAGCCTAAAATTTAGAAAAAAATACAGAAAATAGTTCTATACCTGTAGAATACAGGAAAACCTATAAGAAGTTTGTGGTCATAAGATAACATGGTAAATCTCTCAATACTGTGAGTACAAACTTACATTTACTGTTGCAATGTATAGGAGAACAAGTTTTTCAACTATAATTTTAAGTTTGTTCTTGGGATAATGAATTTAATCCCAACTACGAAACCCTTCATTGTGCGTAGTCCGACACGCACTTGGCCGGTTTTTTAGTTTTAATATATCCAATGACACTCGCGCAATAAAGACTAATCTAACGACACGCCGTTTAGTAGTTACGAGGGAATATAGGGACCAACATACATACATACAGGTCAAACACATAATCCTCCTTTTTTGTGTAGGTACACCACACCCAACACCGACCACACACCACAAAAACTCACCACAGTAGGGTAAAAACAACAGTTACTAACCAACCGATAACCAACTCAGAACATTTAAGTTCGACAGAGTATTTATTCAAGTATCATAATTAAGTTGGGCTTAGATCCCTTTATTCAGAAAACAAGGTCGGTCTAGTTCAAGACTTACAATTTGTGGGAAGAAAATTAATGCCTCTCCAAGTTGTTTTCCAATTTCCATGGTATTAAGTTCTTGTTGAAGTATTATAAGGGCTTATTTTAATAGGTAAGACCTCGTAAATGGATACTGAATACTTGTGAATAAACACGTCAAAAACATTGTTTTATTTAGTTACAAAAATTCAGGTAAATATTATGGGTAGTCATCTTCTGCCTAGCCTTTTCTCAACCATGTTGGGGTTGGCTTCCAGTCTAACCGGATGCAGCTGAATAAGTGTTAAAAAATACAACCGAATTGAGAACCTCCTCCTTTTTTTGAAGTCGATTAAAAAGAAGGAATCATGTTTTTCAATAATTTTTTTGAACTCGTATTTTAATGTTAAACGTAAGTTTTTTTGTGTTGTCCTTTTCATGTAGGATTTTTTGTCGTTACGGGTCGTCAGAATCCCGAAAGTCTGACAACCAGTCTTACCAATGGGTATCGTATTACCCAGTTAGGGTTGTGGAGGTCAGATTAGTCGCTCCATGTGTAAAATAAGTCTAGGCAGATGATGACATTAACTCCGATAAAAAATATAGATAATAATAACATACAAGTAATAAAATACGTGATTATGGACACAAGAGAAGCACACCTGCTGACATCGACCGATAAATATAACAAGTAACGGCTCCAATGATTCACGGTAATCCCTGAAAATATAAATGATGAATATTCTCGAGTAATTGTTTGAAAAAATGTTTAAACCAAAGCCAACGCGACGTACATAATAATAACTTTTACAATAACATCGTTTACTGACATTTTGGAAGAATATTTTCTTACTAGCTGCGACCCACGGTTTCACACGCGTAGACCGGTATAAAAAGTAGCCTATGTGTTAATCCAGGGTATAAGCTACGTACATATTAAATTTCATCAAACTCAAACTCAAATCAAACTCAAAGCATTTATTTCAATTAAACCAATTACAGGCACTTTTGAATTGTCAAAGAGTCGGTCAGTAGGTAAGTCAGAAAGTTGAAGCTAATTGCCCATTCCAAAACGTAGATCTATGGAGAAGAACGGGCAAGAAACTCCACGGACACTCTTTTAAATCAAAATATAGTTACAAAATATTGGTTACATCATTCATGTTGAAATTATACATGTGAGAACGATGAACGTTAAAAGCGTCCGTAATAAAAAAATAAAAAAAAAACAATTCAAAATTAAAATTAAAATAAGCCGTGGCAGCTAAGGTATGACCAGCCTCCACCAACAGCGCCCGTTCACAAACCTGATGTATGGATTCGTTAAATGATCCAACACACGCGCCACCATCAGCGAGGCATTAGAGTGAGCATGACACACTCTCAGCCGCCAGGGCACATCCAAGTCAAATAAAGACGTACCCAGTAAATGGTAGCTTTAGAGTAGGTACATAGTACTCACACATGTACTAAGCAATTATACAATACAAAGGTGATTGAGTCTACACAATGCAAAGCTATTCTTACAATCTTCAGCAGTTGCTTAACAGTATCTTCAAATGTTAATTAATTAGTTGAGGTTGTGGAGCAGGACCAGCATGGAGCCAAGCATTTTTATCATTTATGTAATCCCCCAACTTATAATATGCCTGCCTGCATAGTGTGCGTTTTATACAAGTTTTAAATTTCGTCTCATTTAGTTGAAGTATGTGTGGAGGTATTTTATTGTAACATTTTAAACAGTACCCCATGAACGATGAGTCTACTTTAGCCAGCCTGAAACCTGGTTGAGCTAATAGGTCCTTATTTCTAGTATTATAATTATGCCTGTCACCTCTTATATTAAATCATCCAAATCGGTCCAGCCGTTTGAGCGTGAAGAAGTAACAAACATACAAACACACACACACACACAAACACTCGCCTTTATAATATGATGATTAAATTTTCATTTTATCTTGAAGAATATTGAACCTTTTCACACAGGATAAAGTTAAATCAGACTATAATAACCTTCTAGTTTAATTTAAATTTTCCTTTTTTGTCTTTTTATACACTGTGTCTACGTTCCTCATCCAACTCTCCTGTCGCTGGTCTGCTGAAATAAACAGTAACTTTGTGCTCTTCTATCTTTATTTATTAAGTTTTTTGTGTGTAAGTACAATGTGTACTTACATAAATAGATAAATAAATAATTATTACATGTTATAAAAACGGAAAATTCGACACCTAAATGGAGTGTATTCCATTGTTATTTATTAAATCTATTTAGGCTTTTCTTTAAAGGGACTACGAGACCTAAACGCAAGTTTTATAATGCCTAAAAGTATAATTGTGATCCACTGCAGTAACAAAATCAGAAAAATATATGATATTCTCTACAAGCAACATTATTAACATAAGTGTTTTATATTTTTAGTCCAATCCATAGATTTATATCCATAAGTTTGAAGTGATGCGCGTACATACATTCGCCAATTGATTTTTATATAGAATATAGATTATAACTTTATACACAAGTAAAAAAATACTGTACAAAGGCGATCTGATAAGTTCGCCTTTGCCTACAATATGCCTGACGCATTTTCTACCAGTCAACAAAACATAAATGCAGAGACAAAACATGGCAAGTGCAACTTAAGGGGAGGTCTGAACGAATCCAGCAAATCCAACGCTGGGATGATTCTGCCAACTTGTTAGTTCTTACGAATATGTTCACCTTGAAACATAACAAATGGCTGGTGTGTGGAATGTTATGTATGACAAGATGGTGTAAAGCTGATATCAGACGGTTCACTTCAGTGAATCGCTCATCAGAGTGAATGTAATTTCGACACCGGCAAAATTCCCTCTTCGGAGCAACTGTACAGGTTCGCAACCGGACAGATTCTCAGCTGGACAGTTTCTCAGCTGGACAGATTAACAACTGGACAAAACGTGTACAATCCATGACATAATTAAAGTGGATGAATTGGGAATTTGGACGGTGGTCAATATGAATATGGTGTGGTCAAGATAGGAAACTGGACGACTTGCTCCAGAGGGCAAGGCCTGATTCTTTTCAAGCTTCGATTTGAACAGCTAGGCCCATCAAATTTTCTATCATGCGGAGTGAAAGATGCGGAATGCTAAAATCAAACATCGTTGGATTGGCTTACTATGAATCAATTTATCACTATTGATTCATTTTGTGTTTCACTTCGAGTGAAATATGCCGAATGAAAGGCACAAATTAACAAAAAGTGAAGCGCCTAAGGAAGAATAATAGTAAAGCTAATATTCGAATATTAGCTAATATCCTTTCATAAGCATTGTCTTGCTCTCTTGTTTCAGCACAAACTTTATTATTATCAAAACAGCAACTTAACAAAACTGTAGAAAGACAAGCAAACCAGCAGGATGGAACTGAACTAGCCTGTTTAAAATTTAAAATGGCGAACGACGCTGAGTAATAAATCACTTTTAGTTCGCTATCTCAATGATGGATTATCGTACCGAGTATAGTGCAATCATGAATCCATTGACAATTTTCGTTCATGCCATACCGTCACATGGAATTCGTTTGTTTATTTGAGTTGGTTTAATTGTTGAAGGAAGAATCTGGAATTTGCCCTCGTAATTTTTATTTAAAACTAGCTAATGTCCGACATGCGTTGCAATGCCTTTTTTAATTTTTTTTAATTGGAACCTTTTCCGTCGCGCACACAACTACTTACCAACGTTTCATCACAATCGGTCGTGCCATTATCGAGATTTTGCAAGTTTTTTGATAGATGGGTAAATATTCTAAGTTGGCAACATTATCTAATAGTTTTTCCCCTGATTACAACAAAGAAGTAGGCCCCGTTCTCACGGCGGTAATCAGTACGATATTTTACAGTTTCATTTTAAGATCACATGGCAGTTTCATACTGCATTTGTTTTTAACCGTTATAGGTACTGACAAAGATGCTAATAAAAAGCATGCTTACTCGAAAACATACTAGAAATAAGCAAGCTGATTACTAGTGTTGTGACCATTGACTTATATATATATCAATGGTTGTGACACACGTGCTACTAAAGAGCACTTGCTCAATGAAAGCATGCTTTAGTGCTAGTAATGAACACGTCTGTCCGTACCTTTGCAGTGGGATGTTGACGTGTGATTCCAACTTTTTACCCTAAAATATCGTACTGATCATCACCAACTGTGGGCTCAGTGCGAGTTTTTATACTTACTCGATTGCGTTTACGTTATCGTTACCTTACGTCAATTCGTATGGAATAATTGTGTTTCCCATTATAGTCACCAGGCGGCGCTTATTCATTTTCAGTACAAACTGACGTTTACGAGTAAGTATAAAAACTCGCACTAAGCCCTCAGAACGACGCCGAAGGGTTTTTTTATACTTACGTCTTCCTTCTTCATAACATTATGCCAAAAACGTTCGCTGTTGTTGGCATATAATTAGAATACTATTCTTTAGCAAGCTTAAAAGTAATGACCTTCTGCTACATTACTGCACTAACTTTGTGCTAAGGCTTCTAACCTATGCACTATTTACGCGCTTGATCTGCATGTTGTGCTGGTTCGCTTCTTCGTACCATAAAATTACTGCCGCGGCAGAAAGCACAGGCTGTTTGCTGTGCTTCCGTGTTACACCATTGTAAAGATCTCTTGGCACTTAATGCTTTTGGATTCTAATCCAACAAAAGATATTGCGGATGAATGCACGAAGATTTTATTTGTACTGTGAGAGGGATTCATGAACCATAGTGTTGAATATTTGCTTTAACCTCAAATTTATAATTTTCTATTTTCTCTTTTATGTGTAGGTTTGTATGTATGTCTTCATCTACCTAGCCTTTTCCTAACTATGTTGGGGTCGGCTTCCAGTCTAACCGGATGCAGCTGAATACCAGTATTTTACATGGAGCGACTGGCGATCTGGCCTCCACAACCCAACTGGGTAATACGATAACCCTTGGTAAGACTGGTTGTCAGACTTTCGGGCTTCTGACGATCCATAACGACTATCAAAGATCCACGAATGACAGCCGGGACCAACGGCTTAACGTGCTTTCCGAGACACGGAGGAGTCTCGATATGTAAAGATGGTCACCCATCCACGGACTAATCCCGGCAAGCGTAGTTTAGCGTGATGGATCAAACCGTGCGGCTGTTATTACTTAGGTACGAGCTCCTCACTTAGCCATGAGCTCCTCTATGTATCTATGTATCTTTAATTATTGTAATTGGTTTTTAACCGTTTTTTAAAGCAAATAAATAAATACGCACCTTCATAATATTGTTACAAAATGTCCTATTTATATTGTTGCATAAATGCCTCTTACTGCATTCAAAGAATCCAAAAGAATACTTCGAAGTGGCCTATTCTAAACTAAGAGCACTTGGCAATAGACACCCATATTTTATGTATAGCTCACAATTGCCTTACTTATGGAATAAATGGAGCTCTAAATGGTACCAATGCGACGCGAATTGCTTTGGCTCGATGCCATATTATTGCTTTAATAATATCTATGCCTAATACGAATATAGGATAGGCATACCTGCCGCACCGAATAGTTGGGCAACTGTTTACTTTGAAATGGTCTAGGATCGGTAATATCGCTGAAGTGTGTGCAATTGGATTTGTCTGCAACGATTCAGAAATCATCTATATTTTATTTAACACAGCTGTACTGCTGCAGCTATGAGCTTTATCAAATACAATTTCTATTGCAAATTAGTACGTCGGTTCTGTAAAATTCAAACAACAACTCGCAATTCACTCTCACTTCGCATCAATTCTTCTCACTTGTTTTTTATTTGACACTTTGAATTTAGAACGCCAATCAAGAAACTCACAGCGGATTCAGATTCGAAGTTTAGAATGAGGTCTTACTCACACGGCAGGTATGAATCAATCTGACTTATCCATCAAAATCTACGGGCTAGGTCAAACTTAGGGCCTATTTCACTATGTCCAAATAGCCACTACTTTCCGAATAAATTCAAAAATGGAACAGAATTTATATGAAAGTAAGTTAATAGGAACTTAATCGTAGGCGCTGAAACAGGCTGCCAAATAAGACGTCGTGTGACGTGTTATAACGTGACGATATTTATGACGATATTATGTGACGGGTGTTATAACGTGACGATGTTCTGTTCAAAAGAACTCAAAAGCAAACGTCAAATTCCAGATCAATTACAAAAGAAGTTTTGCCAAGTAAGTTAATAGGAACTTAATCGTAGGCGCTGAAACAGGCTGCCAAATAAGACGTCGTGTGACGTGTTATAACGTGACGATATTTATGACGATATTATGTGACGGGTGTTATAACGTGACGATGTTCTGTTCAAAAGAACTCAAAAGCAAACGTCAAATTCCAGATCAATTACAAAAGAAGTTTTGCCAAGTAAGTTAATAGGAACTTAATCGTAGGCGCTGAAACAGGCTGCCAAATAAGACGTCGTGTGACGTGTTATAACGTGACGATATTTATGACGATATTATGTGACGGGTGTTATAACGTGACGATGTTCTGTTCAAAAGAACTCAAAAGCAAACGTCAAATTCAGATCAATTACAAAAGAAGTTTTCAGATAGAGATTACAGCTTTTACTTCAGCAATAAAAAATAAGCCTCTAAAGACTCTCCATCACAATTTCCCATAAAACTGCAGCTGTTTTCTCCTCATTACTACCATAAAATACACAAGGATTATGTATTAAGTTTTAAAGTATAAAACTAATAGTGTGTAAAACTGTCTAGGCGCCAGCGCTGTGTAAGAGCTAAGGAGCTCAAGAGGCGAAGTTAGCCGAAGTGAGATTTTTAAACTTTACTCATAAAAGATTTCGTTACGCTTTATGAATATGAAAATATTATCCGTTGAATTTATTGAGCTAAGTATTTGGTTGTTCGGAGTGTGACAGAAGTGGTTTAAAGTGTGGAAACTGCTCAGCAGTTATTGCTTTTAAGTAAGTTTCGTGTGGGGAATATATTTGTAGTAACGGTTGTTTTACATGTCGAAAAAATCATGGTCTAGAGCAGAAGACACCAAATAGCGGACCGCGGTCCGGATCCGGACCACCGCAAAGTGGAACGATATCAAAAAGTACGGACTTATGGATTCGTTTGTACGTTTTTGAAATCTACATAATATAACAATACTTTTATGTGATGTGACTTTTTTCATTAGCCCATTTATAAACCCATATACCCCAAAATATTTTGCAATATTTGACCAACTTCCACCGTCCCTATTTTATTCTTCTGATACAATAAAACGATCCTTACACAAAACAGGGTCGAATAGTAATAAAAACAAAATATTGGTGGATTTTCGCAAATTCGGACATCTTACACTTGACCAAAAAAAATAAAATGCCAAAATTGTTAAGATCAAAAAAGAACTAAAGTTTTCTGATATCTCATATGGATTCCGATTTCCACCTGTAGGTCAACTTAAAAGAAACACTGTATATCTCGAATATCGCAAAATATTGCATAACAGATTAGATGCAAAAATAGGTTTATAATTTGTAGTATTCAATTCATAATACGGGAGTAATAAAGCTATTCAACAGATGGGAATGATCGATTTCCCAAAAAACACAAGAATAAAAAGATCCTTGCCAAGAATTTTGGATAAAATTTGTGTGTGGTAATAAATACCCAGAACTAAGAAATTTAGGTTTGAAACTTTGTACAATGTTTCAAAGCTAAATTTCTAATTTATGAAGCAGCATTTTCTAAGATTAACTTCCTTAAAAGTAAATTCCGATCTCAACTTAGCGATGAACATCTTTCTAGTACTTAATCGTCTTCCAAACGGACCGCGACAGTCTTATTATTTACTAGCACTTCCCGCGCGGCTTCGCCCGTGTGGATGTTGGCAAATATCCCACGGGAACAAAACTCCTTCCTTATTCATCGTCTACATTATAATGGGAACCTCTGTGCAAAATTTCAGCTTTCTAGGTCCAATGGTATGGGCTGGGCGTTGACGAATCAGTCAGTCAGTTAGTCACTCAGTCAGTCAGGACTTTTCTTGTGAAACTAATTGGTAATCTCTGGTCTAAGACCTGTCGTCCACGACGCTATTCAAAAGTAACCAGTTACAAACTCAAATCACCAATGAGTAGCAGAATGTCGCAACAATTTCAATTGGCAAGTCTACTGGGGAACTGCAAAACGATGGGTAATGATAAACCAAGGCAAAGATGGGGGAAGCAATTTGTCACCGCTGTCACTGTCAAATTGGTCCACACTCGTTGTATGGGCTTTTTTAGAGGCATGAGGAACGGGGTGTAAAGTTCACTCATACTCCATAGAAAAGGGAGGATCCTCCGACCAGACGGCTGTCATATCTGGTGGGCAACTGCCCAACGTTGTATATATGCTAGTCCCGTGGTAAACTCTAATTGCACGATGCAGGATTGCGTGACGTCATGTTATTATGATGCGTAGTTCGTATGTGGCGATGTAGATGCCGCCACACTTTCAAATAATGGACGTTTACTGGTACAAATCTGTTGTATTTTGGTTTACAAGTTCTGTTAATTTCTGAATCTAATTAAATATTATAAAGAAGAAATAAGCGACATTTCGCAATGCGATGATGTGAGTGGGACGACGACTGGCGCTCCTGGCAGAACGAAGTGGAGGCGCGGGCGCGGCCTGCCTCGCGGTATGGCTACACGCAGGCATGGCGGCAGTAAGTCGTGCCGTGCGCCATCTGGCGGCTGTGGGGCCGTAACACTCGTTAGAGATCGGGAGAAGAGGAATGAAAACGGTAGACCTTTGTCCAGCAGTGGGACAAAACCGGTTTAAAAAGTCAAGCTATAGTTACGTGCATGATTCGGGATTCCCGACTAGCTTTGGTCTCGACAGGAGTCTCTAATAAAGCGAACTCTTCGGACGTACGCGGAATATGTATACATGTAGATTAGTTAGTTGGTCTTTGTGTGCTTTAATATTCATAGAAAAATATACATATTTAAGCAGTAATATCATAGCATCTTAGCATCCCTACTGGAGCAGAATAAGCTTTTTAGGCTCTAGTGCCTGGATTACCTACACGAATGCTATTATGCACTCACAGCAACAAAAGATACAAGATTATTATTTTGTCAATACCCTTATAAAACATTTAATTTTAAGAAAATCACAAACATAATTGTCTATACAAGAGTAAATGATTTTCAGGTGCAAATTTTCCCAAGATATTCTTATACCAGACAGACAGCTGCCAAGGTGACCGCATCTCAATCTAAATCGTGAATTCAATCGAAAGGTTCGTTCTACCGACCCTTCTGATCAATTCATAGGCATTCTTAACTCAAATAGTATGTATCTATAGTAGCGTCTCTCTTTGTTAGTCACAGACTGACTGACAACGTGCCGGGACGGTCCTTTGAGCGCTAGTACAAAGATTAGGCTTATGTTTAAGCAAAAATGTGTCAAGGGCAGTGGGACAGACTGCCCTTATTTATTATTTACTAGTATTACGTAGCTTAAACTATGACCTCCAAGCGGTCAGAAGGGTCAGATCACAGTTAAGGTTAGCGTTATGCATTAACAGTCCATCAATAATTGTTTGCTACAGAGCGGGGGGGATAAAACGGCAACTTTGACAGAATCATAATAGGATGATAGGTATTATGAATCATGTTTGAAATCGCAAAACAGTCACAAACGGAAAATTCATAATTTATCTGCGTACAATTCATAGCACGCAATTCATCTGTTTGACTGTTTTGTATGGAGATTCGTAAAATGGTCCACAAATTATGAATTGCTTTATTGAAGTTTATTTTCAAATACGTCTTATAGCACAATCATAATAAATTGCTGGGAATTCAGGAAATGAATCACTTTTAGAAGAATTGTGGCCGTTTTAAGCCCCCTGATCACTCTTGCATGTATCATAACTGCTCAGATGACTCAGCATTAATGAATAACAGTTTAGTTTTTGAATTAAGAATTGAATTAAAAAACCTAGAATAAAACAAGACCAAAATATACCAAAACTCAAAACCACCATCCTAATGTATATGTACTCAGTCGTACATTTGCCGTGGACTATTTTATTTCCACAACTTGCCAATAAAATCTGACCTACTCGTTACCTCATTCCCTAGGCACTAGAAACAGTACGTTAGTTCCAACAATAAATCAGGAACGTATAATGTCTGAACAGTTCCGTTTCCGAACTGATTGGGAGCAAACAGTGTTATAGTGTTCTTTTGTTCACATATTGTACGTGTGATTTGTTAGTAAAGTGAACTCTATTAGCAGCTGGAACTGGACAAAGATGGGACAAAGAGCTTGTTTAAGTTTCCAGGTCGCCTCGCTCGCGCAAATAGCCAACTTGTAACGTATTAGCTACTGTTAAACTTTGGAGTTGGTGAAATATGTGTGAGGATTTATTTTGTTGAACTATTGATCGAGCGAGCGAAGCGACCGAAGCGTCTCTGCTTCAAGTCTGGCAAAATTTGCTTTTCACTGTCAGTTTGTTGCTACTCCTCTACAGGTCGTATTTTACAAACGATCTGGATGAATCTGGGTATGCAGGTTTTACGACTAAGTATAGAGTTTTTTTTTGCCGTCGGGGATTCTTGATTGGAGGAGCACTCACCACCAGAATATATTTTTAAGAACGGAACGCGACACATTCCTCTATGACTTTGCACAATCATGGATGATTGCTTTAAAGGAGACAATTTTTTTGGGCCTACCCTTAAACGGTTACGTTTATAATAAAATTCATATTGCACACATAAAAAGTGATCATTTTCCTATAATTAATAAACCAAAAATTATGTAAAAACCTAACCGGAATAATGAAATAAAAGTAAAAAGTGTTATAGCAAAAAATTCGTCTTTAGGAGCGTTTTAAGGTTTATTTTAAAGTGAAAAACAAATATATCGAATATGTTTCGCGCGTTAGTGACGCTTAATTAAGTATTTGTTGTTTTTCTTTTTAAGTTTGAAATTTAGCTACCCAATTGTTTTTTATTTTTTAGGATTATGTAAAAAATGAAAGTATGTGCGTCATTTTTCGCGGGAATAAATAGTTTTTCTTTCTTTCTTTCTTTCTTTCTGTATGTTACTACGGTGCGCAGCAGTAATTATCGGCTTTAAATTCGTTTAAAGAGTGAAGAGTATTGTGTGTATGTGGATTTCTCGTGAGGTGAGTGTTTAAGCTCTCTAATCTGAGGTTTTAGGTTCGAAAATGCGAAGAATTAAATTGGGTATATTTATTTGAAATGTATAGGATGCAAAACTCTGTAGAATAGCAGAAAGTTAAGACATGATTAATGTCACCTAAAACAGTGAAAACTGCAATAAGGTGGTGCGTAAATAAAATAACCAGCAAGGTACTGCACTAAACTGTACTACAATCTACTTTGTGAGTTATAGGCACACCACTTTTTTTCATGCTGGGTGATCTATTATCACTTAAGACACTTTACCATGTGATATTATATCCCCTAAGACGACCCACTGACTAGACCCTGTCAAGATAAAACTTGCCTACTTACCATACACCATACACCCACTAGACCACTATACTAGACTATTTATTACTGAACAGTGTATTTTAAGTTAAAATACCAGAGACCTATCCACTCATTAGACAATCGCTGTTGTGAGATTTTAGGTTATTATGAGTCATGTTTTGACTTCACAGTATTCCGGTTACATAAAGTTTTGCTAATATTACCACTGTAACCTAGAGATTATAAGGAATAAACCAAAATGAATTTCATTAATAAATGCCACAATTTGTGGTGGGCCTATTTCCCAAACAAGAAAAACTGTTTCCTTTCACGCAATAAAGTAGGTAGGTATTCCACAAAAACTCGTCAAATCATATCAAAATCAATCTGCCTAGCTTTTGCCCAACTATGTCAGGGTTGGCTTCCAGTCTAACCGGATGCAGTTAAATAGTATTTTACATGGATCGACTGCCTATCTAACTTCCACAAGCCAATGACTGGGTAGTACCATACCCCTTGGTAAGACTGGTTGTCAGACTTTCGGACTTCTGACGACGACCCGTAACGACTTTCAAAAATCCACGAATGACAGCCGGGACGTGTTTCCCGAGGCACGGAGGAGTCTCAGTATATAAAGATGGTCACCAATCCATGGACCAAACCCGGCAAGCGTAGCTTAACCTGATGGATCAACCCGTGCGGCTGTTATTACTTAGCCACGAGCTACTCAAACAAAAAAACTCGTCAAATATCACCCGCCAATTACTCTCACTAATCATTTTCCAAACTGTTCCAACTCCTAAGCACCAGTAGTGTCAGTAAAACTAGCCGTCCAGCAAGATCGCTGGCCACGTGCCTCGACTGCCACGCGAATCTAATTTCCTAAAGCGTTATCTACACTATCATGCCGATCGACCTTACAGTACAAGAAGACGCTTTAAAGATCGTTGCACAATGAATTTTATGAAATTGTGCTTTGGGATTTACTTACGGTGCATACTTTAATGGATACTTTAAATTGATGCTGTCACTTTCTTTTTGATACTTATTATAAGGGATGGCATGAATTAGTCTCCATTAAACTAAAGTTCGTTTCTGCAAGTGGCTGTTAGTCTTACTTTGAGATGGTTTGTACATGTTTTGCTGAACATTTTAGGAGTATAGGGTGTTTATTTGTTTATTTATTTATAGATCTCCAACAAAAGATATACATAATACTGCCTAGCCTTTTCCCAACTATGTTGGTGTTAGCATCCAGTCTAACCGGATGCAGCTGAGTACCAGTATTTTATATGGAGTGACTGCCTATCTGACCTGTACAGCCTAGTTACTGGGTAACACGATACTCCTTGGTAGTACTGGTTGTCAGATTGACGAGCAAAGATCCACGAATCGCACGTAGGGTCTTGGTATTTAAAGATGGTCACCCATCCACGGACCAACCGTGGCAAGCGTAGCTTAACCTGATCGATCGACCTGTGCGCCTGTTATTGCTTAGCCACCTATACGTAACACATAAAAAATTACTTTAAAAAAAGTAAAAACTGACTTCAAAAATCTAAAACGAATAAAATAACTTTAACAAAAATCTTAACAGCTTCTGAAGTCGGTGCCAAGCCAAGGTCCATTGGAGAATTGCAGACACCGACTTCAGAAGCTGTTAAGTTTTTTATGAAAATTATTTTATTCGTTTTAGGTTTTTGAAGTCGGTTATTACTTTTTAAAGTAAATTTATTTTACCATTTTTAGATGAATAGGTATACAATAACATAAACCCAAGACGAACGAAAAGAAGAATCATGAAAATCCGCTTAGAAATGTCGGAGATACAGTACATTTATGCATAGAACTTCGTACCTAAGAATAATTACCTACTGTATTATATATTAAAACCTTCCTGAAAGTACGTAGATCACGTTAGGGAAAGAATTATCAATATTGGTTCATTAGTTTTTGAGAAAATCGCGGACAAACAAACATACATACATACATGTCTAATAAAGAACCTTATTTTTTTAAGGCGGTTAATGATGGGCCACTTCAGGTGTGAAGTAGTATTCCTTCACTTATACGAGGGCTGCTATTTATGTATCCGGAACTGGCCAGTTACAGAACAATGTTAAAAAAGTAATTATAACATTTAAAACTAGAACTCTTTGGATGAAGAATACAATTTGTTTCATGTAGCTGTCATTTGTTTTTACTTTGTGGGCGTCATTTTGAAAATTGCGTGTCTATAGCACTATGGATTTAACTCGTGAAAAATTTCGTGATATGATTTATTACGATTTTCGCCGAGGGCTAACTCAAAAAAAGTGCATCGATCAACTCACTTCGACTTTTGGGAACGAAGCACCATCGAAAACTACTGTGCATCACTGGTTTAGTGAGTTAAATTGTGGGCGGTCTGTGCTCACGGACGAATTTAAAGAAGGTCGCCCTTAATCGGTTGTTGTACCTCAAAATATTGATGCTGTGCGGAAACTAGTAATGCAAGGTCGTTATGTTACATATCGCGAGATAGAGGCTTGTCTGGGCATAAGTATGACGAGTATATATACAATATTACACGAACATAGTTGTAAAAAAATGTTGCAAACTTGTTGCAAAAGTACAATCAGGGTGCGCCAAATGCTGTCTAGTTCTGGAAATACCTCAATCCGAATGGAAAAAGTGCTACGAAAATTGGTTCCAACGTATGCAAAAGTGAAAGAAAAAAAGAAAGAAAGAAAGAAAATACATTTATTTAGCACAGACTAAAACATCGATCATCATGGCGAATATTTTGAAAAGCATTAAAATCATAATAAATGATAAATGTTTGTTTCACTTTGTTATTCCGGATACATAAATAGCAGCCCTCGTAGAAGACCACACCACAGCATGTACGATATAGTTAACAACTAAGTTAGCAAAGTTAAAATATTAGCTGAATTACCAATAATTATTAATATTATCTATAACTTTAATACAATAATGCTAAAGAGGTCAAGAGATGATTAAGCTAAGAGTTGCGAGAGCTTTGAGTTTCGCGAAAGGTTTATCGCAAAGCGATATAAAAGCTGGTTCGTATGTATTGAGTTTGTAATTCATTCGACTCGTTACCACTTTTACTTGTTAGGGTTCCGTACCAAAATGGTAAAAAAGGAACCCTTATGGTGTGACTCAGTCTGTCTGTCTGTCTGTCTGTCGCAGCTGGATATCTCAAGAACTACTAATGCTATCAACTTGAAATTTAGAATAGTTTTAGATGACGTTGACCCAACTATTTTGCAAATAAGAAAGAAATATTTTTTTTTTTTTTTTTCAACTGGGACTGAAAGGGGGTCTTAAAAATTTAAAGTGGGGCTACTAGGGCATGTGGAGTATCATATGAAAGAGCGCTGTTTGCACATTCTTAAACTATTTTTTATTTTTTTTTAGGCCGCATAGTTTTCGACTTTTGATGTAAAATGTGAAAACAAATACCGTTCCCCCCCCCCTTATCTCCGAAGTTTGCAAAGTGAAAAATCTGAAATTATTTTATGTGATATAAGTTTATGTAAAGATTACAAGAAAAATAAAACGATGTCTCTAAGTAACACACTTTTTCAGAAATCGGAACGGAACCCTGGGAGCGCGAGTCCGACTCGCTCTTGACCGGTTTTTTTTATTTATTTTTAAGTTGGAGGGGCTCGTGGGATGTAGCTAAATAATAACAGCCGCACATGTCAATCGAAGGTTAAGCTACGCTTGCCGCGGTCGGGTCGTGGCTGGGTGACCATCCATTACGTCACTCCATATAGAACACTGGTATTTAGCTGCATCCGGTTAGGCCAGAAGCCGACCCTAACATTGTTGGGAAAAGGCTTAGCAGATTGATTGAAGTTGGTTTCAGATTAAAAAAACCGGCCAAGTGCGTGTCGGGCCACGCGCAATAGGGTTCCGTAGTTGCACAATAATGCGGACTAAGAAGAGGGCTTTTTGTTGGTTCATGAATATTTGACTATTACTCGTAAACTTGAAAAGCTGTGACAGTTTTACTTTTAACTTCGTTATACATATATATACGTACATATATACTACTCTACCGTGAATTTTTTCACATATCCAAAACTAACCGTTTAGCTGGCAGGGAGGGGGAACACTTGACTCTAACAAAAATGAGCACTTTAAAGCTTAATATTTCAGAAACGGATCCTTAAATCGAAAAACTGTTTTCGCAAATCGGCAATATTTTTGAAAGACCCGTCCACCAACACCTCACACTAATGGGGTAGAGGAGCAAAAAAAACATAACCCCCACATTACGTGTACAGAAGGTAGGTACACTAAAATTTTTTCTTTTCATGATTTTATTTTACCACTTTGTCGGCGTGATGAATATGTATATTTTTTTTCTGTATATGTATATCCATGTCAAATTATAGCTTTCTAGTACTAAGAGTCTCTGAGCTAAGCTGCGGACGGACAGACGGACGGACATAGCGAAACTATAAGGGTTCTTTGTTGACTACTGAACCCTAAAAACTGAAATAAACTTAACTGTCAAAATCCTGTAGACTTGATACTGTCAACATCATCAATAAATGTTCTAAAAGTCAATCAATATTTTCCCTACGGTATGTACAAAAGCATCTTTCACGCTATGATACATTCCATTCTGTCCTGTTATTATCTGATCAAAAAGTGTCATCCACAATTTTATTACACCATTAAACAATATATTCGTATTTCACTTTACACGCAAAATTCATACGCTCCATATAAATACTAACACAGACTAATTCAGATGGGACACTCTGCAAAATCATTTAAATAAAAAGTGACTCTTGCTACGACACAATAAAGTGCAATTCAGGTCGCACAACGCATAATACCTGCAGTTATATTCACCTACAAGTTGCCTCTCTTTCTATCGCGTAACTCTTATACCTTCTGACTCGTTAGGATTGTCTTCTTTTACGACGCGGCGCGTGAGTGAGTATCGAACTAACGTACGAGCCGGCCGGTGCGCGGCAGCCCACACTGATTTTACCGCAATTGCGGTAAAATTTTTCAAATGTAGCATGAACGAAGTTCAAACTTTACATGATTTCGTATCGCGGTGTCGTTTTGACATTTACTTCAAACGAAGATGAAACGCAAACAGAATGCAACTGCTGCGTTTGTGGAATAGTTGAAATGAAGCTACTTTTTCTCAAACATTTCACGAACATTCGCTGTGTTTTTGTGTGATATTTGTTTATTTTATTGTGTTTGCTGTACCATACGCAAAGTACGCGAATTGTCGTGGAGTTGCGGATACCAGCCCGTATTACCTACCTGTGTTTGCTGTAAAAATGTTTTATTTAGACCTATTAGAATGTGCTTACGCGTACGACGTAGCCGTAGCTCGCTCGGAGGCTAGGCAGCTGAATTTATTGGCGAGGAAGAGTGATCCGGCTTTCGATCTCAGTGATCGAAAGTAAAAAGATACCGGCTGTCCAAGGACCTTACTTGCGCCGCCATGCCCTTGTACAACGTTTGTGGGCAGATAGACATAATATAGCTTTACATTTTATTTACATTTGAAATAGTACTTTTGTATTTTTTTTTTTTTTGTAATTTGTGGAGAAAATAAATAAATAAATAAATGACCTTTATAAAAAAAAATATTGTCTTATAAAAAAGCTGTGTAAGTACTTATGTATGTTCTACAAAAATAAGATTTATTGAAATTATAAAATTAATTTCAAACTATCAAATGTATGAATTAATAATCAAGTGCACCCAATTAAAACTTTTTTACGAGAAAAAACAACCAACTTCCAAAAAAAAACACTACAAAGTGAAAAATAAGTTTAATTTTGGAAGTCGGTCTTTGGATCTGTATTTTAGTTTTTTGCCACCGACTTCCAAAATTAAAGTTATTTTTCACTTTGTAGTGTTTTTTTTGGAAGTCGGTTGTTTTTTTTCGTATACCTAAAGTTTTTATTTTTCACTTTTTAGTGGGTCAGTTTGTAATTTATCTAAGTTACAATAGCCCAATGGCAACTGCTCATCACTTTTTACAAAATATTGCTTTTCCCCATGTAGGGACGTTAATTGTTGAGGAGTTCTCCTAGTAAGAACCAGGAGAACTGGAGCTCCATGGTAAAGTCATCATCACCATTATGCATTTTGTCGAGCATAAATTACTTAGCAACCATATTAAAGTAATCGAATCGCAACCCGTGAAATACTTATAAATTGAGTAGTTCCGATGGCCATCTGTGGTCTTCATCATCAGTTCCACTTCACCAAATGGTGTTTTCCGAGAGCAAATGCACGAGTTACTATAAAAAATACCCAAATCGCTATAGTTGTACCTATAAAATTTGAGGGTTCCCCTCGATTTCCATGGGATCCCCTGATCAGATTCTGATTTGGTGACAATGGGACCACCTCGAAAGTATACCCTTTCAAACAAAAAAAGAATTTTGAAAATCCGTCGACAATTGGCGCAGTATTCGATGAACAAACATACAAAAAAAAAAACATACAATCAGCCGAACCTCCTCCTTTTTGTGAAGTCGGTAAACATGAACAATAAGAGTAACAATGTAGTGTTTATTTGAATGCCACTGCAGTGTCGTGTGCAGCTTGAGCGATTTTGTTGGCAGCCAGTGCATTTTCTAGAGCAGTTGCGCTTTTAATTCTTCTATCTCCATTTTCATTATCATCTTCCTCGATTCCACATCGATCGAGCAAGCATCTGTCAAAACTGTCACTGTGAAACGCAGTAGAGCTAGCCCATAAATCTTCAAATCGACTGACCAGAGTCACATCTCTAAAATTTTATATTTGCTTACAGCCCAACTGCGTTCCAGCTTTGTTTCATCTTTGTTAACACGTGAACTTTACCGCGATACCAAATTCCGCACCGATTGGACTGCTACTGGAACCCAAGCAGAGATGAAACGCAAACGTATTAAACATATGTTAAATTACCGCAATAGAGGGGCTGAACTGACCCAGTGAGATGAGCCCGCCGCGTACTTGAAGCTTCATAGATAGATAGATAGATAGAATACTCTTTATTATGCACACCATAAAAATTACAGATATAAATGTTGAAATTTTACATAGGGTGACACAATGGGCGGTCTTATCGCTAAGAGCGATCTTTTACAGACAACCTTTGGATGGATTATGGGGAGAAAGGAAGAATACTGTAGGTAGTCTGTGGTGTACCATATATATATACAATTTATACATACATAAATAAAGATACTTATATAAATATATACTTATACATCCTACTTGAAATTTACTAAACTGCGGAGATACTTCATACCTAAACTGCGGAGTGTCCCATCTGTATTAATCTGTGATATCTACTAATCAGATTTATCATGATGAAATATGTTAACTGTTCTACAGTGTTTCACATTGTGAGCTCATTGAACCCGAAAGCTGACTGTGACACGAAATAACGGGGATGTGTAATTGAACTGAATAAGTGGATTCACTCTATGAACCCGGTATTACATCCCCCGAATTACTAACCATCTTATAAAACGTTATTACAAGTCCCCAATAAGAAATTGAGATGACAAGAAAAAAAATCGGTTTCAAAAGTTTCCAACTTCAAATATTTGTACAAGTTTGATTCCGGAAAACCTTTTTCTTCCTAAGAGTCGCGGTAAATTCATAAAGAATGAAACATTTGCAAGTGAAATGAAAGCCGGGAGACGAGAAAAATAAAGGATCCCCGGTCGGAAGAGAAATTCCCATTGTTACAACACTCCCGAATGAGGTCCATTTATGCATACGAAAACTTATTACGATTTTCAGCGAAAAAGTGAGAAAATCTCGCTTTTTGTCTAAGTAAGCGGTCTTGGGAATATTCCAACACCCTTTCTTTGGCAGCGAATTAAGTTAAAATGCGTTGCTGATATTTTAAAAAGCTGCTGATGTTTGCCGTTTCTTATTTTATTTTGTTTTTTTTTTTTTACAGTCTCATGATAAAATACTTTGGACTCTTCACAGCAGCTTTGGCTAGCTGTAAGTGGTGTCGATAACCTGTTTAGAAGTAAGCAAATCCCCAGAAAGAGTACTTTATTCAAGAGCTGGCTCTTGAGGACTCAGTTTGCCTTTGATACATTCATCGTATTTTTACATCAAACCTCAAAAGGAAAAAACGGAACCCTTATAGGATCACTTCATTGTCCCTCTGTCTGTCTGTCAGTCTATCAAGACCAGTGTAATCCGGAACGCGTGGAGGTATCAAGTTGAAATTAATATCAAATACGTAAGTCAACGGCTGGACCGTTGACTTACCTCTAAAAAATCAAGCTTCTAGTCAACGCAATTAAAAAATACGAAGAAAAATACGGCATTTTATGCGACGTATTTTGATACTCGAAAATAAATCAAAACCCTTCAAAACCACTGACCCAGACACACACACACTCGGGCAGTACTTCCCATTGACCTAGAATTATGAATTTTAGTAAGAAGCAAGGTCTCACTGTAAAAGTAAAGGAAAAAGTCCGAGAATCCTTAATTTGTAGTTTATCACATAATTATTATTTTTTTGCGTTTACTAACTTAAGTTTGTAGTTGGAGAATTGACCGTGACGTAATAATATATTGTTGTATGAAAGAACATGTTTTTCAACTACAATGCTAAGTTTGTTTTTGGGATAAATTCCAACTACGGAACCCTTCATTGTGCGTGATCCGCATTTTTTTACAACACATAAAGCCTAAATAGACTACCTATTCAAGATTAAATCTCGACAAAGATCACAGAAGATATACTTAAGTCTAATACAAAAAATCTCACACCTCGAAGCAGAACACAGCTGCAGACGTAGAGATTTATCCGACGATGTCGCACCTTATTACTTGTACCATGTGCTTGACCACCTGTGCGTGGGATAAGTGAGATTACTAGAACCCAGACAACGAAAACTATAGATTTATGTTTTGAGTTATTTTATTTAATATAAAATATATGATACAAAAGAGATTTGTGACTACTTCAGCTGTAATAAAATATTTTTTCTATTTTTTCGAGGTAGATAATGTCTTATCTTAAGCTCAGCTTGTAATACGAAAGGATTAGGTTTTTCGTCTCGCGTAGGGTCATTATTTAAGTCTTTATTAAGTGCTGAAGATCACAGAAGAGCTGCTACAATGGTCGCCTGAATGTCATAATTTTCACGAAATAAATCATAGTTTATTACTTATATCACAGATTAATACAGATGGGACACTCCGTTTAGTTATGAAGCTACAAGTACGCGGCGAGCCCCGTCCGCGGGGCTAATTCAGTAGGTCAGAAGGTATAAGAGTTACGCGATAGAAAGAGAGGCAACTTGTAGTTGAATATAACTGTAGGTAATAAGTGTTGTGCGACCTGAATTGCACTTTATTGTGTCGCTTTTTAGGGTTCCGTACCAAAATGGTAAAAAAGGAACCCTTATGGTGTGACTCAGTCCTGTCTGTCTGTCTGTCTGTCTGTCACAGCTGGATATCTCAAGAACTACTAATGCTATCAACTTGAAATTTGGAACAGTTTTAGATGACGTTTACCCAACTATTTTGCAAATAAGAAAGAAATAAAAATATTTATATTTTTTTTGCAACTGGGACCGAAAGGGGTCTTAAAAATTCAAAGTGGGGCTACTAGGGCATGTGGGGTATTATATGAAAGAGCGTTCTTTGCACATTTTCAAACATTTTTTTCTTTTTTTTAGCCCGCATAGTTTTCGACTTCTGATGAAAAATGTAAAAAAAATACCGTTCCCCCCCTTATCTCCGAAGTTTGCAAAGCGAAAAATCTGAAATTATTCTATGTGATAGAAGTTTATGTAAAGATTACAGCAAAAATAAAACGATGTCTCTAAATAGCACACTTTTTCAGAAATCATCAACAAAAATTACATATAAATGATGGTACGGAACCCTCGGTGCGCGAGTCCGACTCGCTCTTGACCGGTTTTTTATTTAAATGATTTTGCGGAGTGTCCCATCTGTATTAATCTGTGCTTATACGTCATTTCTTCGGAACCGAATTACCAGTAAAACTCAAAAGACCATTATCACAAAACCAGCCACAAACCACGCGATAAGTCAAACTCAAAAGTACTTCCACAGCCTATTCATCGCTCCAACAAAAGCTTCAGTTTTAAATTCAACATCAAACTTACAAAGTCCCATGAAAATTAGTTTCGAACAAAAAGATTGAAATCCTCAAACAAGCCGGTCCGAGGCAGGATAGTTTCCTTTTATTACTCGTACATGGACGTCTATAATGTCGTGCGGGGTTCGTTAGCAACATGAAAAGCAGCATTAGTGAGCCGACCTCCGGCTCAGAAGGATAATATCAAATAAAAGTCATAAAACATAATGCCGTGGTATGATCTTTTGCGGCGGAGATGCTTGAGATTTATGTAAATGAGAGCAAATGTGATAAGAAGATTTTGTTCTCTACGAATCTTTTACATTGATTTACAAATATGTTTTCACAATATTTTTGCTGCTTTACAAATCAAATCATATTGCTTGAATATGGGTAGGTAAAGGTTATACATAATTATAACAAAATATTAAAGTAAACTTCTGCTTGTGTATTTAGTAGCACTCTGTAATTGGGTCAATTACAGAGTCCTACTATAGACACATTTACTTCTTACGTAATTTGAGAGTACTTACTTTAGATATGAAATCATAAACAATGGGGTCTACTTTTATAAGTGCCACCAGTTGGCGCCACTAGCAAGGTATCTGTCAAACATCAAACAAAAGTTTGTAGGTTAGATTAGATAGAAGTTCTATAAATTACATTATTGTTTGTGTCATAATCTTGAATTCAAACAACATATTTATAAGCTTCCTTCTTAAGCTAAGATAAGCTTTTTTCAAATGGTTTTTTGTTTTTTGATTTTTACCTTTGGAAAAGTTTTTTTTTGTTCCACTGATTTTAGCCCGTCTTTTCTAAGTTCTTATTTGAATTCATTAACTTTCATTGCACCGTACCTTGAATCGTCCATAATAAAGTTAAAACAATAAGTTTATTTCGACAACAACACAAAAAACTAACAAAAAGGCATAGATTTCGTGGTCGTGTGACATTTCTTTAGACCTGTCGTGACAAAGGCGCCATCTGACGTCGATTTTTATTGTGGTTCATTCACTCCTGATTCCAGTAATTTCTGCGTATAAGTACAGCCCGTACATGGCCTTATTAGGTCCTTTCAAAAACCAGGTTTCGAATGTAATAATCAAATCTCTCATTTGAAATTTTTTAATACAAAATATCAACGTTATTACATTTAAATAAGATTTAGCCAATGATAATTATTAAATTTATGCAAAAAGATGCAGATATGTTTCTAGCACGTGCGTCGTCGTGAGGACTCAGAAACGTCATAATTGTGTCAAAACTAAACGCTGTGCAGTCACGTGTCACGACCAGATTGTAAATGTCGGTTACTATGAACGTAATATATCTTGTGTTGTCATTGGTTGCAGTACTTTTTCAAGTATTGTGATTATAATATGACATACAGTGCAAATAAAACAGCCAACATTTAATAAAATCACCGTAAACACAAGACAAAACTCGACGAAACAGACAGACAGAACGATTTGTCTGTCTTATACACCAAGGCACGGATCGTGGCCCCGGGAGCGGTAATACCTAATCCGCTTTTTGGTCTTTTAAAGAGCCATTATCTGAGCCTCCGTCAAACGAAGAGAAATACTAAACGAATAAACAGACAAAGGAAAATGTACACCTTTGTATGTACTTACGTATTGTGTAACAGGACCTATTTTTTTCCTTTTTGACTTCATATTTTTTGTTAATCTTAGAGAGACCTTTGCCACTATTGGATTTGTCAATGACTTTCTATGTTATTCGTGACGTTTAGGTTTGCTGTTTATTCTGACAACATTCATACATGCAACAATATTTTAGTGATTACTAAGAAGTAAGGCTTTGAAAAATGACTTGATAGCCTAGTGGTTAAGGGGGAAACGCCAAGGTAGGATCAGTGAGATCCATAATCTGAAACAAATCTATTAAAAAGATTGAGATATGATTGAAAGCAAAACCTGACTCTCATAGCTTGAAGTTATCTGAAAACAAACACTAACAACATGAGACTCCTATACCTCCTAGGATTACAAACTTACTACTATAGGTACTTACAACTTCTCAAAAGTTTAGCAGTACTTAGACGAGCTACTCAAAATGTTAAGGGTGCATCTCCACCAGAGATATGCTATGCAGCTATGCTGCGAGAATTTATTATGTAAAAGATGAAACTGATGCTGCCAGGGTCGCGGGTTATTCGAAAGAGATACCGTGGCCCTGGCACAGGCAACTGAAGGAACACGGGTGGGTTTTAGTTAGTAGAAGTCTGACACGCCCTCCCACTCCGCCCCGAGCGGCAGAAATAATTGATGATATCCCTTAAAAAAAATGCTAAGCTATGTAGCGGAGCGAGTATGAAAATGCGCCGCCGCGAGGTAGCTGTGCGAGGAAGATGTGCAGCTCGAGCCATGCGATGCACCGATAGTAGGGAAGGCAAGGAGAGTTGTAGCTACACCACTCGCCCATACATAGCTCGCATCCATAGCACGCATCCACAGTACGCATCCTTCCATATAAAAAACGTAGCTTAGTTGAATCAGTTTCCACTAGTACTATGCTATGTGGACCAATGAATATGATTGGTGGATATCAAACGCATCCATAGCAACATTGCATAGCACATCTCTGGTGGAAAAGCACCCTAATACTAAAAACATGTTGAAATTCAAACGAGACACTTGATCCTGAAACAATTGTTACAATCTTTATAATTGTATAAAACAAAGTCGCTTTACGTGTCTGTTTGTCCACTTTATGTAATCTAAACTACTCAATCGATTTGGATGGAGTTTTCAACAACATTTAGAAATAAAAATTCGGAATTTATATAACACAGAAATCTTGATATTCTGATGTCACCATAGCAACAGATGGGCAGGTCGCTAGTAAAAGTATAAAACTTAAGTAAGTTGAAGACAGAGTGAATTTCCTACGAAAACAGACGGAACTTTACTCTGACGTACAGTGTCTAAAGGGCCTTCTTTTTGTATATTTCTATGTTTGAGAAGATATTTATAATAATGATTATGAAAACTGTTACCTCGATAAATATTTTGGATATCACGTTAAATGAACATAGAAGAAAAGATAAGTTTACACGTAAGTTACGTATAGTTTATATTATACGTTAGAAGGAAAAATAAGTTTTACTAGTAAGCTTTCCGAGAGACTAGATGAATTCGTCTTCGTGTCAACATTTTCTATTGTTTGCGAACTAGTACATTCCAAGGGGCAGTTTATCGGCCTGTTTGCAAGCACAAAAATATCTGACAGAATGTTTTAAAAATGCAAATGCACTTTACTATCATCCTATCAACGGGTCACACGTTCAACGACCCCTTACATTACATGCACAAGCCAACAATTATAAAGATGTCTCTCACTATTCGCAAACCTATAACTAAAATATCTGACAGAATGTTTGAAAAATGCAAATGCACTTTACTATCATCCTATCAACGGTCACACCTTCACTCGCTTAGTCACAACCCCTTACATTACATGCATAAGCCAATAAATCAAAAGATGTTTCTCACTATTCGCAAACCTAAAACAAAAATATCTGACAGAACGTTATAATATTGCTAATATTATAGCACTTTACTATCATCCTATCAACGGTCCCACATTCACTTACTTAATCACGACCTTTTACATTACATGCACAAGCCAACAAATCTAAAGATGTCTCTCACTATTCGTAAACCTGAAACAAAAATATCTGACAGAATGTTATAATAATGCTAATATTATAGCACTTTACTATCATCAACGGTCACACGTTCACTCGCTTAATCACGACCCCTTACATGCATAAGCCAACAAATCTAGTACAAAATTAGTTTCAATTGCCGTGCACAGTCTTGGCATCCCACGCGTACTTAATATACATATCAACAACCTACATACATACAAACATACTAGAACTAACACAAGTGATATATCATATCAAATAAACGGATTTCAGGAGGTTGCCGAGTTCACGCGAATTAATTTCAGAGTACATTCGAATGTGTACGTATGTTGGTTGTGTTGCAACAATGTTAGTAGTACGCTTCGGTGGAACATGTTGCGTTTGGGAAGCCTACTGTGAATAGAGTTATTTGTTGGAGAATAGAGTGTTTGTGTAATGTTGTAAAGTAATTTGTATGAACTGAAGATGCGTTTCATATGTCTTACCAGTGGTTTTCATAAAGACCTTAACAGGATGGATTTTTGAGACTGGGCAGTAAGGGTAACGTTAACCATAGTATAATTACAGAAAAATGGTCTTAGAAGACTGTTCTTATTTTTTTCAGAAATTTTGATGGCCCATTCACAGATTTTGATTTTTTTTACACCCTGTTCCTCATGCCTCTAAAGCATCAAAAAAAGTTTTTGTGTAACTTGCCCATTTTTTGCTGCCTGTACAATAAAAAAAAAACCGGCCAAGTTCGTGTTGGATCACGCACAATGAAGGGTTCCGTGGTTGAAAAGAATTTATTCCAAAAACAAACTAAAAATTGTAATCCCAAACATTTTCTTATGTGATATTATTACAAATGAACAATTTTTCCGACTTTAAAAGTTAATTGTACTGTGAGACCTTGCTTCTTGCCAAACATGATTCTAAGACAACGGGAAGTACCATATATGTTTTGATTTACTTGCGAGTATCAAAATATGTCGCATAAATAGCCGCATTATTTTATTGCGTTGACTTAGAAGCTTGAATTTTTCAAAACTTTAAGAAACAATAGACAAAGACTGGACATTTGATATTAATTTCAACTGACGGCGCCCGTTCACGAATATGACGCGTGGATCAGCACCATCCAGCTCAACTATTTTGTAGGGAAACGAATGATCCAACACACGCGCCACCATCAGCGAGACATTTAAGCGAGCATGACTTAACATCTACCTTCAAAGCAGTCCCTAATCCAATTCAAAAACATAACTTAAGCATAACATTACTACTGTACCTTCCTACATTAACTTTCTGAAGGCAGACGTTGGTACGTATGAATAAGAATTGATATGAAAACGCGTTCATTTCGACAAGTGCAGACGGTCGTGCGTGGCCCTTTGATCTTGGAATACATCTCAGCTAAATATTGAATACGTGATACAAATGTGAGATGTGTTCTGCTCAAGGTCTTAACATGGTTCGGGGAAGTAGGTATAATATGTTTGGTAGAATGTTACAGATTTTATTGAAGAATTAGCTTTTGCCTGCGATTTCTTCTGCATTTACTTTGTACTAGCTGCGCTTCGTGGTTTCACCCGCGTAGACCGGAATAAAAAGTAGCCTATGTATATGTGTATGTGTACATATCAGATTTGATGCATATTAACTGACCAAATTTTTAAAAATGTTAAATGAAAAGATGCTTTTTAGGGTTCCATACCAAAATGGTAAAAAAGGAACCCTTATGGTGTGACTCAGTCTGTCTGTCTGTCTGTCTGTCACAGCTGGATATCTCAAGAACTACTAATGCTATCAACTTGAAATTTAGAATAGTTTTAGATGACGTTGACCCAACTATTTTGCAAATAAGAAAGAAATAAAAATAATTATATTTTTTTTGCAACTGGGACTGAAAGGGGGTCTTAAAAATTTAAAGTGGGGCATGTGGAGTATCATATGAAAGAGAGCTGTTTGCAAATTCTTAAAATATTTTAAATTTTTTTTTAGGCCGCATAGTTTTCGACTTTTGATGTAAAATGTAAAAAAAAGGGCCCCTTATCTCCGAAGTTTGCTAAGCGAAAAATCTGAAATTATTCTATGTGATAGAAGTTTATGTAAAGATTACAGGAAAAATAAAACGATGTCTCTAAATAGCCACTTTCTCAGAAATCGGAACGGAACCCTCGGTGCGCGAGTCCGACTCGCTCTTGACCGGTTTTTGAAAAATGTAATCAATTAAAGGACTAGTATATAATGTTAATTTAATACGTAACTATTAAAAACACGTTTTTATGTGTCATAGGTAATAGGTAATAGGTAATACGGGCTGGTATCCGCAACTCCACGACAATGCGCGTATTTTGCGTATGGGTGGGAAAATCGGTTATTCGATCCACCCCAGCTCCTCAAAGAAGGCCAGCAGCGCCTTGACATTACTGACAACTTCCCGGATGGTACCTGGGTTACCGAAGTACTTTGCCCTGTATGCGGCGACAACCGGGCAGTTTAGAAGCACATGAGCTGCTGTCTCGTCGTCCTCCATGCAGGCCCTGCACAGCGGACTGTCTGTGACTCCTATGACAAAGAGGTGTTTATTAAATGACCCATGGCCAGTTAAAGCAGCAGTAACTGTACGCAGCTGTTGTTTAGTTAGTCGAAGAAACTGTTTCGTGAGGCGGCCATCAATTGTAGGGAGTGCTTCCCTAGCCTGCCTACACTCACCTTGGTCCGACCATAGCTTATGATGCTGGTCCCTGGTACGTTTCCTTACCAGAGTGCGCAAGTACCCGAAGGGGAGCGGCACTATGGGTTCAGGTCCCACTGGTGCCATGCTCGACCCCCTTTTGGCAAGTTCGTCGGCTGCGTCGTTGCCTAGCGAGCCGCTGTGTCCCTTGATCCATTGAATGGTTATATTATTGAGTCTACCCACCTGGTTGAGACGCTGGTGGCACTCGTATATTAGCCCAGAGTCCACTGTGTGACTACTTAGCGCTTGCAGAACTGCCATGCTATCTGAGAGTATGCGGATCGAGTGGTCCTTAACTTCCCTGGCCATGATGGCAGTAGCGGCCAGAGAAATGCCCATGCACTCGGCTTGGAACACCGTGTTATGGACCCCCAATGGTGTAGCTATGTGTATGTTGAAGTCCTCCGAGAAGATTCCAGCACCTGTGCCACTACCTGTTTTAGATCCATCCGTGAAGATGCGTAGCTCTGCGGGGCGCAACCCCTCGCATCGACGATCCTCGTGGAGCTGGATCTTGTATTTTTTATTAAAAATAAATTGTTTGGGTACCCGGTCATTTACAGCTTTCGTAATAGGGAACTCTTTGTTGAGTCCCTCAAGCAGCGCGGTGTGTGGTGAGTTAGTCTTACCCCAGAGATCTAGTGCATTAAGACGTACCGCTGCCATCGTTGCTTCCTGCTGTATGAACAGGTGGAGCGGTGGCAAACCCAGCATGGCTTCAACTGCTGCAGTCGGAGTAGTCCTCATGCAGCCCGTAGTCGCCGTGCAGGCTAGTCTTTGCATATGTTGTAGTTTATTGGAAGCTGTAACAAGTTTGGTGCGGGGCCACCAGACCACAGCCCCGTAGGTGATCATGGGGCGGATCACTGCGGTGTACAGCCATAGTATAATTTTCGGGGATAGGCCCCACTTCTTACCTATCATTTTCCTGCACTGCCAGAAGGTGATACAGGCCCTGTTTAGTTTGTTGTCTAAATGACTACTCCAGTTTAACTTACTGTCTAGAATGACCCCGAGATACTTGACTTCGTTGGTAAGCTGGAGTTCTGTATCGAACAGTTTTGGTAGGCGGAAAGGGCCTAATGCTCGTTTATGGGTAAACATGACTAGTTCAGTTTTAGTGGGATTCACTGATAGGTCAAATTCCCTGCACCATCTTTCTACAATACGTAGCGCTTGCTGAGTGAGGTTGCAGATCGTTCCTGTCACCTTCCCCGACACAAGGATTGCGAGGTCGTCTGCATAACCTATTGTAGAATAGCGGCTGGCGTTGAGTTTGGTGATAAGGTCGTTAATCACTAAATTCCATAGCAGGGGCGACAAAACCCCTCCCTGGGGGCAGCCTTTGGCTATCATGGCCAAATGCTGCTCACCCTCAAGGCGAACCACTCGTTTACTTAACATGTTTGTAATCCAGTCCGTTAGTACCTGTTCTACTCCATGTCTGGAGAGGGCGCTGCTGATGCTGGAGAAGTTGGTTTTGTCGAAGGCTCCTTCGATGTCTATGAACGTGCCCAGGCAGGTGCCTTTCTGGTAAATCGCTTCCTCTATCTGTCCGACCACTAGATGAAGAGCGGACTCGGTCGACTTACCCGAGCTGTATGCGTGTTGATTACCGTGTAGCGGTACCGTTTTCAAAGCGCCGTCCCTCAGCTCCCTGTCACACAGCCTTTCCATAGTCTTTAAGAGAAAGGAGGTCAGACTGATCGGTCGGTGGGATTTGGCGTTTGTGTAGTCACCCTTACCTGGCTTAGGGATGAATATAACTTTCACTTCCCTCCATCCTTTAGGAATGTATCTGAAGGCCAGGCACGCTCTCATTAAAGGCACTAGTCTTATTGCAATAGAGGTCCCACCCCACTGTAGTAAGGCGGGGAAAACTCCATCAGGACCAGCTGCCTTAAAAGGATGGAAACTACGAATGGCCCATTGGATCTTTTCCAACGTGATCACCCTGTTCGCGTAAAGCCAATCATTGTCTGATGGTGTTTGAATTACATCTAGCCAGTCGATTACCTGCGTAAAGACACATCCAGGGAAGTGAGTTTCAATAAGGACGCGTCTCGTTTCTTCTGGCGAGGAAGTGAGTGTATTATCAGACTTACGAATGGTAGCGGGCCCAGATATCTGCTGTTGCGCCAGTACCTTCCTTACCCTGTTCGCTTGCTGACAAGATTCAATGCTTCCACAGAATTTGCGCCATCCCGTAGTACTCCTGAATCTGATGCATTTTTTGTAGCTGGATTTGGCTGCGTAATAGTTATCCCAGTCCTCATCCGCACATGTGTTCATGGCTCTATTCAGAGCTTGCCTTACCTTACTGCGCTTGCGCTCCAGCTCAGCGCCCCACCAGGGTTGTTTGCCCGGTGTGCTACGCGGGGTGGTCTCTGGGCAAGCAGTTTGGTAGCTGTCAATCATTGATTTAGTGAGGTGACCTACCAAAACCTCAATCTGCGTCGTGTCCACAACTGTCGTCGGATCGCTTAGTGTCGCCAGCTTGGATTCTAGGCTGCGTGTATAGGTGGCACGATCCGTATTACGCGGATTACGCCGTGGTGGTGTAGGTGGAACACAGACCTGGATGTCGAAGCGGATCCACCTGTGATCAGAGCAGGACGCCTCCTTGGAGACCTGCCACCCAGTGGTAATCTCCGCCGCGCCCTCTGTAGCCAGAGTGAGATCTATGATTGTCCGGCTACGCCTGGTTACGAATGTTGGTTCGGAGCCAGTGTTTAGTAAGGATAGGTTAGTCGAAAACAAATAGTCAACCAAGGCCTTACCCCTCTCGTTTTGCGTGTCCATTCCCCACAGTTGGTGGTGAGCATTGGCGTCGGCACCCACGACGAGCTGAAACCCGCAACTCTCGCAATGGCTCACGAGGCGGGCGAGGCCGTGGGGAGGCGGCGCCTCCGCCTCGGGCATGTAGACCGAGGCGAACACGATCTCCAACTCTGTGGCGTCGACACGCTGTATTAGCAGCTTAACTGCAGAGACATCTCTGCAACAGAAGTCCGTTAAGAGATGTGTTTTAAGGTTACCTGTGACATAGATGCACGATCTGGGGTGATCGTGACCCGTGGTGACCAGGAGCTTACCATTAAGATTGGAGAGTCCTTGAATGCGGCCCGCCCTTATCCACGGCTCTTGGATCAGGGCAATGGCCGTGTGTTGAACCTCCAGCCACTTGCGAAGCTGAGCCGTCGCGGTCTGACTGTGGTGGAGGTTTGCCTGGAGGACTTTACATGTTGACGAAAGGGACGCCATCGCTGGTCGAACCCTCATCGTCCCCCCCTAGTCTGAGCCCGGCAAACAGGTCGCCCTCGTCGAAGCCGTCCCCTCCCCCGGCCGAAGCTGGCGACAATTTCATGTCATCCAGCTCCTCACCAGACGAAGGGACGGCGTCCACGGCGGCGACAGCAGGGGCAGCCGACTCTGCTACAGCAGGTTCGGCCGCGGATGCTACCGGGTTGTTTGATGGGGGAGTGACCTCCCCTCCAGGTGTCTGTGGCAGCGCCTCGCAGCCGGCGTCCATGGCGGAGTCCCATCCGTCGGGGACGTCTGTGAACCTACCGTTCCGACCCCGGAATTTTAAGTAGACCGCCCCCAAACCAAATGAGAGACGGCGCCCAGCCTCCATCAGGGTCGGGATTTGGTCCACCGGAACATCGACCACCACAAACCATGCTGCGTCTTGTTTGTCGGCATGCAGAAGTACCCACCTCTTTATGTCGACCCAGGGGTTCTGATACCAGAGAGCACGCCCAATATCGGTCGACTCCCCAAAGACCCCCTGCTCGTCTGGGATCACGACACCACATCGTGCTCGCTTCTGGATCTCCGACTGGCTCTTGACGACTAGCGAGTTGCTAGCTTGGAGAGTTAGTTCGGAGACTGTCTTCCTTAGCCAGGCTAAGGTGTGGTCGTCACTGCACCACAGCTTGAGGACACCCCCGGCGAACACCGGCTTGGCATTGAAGGTCGGCCTTGGAGTGTCTTGCTTTGCGGACCAGGCCTCGAGAAGGATCTGCTTCTGGATAGCAGCGAGTACCTGATCCGATACGTCCTTGCTGAGGATCCCCGTGCTGTCGCAGGTGATCGCGACGTCAAGGGTAGCGCTGGCAGCTTGGGCGTAGCTTCGTTGTGCAACCCGTTTGGATTGATCAAGACGCGGCCGCTTCTGATCTCCACGAGGTGTCAAAGACTCGTTGAGAGCTCGCTTGGCCGCGGCCTGATCCTTCCAATCAGGTTGCTGCATTTTACCTTGTGCAGGTGTCTCCGTAGCACTGGTTGGCGGTTGACTGGGCGCTGGTTGACTTGTGCCGGCCTTTGCCTGCGACCGCTTACCGTTGGAGAAGTTTACCTGGTCGCCTGTCGGTTTGTCTGAACTAGCGGCAGTGACCTGTTTATTGCCGGAGCTTTTGCGTAGCAACCTGCGTGCTTGACGGCGCTCCTTCCTCGTCAACCTATCCCCCCGGTTGCCTTGCTCAGCAACGGATGGACCTGAAGGGTCAATGCAAGGGCGTTGGGTTAATTGAGTGGATTTTTTACCCTTGCCCTTGCGTTTCTGCACAATCTGCCAGGTGCGTGAGAACGCATCCTCAGTGCATCTGTCCGTCTCCGCGTGACTGGTGACGGCCGTCGGATGGGAGGAGGCTGGAAGAGCCTCAGGAGGAGGAGGGTGTTTGGTTAGACACCCGGTACCGGTGTTAACCAGCACTGGTGTCTGTGTAGCTAGGGTCGGACCGGCAGTGGTATTAGTCGTCGCCTTGGTCTTCGCCTGAGTTATGGAAGGGTCGGTACTGGTCCCAATCAGCGCCGACGTCCTTTGTTTATACTGGGACTTTTTATTTTTGGTCTTAGCTGTGGTTCTCGCCACAGAAGGACCGGCGCCCGCGCTAGTACCCGCAGCGTTAGCCGCATGGGCACCAGGGGCAAGGGAAGTGCTAGCACCTCCCTTAGGAGTGTTGTTGGCCTTCGCCACCACTCCGGTAATTTTAACAGGCCTTGATTTATCCATGTTAAATTTATTTTTAAAATTCATCTCTCTGGCTCCCACCCTCCATGGAGCCCGCACCTGGGAACGTCTCACTATAAATAAAAGTTCGAACGTTAGGACTACCAGAGAGATATAGGGGCGCGAGGCTGGTTTACAGTGCGACATCGGGCGCTCGATCGGGTTGGTGTAGGGGGTCGTAAGGCCTACCCCCAACGAACTGATCAACCCTCACTTACACCGTCAGCATGACCTTTACCTACCGCTTCAGCCGTCCGAGGACAGCCTCAGCGGACCTCACGCACCTCGCCTGTGGCCCTCTGACGGGACACTATGGCCATTTCCCTACCCCTGGCTAATGGGTAGGGCCACCGTTTCGCTTGAAATCCAGACCAAAGGGGGCGTGTTGCCTTACGGACACATTACCGCCAGCGCCGCTCGGCTCAACCCCCCAGGACTCCTTCATCCCCGCTCACGGCGCTCAACTGCGCAGGTCCTAGCGCAGGTGACTACTTACTCCTACCCGCCATCAGCTGAATTTAGTGATAGTCGAGCCCGCCACCACCCAGTCACAGGGAGTGACGGTTAGGAGTGGAAATTGGAAGGGTGGAGGAGGGAGGAATGTGGATATAGATGGGATGGGGTGGGGAGGGATCGTGAGATTTGGGGCAGGAAGGCATAAGACGGGAATGACCAAGGTTATGGGAATTGGGGACGGGATGTGATGACGCCTGGTGGTTTTTGTTACGTCTATTTCTTAAGGAATTAGACCAAGAACGGGGTGGCAACCTCGGGAAGGTGCATCCGCCAGACTTGCCTTGAGGATCTACACGACTGTAGCGCTCTCCCTCAAGACCTCGCCACCCTGCCACCTCTGAAGGAGGCAGCAAGGTAGGCCTGCATCTATACTACCAAGCAAAGCAAAGCAAAGCAAAGCGTTGTGCAACCGCAAAAGCATAAATCCAGACCCCCCCCTAATATGTGTCATTTATTTAACTCATCTCAAAAACAGATAATACATTTTTCTGAGTTTATTATACAACAAAACTGGTCAAGAGCGAGGCGGACTCGCGCACCGAGGGTTCCGTTCCGATTTCTGAAAAAGTGTGCTATTTAGAGACATTTCAGATTTTTCTCTTTGCAAACTTCGGAGATAAGGGGGGGGATCCGGTATTTTTTTTTTACATTTTTCATCAAAAGTCAAACACTGTGTGGCCTAAAAAAAAATAAAAATATGTTTGAGAATGTGCAAACAGCGCTCTTTTATATGATACCCCACATGACCTAGTAGCCCCACTTTGAATTTTTAAGACCCCCTTTCAGCCCATGTTGCAAAAAAAATACATATATTTTTATTTCTTTCTTATTTGCAAAATAGTTGGGTAAATATTATCTAAAACTGTTCCAAATTTCAAGTTAATAGCATTATTAGTTCTTGAGATATCCAGCTGTGACAGACAGACAGACAGACAGACAGACTGAGTCACACCATAAGGGTTCCTTTTTTACCAGTTTGGTACGGAATCCTAACAAAAGAAATGTGTTATTTAGGTACCTATTAAATTAACATAATTTACTAGTCCTTTCAATGACTCCATTTTTCAAAAAGCATCTTTTCATTCAATCTTAAAAATTTGGTCCGTGTGAGCGAGAGAGGTGACAAAATGCGACAGCCCTCTTAAGCTTTCTAGACGTAAGACACTTAAAAACATGTTTACTTACGCGAATTTCGCCCCCTTGCACCGAACTGAAGTACCGAAAATCTCAACTAATATTTGTATCGAGCAATAATACCTTTGAAATCGAAAACGTGCTATCCCCTTTGTTTATTAAAACGGCAATCTGTACTGTGAAAATACTGGCACTATTTCCCCTTGCGTTCGCCACGTTTTATGTGAAAAACAAAAATTAATAATATCAACAACAATATGGCGGATTGACGGATAACTGCTGCTGTGATACGATGTTCCATTTTTAAACCTTGTGCGAATAAACTTGTTTTAATCGGTTCTTTTTTTGCTGCAATTGTTTTTATACCATTTTAAACGTTTTAAATTTAGAATGGTGATCATTCAATCGGTCGGCTTCCAATCTAACCGGATGCTGCTGTATACCAGTATTTTATATGAAGGGACTGCCTATCTGATCTCCACAAACCAGTTACTGGGTAATACGATACTCCTTGGTAAGACTGGTAGGTACTCAGACTTTCGAGGTTCTGACGACTCGTAACGACTGTCAAAGATCCACGAATGACAGCCGGGATCAGCGGGCTTTCCGAGGCACGGAGGGTCTTGGTATGTAAAGATGGTCACCCATCCAACCCCGGTAAGCATAGCTTAACCTGATGGATCCACCCGTGCGGCTGTTATTACTTAGCCACGAGCTACTCATACGTTCTCCATGTGAGTGCAAAATCCTTGCCCAGAAATGGGCTAGGCTCGTATTAGGATTTCCAGTATGATATTGGTCCAGGCAAAATCCACCCACCACCGCTCTTTAAAAATACCGCTCAAACACATCATACAACGATTACTCCGTAACTTATTCAAACAAACGTCACGACCGAATCATAACCAGCCAATTTAAAATCCAAAACAGTGCCAATAAATTAAACATTATTGAGGACAAACAGCCGAGTGTCGTATTGTTTACCTCCGTAACAGGAGAGAGCGAACAGAATACTAATTCGAGGGTAGTTCGTTCCGGGTTAGGCAAATAACGGGGAGATCCATTTAAAGGTGCTCTATAATTAAATCAGAATATCTTGTGTTTGCTATAATTGGTAGGTACGGACTGAGAGAAATTTGATTTTGAATCCGCCAATCTGATGTAAATCTGTTGTTTGTGAACTAAATAATAAGGATTTTCTGTGCAATTTTGATGAAAATAGATCGGAAGTTTCATCAGTGGGTGTCATTAGATTTGAGTTTGATGTAAAGTTCACGTAGGTAGGTACACCTACGTATCTGAAAATTACTTCCTACGAAATGGGCTAACTAATAACAGCCGCACGGGTTGGTCCATCAGGTAAAGCTACGCTTGCCGCGTCCGTAGGTCCGTAGGTGACCATCTTTACATACTGAGACTCCTCCGTGCCTCGGAAAGCACGTTAAGCCGTTGTTGGTCCCGGCCAGAGATATAAGAAATATATTTCTATGGTCCCGGCTGTCATTCGTGGATCTTTAATAGTCGTTACGGGTCGTCAGAAGCCCGAAAGTCTGACAACCAGACCAAGGGGTATCGTATTACCCACTAACTGAGTTGCGGAGGTTAGATAGGCAGTCGTTTCATGTAAAATACTGGTATACAGCTGCTTCCGGTTAGACTGGAAGCTGACCCCAACATCGTTGGGAAAAGGCTAGACAGATGAAACAGATGATAGTGTAATCCTCAAATAATTAGAACGTCAACTTTAGCAAAAGATGCAAGCAATCAATAAAATTTTAGTCACTTTTTTACAAGGAGATTTTAAATGTATCTAAAGCAGATAAAAACAAATAAGAATGTACAATGTGATGATAGGTTATCTAACATTAACAATGTGCTTTTAGATGTAGTTTATTCCTCTTAGTTAATGAGTTACCTAATAGCTTCTGAATAACACACTATCGCAGGTTTTGATCGGGGTAGCACCTTCAAAACATATCACCAATACCTGACACATTCTACCAGCAGGCTCGCAAACTTACCCCAATTAGCGTCCAAGGCTGGCAACAGACGGACGCCCGTTAATTCGATGGGGGACACAACATAATTCCGGCCAGGTAAAAGTATTATCCCCTAAACAATATTAGCTACGTGAGGTGAATGCTGCAACAATTGACTTATTGCTTCACCTTGTGGGTGATACTTGCGACGAAGTAGACGGTTTGTTGCTTGATACCTTAAATTGCTTTTTGTTGTTGTGTGTTCAAATTTTGTTTTTAATTTTCTAGTGTTGTCTCGGAGGGGATCTCATCTCTAGTTTCGTTTTCTACAGAGTTTAGAAGTTCCGAAACTAGTTGAGATATCGGTTGATAACATTCATGAAAGCTTTTAATATATATTGTTGGTTTTAGCATTTTGTGAGCAAAGCTAAGTAATAACAGCCGCACGGGTCGATAGATCAGGTTAGCTACGTTTGCCGCGGTTGGTCCGTGGATGTGTGACCATTTCTCCGTAACAAGACGTTAAGAGCGTTGACTCGGTACGGCATTTCATACAAACTTTCAAGTCCTTTTTTATCGAAATGAATGAACCGATTTTAATGAAACTTCATACGCATAAGCAGGATACATAGGTCTAAAAAGTTAGTTAAGAACATTTTCGAAAAATAGTGTTGCAGCTAAATTAGACCGATTTTAAATATTCCATAGAAACAGAGATTTCCATTTATCTTTTTTTAAATAAGACATTTAGAAAATGTTCTTAACTAACTTTTTAGACCTATGTATCCTACTTATGCGTATGAAGTTTCATTAAAATCGGTTCATTCATTTCGATAAAAAAGGACTTGAAAGTTTGTATGAAATGCCGTACCGAGTCAACGCTCTTAAGGCTGTCATGTGTAGATCTTTGACAGTTGTTATGGGTCGTCAGAACCCCGAAAGTCTAACAACCAGTCTTAACAAGTGGTATCGTATTACCCAGTTACTGGGTTGTGGAGGTCAGATAAACAGTCACTCCATGTAAAATTTATTTATTTATTTATTTACAGCAATCTTACCTACAACTACCATTACAGATCTGAGATCCAATTCGATAGCGTGGCCTTACATGCTAAATCCTAAATCTACATCCTATAAAATTACAAAAATACTAGTATTCAGCCATCCGTTTAGACTGGAAGCCTACCCCAACATAGTTGGAAAAGGCTAGGCAGATTGATTGTTGGTTTTAGCATTTTTTGCTACATTTCCATCTATATCTTTTATTTCCGACTAAACACGAAGCGACCACCATCAGACATTCTTTCAAAAATTCAGAATTTCCTGGAACACTTTTATCGTTCTATAAAAATGCCTCTCCCCAAAAAACCTCTAGAATTTTCATCAGAATCCACAATAAACCGAAGTGAGTGGGGCGCCCGAAGTAAAAACGAATGCCTAGAAACAATTTTCGTATCTTCCCTTTAAAAACCGCGTCATATATTCCTAACACACGACACCCTATTTCCCGGGGCACCTATCTTCGAAACCTCAAGCTTTCAATAGCGGTGCCACGAGATGTATACAATTTTTTCATACAAAGATACGTACAATTTACGACTATTTTCCGTAGTTCGTATATATCTAGAGATGGTAGACTATCGCGGTACGCGTTTCACGTAATAGGTACCCAAACGCGTGGCGGATATTCGATGTGCCGTGTGTCGCCTACGATCGTCGATCAAGGTTGTCTTGAGTTACGTAGGTACGCACTGAAGTGCTGAACACATTCGGTACAAGGAATGTTTATTTATTTTGTGATGAAAGAAAAAGAAGAAAAAGGGTTGAAGAGATATCACGTCTAAGAGTAATCGAGTATATTAAGAAATTGTTAGACGAAGATCATAGAACCCTTACAAGTTACAAACCTTTGCCTTACTTCTAAATCAAATCTCTAGGTGCCATTTTACATATCTACAAAAAGTCTTTAGCTACAGAAATTGTCTTGAATTACACAATCAAACTGCCTAGCCTTTTCCCAACTATGTTGGGGTCGGCTTCCAGTCTAACCGGATGCAGCTGAATAGGTACAGTATTTAACATGGACCGACCGCCTATCTGACCTCCACAACCCAGTAATTTATCATTTATCATTTTACGGACCAACGCCGGCAAGCGTAGCTTAACCTGATGGATAGACCCGTGCGGCTGTTATTACTTAGCCACGAGCTCCTCCTACAGTATAGTATAGTAGTAAAACAAACCGACCGCTCTCGATAAACTACAAAAAGAAAAACTCTTTCCAAAACATAACATACAATTCTGCCCACCCCAAAAACTGACAGCGAACCCAACCACCAGTGGGCACAGAACTTAAGTCCCGCGACACATATTGCGGGCGTGACGCGAAATATCGAGCAGTCAAGCAATACATACAGTCGAGCAATACATACAGTTGAGCAGTACATACAGCCGAGCAATACATACAACACTCGGATGTGCCCGTGAATTCCGAATTAGGTTTGATTATTGTGAAGAAGCGATAGCGCACGTATTATCTTCTACTCCCCTGTCTACAGTCTTCATAGCTGCTTCGATTCTGTTAGATTTTAGAGTATTTTTAGACTAAAGATTCTACTTTATTTTTGCATACAGACTCAGATGAAAAGTAGTTCTAAGTTAGTCAGTCTTATCTTTTTTTTTTTTTTCTTTTTTTATTTATTCTTCGGAAAGCTTACAGTCTAATATCTTTAAAAGTAAGTACAATATCGCTTACAATTGCCATTTAAAAGCTTCCACAAATTAAAAACTATGTACCTAAAATTAAAAAAGAAAGAAATAGAACATACAAAAATTTAAATTAAAAATAAAATCTACAAATTTTTCTAAACAAAACAAAACATATTCATCTTTAAAAAAACAAAACATAAAAAGATAATTAATAATATATATATAATATATATAATATATATATATATATGTGGTATATGATAATTGTGACAGTTTATTGTGCTAAAACATAATATTAATGATGAGTAATGCTACTCATTGCGGTCTATAACAAAGTATTCATTGTTTATAGTTCTTCTTAATGTGCTAGGGCTGGTTTTAAATAGATCAACATCAAAATGAGAGGGAAGGTTATTGAAGCTTGCTGCGCTACGTAAGAAGAAGGCATTCCGTCGGTAGTTGGTTGATGCGAAGGGAATGTGAAGAAGTGGCCGCTGCCTGAAGCCTATGTGATGGGTTCGGAGTGATATTTTGGAGATAAGTTGGGAACAATCGATGGAACTATTGGCTATATTTAACAGAAATGTAATATCATTAGCATGGCGTCTGTTTTCCAGTGGTAGAAAATGGTATCTTTTGCAACGATGAGTGTCATCCGTTGAGCATTGCTTTGTCTTATAATCTAAGTATCTTAAAAACTTTTTCTGAATGCTTTCTATTCTTGACTTATACACGTCATAATTTGGGTTCCAAACTTGAGATGCGTATTCAAGATGGCTGCGTACGTATGAACAGTATAATACTTTAAGTGGTTTTAGAGAGCTAAAGCAAGTAGATGATCTTATTATGAAATAATAAGATATCATAGATCGTAGTGGTGGTTTTTCGGCATGGCAACGTCAAAAGATCTTATTGATTAGACACTTCCAAATGCATGATATCGATTCTATGAGGACACTATCTGCATACAAACTTGCTTTCCTATGCATAAAACCTCTCTAGAACATCGATTACACACGATTACAAACTTCGCGAAATTCCACCGACACACGGCGGGTGTGCACTTGCGGAATATCAAACATAGGGTAACTGTGGTGCTTTGTTTCGCTCCGGTCACGTGTTCTAGCCTTTATCTGGTCTGTCATGAACATGTTACCTTTCCGTGAGAGTTAGGAACAATTTCAATACGAGGTGTATTAGAAATGCGAGGAGTTCTGTTGCAATATGGCCGATGCAATATTTTATATAAAATACATAGCATACATACTCGCCTGTATTCCCAAAGGGATTGGCAGAGGTGTAGGTACCTAATAGTACACCAACTTTTCGCCAGTTATGTTTAATTCTCATGTAGTAGGGGGCAGGAAATTGCCATCAACCGGGCACAAAACCAGACTTAAAAAAAAGTTGCCCTTTTCACTTGGTGCAGACCCCACGCTCTCAATCAACTTGGAAGTAGGTAGATTGTTAATACTCTTTTAATTTAATATAATTTATTTTAAAAATGGGAGGAAAGCTGCTAAAGTATTTGGAAATGCGATGATTGCCGATTAGGACATCAAGATAGTATATTATGCAATCAATCTGCCTAGCCTTTTCCCAACTATGTTGGGGTCGGCTTCCAGTCTAACCGGATGCAGCTGAATACCAGTATTTTACATGGAGCGACTGCCTATCTGACCTCCACAACCCAGTTACTGGGTAATACGATACCCCTTGGTAAGACTGGTTGTCAGACTTTCGGGCTTCTGACGACCCGTAACGACTGTCAAAGATCCACGAATAACAGCCGGGACCAACGGCTTAACGTGCTTTCCGAGGCACGGAGGAATCTCGGTATGTGAAGATGGTCCATCCATCCACTGACCAACCCCGGCAAGCGTAGCTTAACCTGACGGATCGACCTGTGCGGCTGTTATTACTTAGCCACGAGCTCCTCTAAGATAGTATATTATGCAATTAGTGAATAAAGGACGGATTTAAAGCGAGTGCCATAGATGTATCACGAGTTAGTGAAGGATTCTAACGATTGAATCACGACCGTAGGGAGTGATCCATGATGATTGAATCACGAGCATAGCGAGTGATTCAAGTGTTGAGTCCTGAGCGACGCGAGTGATTCATGGCCCTCGATATAAATCCGTTTTATTCAAGAGTTGCATACCATGACTACGAGAAAAAGAAAGTTTTAAGTGAAAATAGACATATAATGAAGAAAAAGGAAAGTTAAATTGGCTTTGATGTAAACGAGCCGTAATTTTTTGGGTAGCAAGTTTTCCACTATATCGGCCGCCCTCTCTTTCATAAACTCAGGTGTTAACATATCTTCATCACTAGAATGCATTTTTAATCGATTAGAACAACACTAAACAAACACAAAATTAAAGATTAAAGTAACACTAAACTTTTTGTTCGTACAACTTACAGTATTCAAAATAGCGCCAATTTACTAAGGACAGCAAAGAACACAAAACAGTTTTTATTCTAATGCTAAACTCCTTGTCGAAAATGTCGAAATTGAATTTAGAACACATCAATGTAGGTCGAATACACAGATTACACTTACACTAGATACGGCAAGCCACGACCAAGCGTGCCCTGCATGTTCGACTGTTCGTACTAAAAAAAGTCTGTTAGCTCAGTGACGCTTAGCGATTGAAACAATGCTGTTTACTTTGAGCACATCACTAAATGGCTGGGGTGAAGTTATCGTAGGTATAAAAAGATGACACGTTCGGTTTTCATACTATCTAATAACATGCCGTATCTAGCCTAGGTACTCTAAATCTGTGGTCGAATACATTGGTGTGTTCCATTTTCAAACATCAAAACAGTGAGTAAAAGTGCTTTTTATTCACTGTTTTCAGTGAATAAAATAAGCTTTTTAGAGGGGGAATGATATAATAGTATATTATGCAATTAGTGAATAAAGGACGGATTTAAAGCGAGGGCCATAGATGAATCACGAGCTAGTGAAGGATTCTAACGATTGAATCACGACCGTAGGGAGTGATTCATGATGATTGAATCACGAGCGTAGCGAGTGATTCAAGTGTTAGAATCCTGAGCGACGCGAGTGATTCATGGCCCTCGATATAAATCCGTTTTATTCAAGAGTTGCATACTATACTTTATACCATGACTACGAGAAAAAGAAAGATTTAAGTGAAAATAGACATATAATGAAGAAAAAGGAAAGTTAAATTGGCTTTGATGTAAACCAGCCGTGATTTTTTGGGTAGCAAGTTTTCCACTATATCGGCCGTCCTCTCTTTCATAAACTCAGGTGTTAACACATCTTCATCACTAGAATGCATTTTTAATCGATTAGAACAACACTAAACAAACACAAAAATAAAGATTAAAGTAACACTAAACTTTGTGTTCGTACAACTTACAGTATTCAAAATAGCGCCAATTTACTAAAGACAGCAAAGAACATAAAACAGTTTTTATTCTAATGCTAAACTCCTTGTCGAAAATGTCGACCAATCAAATTGAATTTAGAACACATCAATATAGGTCGAATACAAAGATTACACTTACACTAGATACGGCAAGCCACGACCAAGCGTGCCCTGCATGTTCCACTGTTCGTACTAAAAAAAGTCTGTTAGCTCAGTGACGCTTAGCGATTGAAACAATTCTGTTTACTTTGAGCACATCATCACTAAATGGCTGGGGTGCAGTTATCGTACGTATAAAAAAGATGACACGTTCGGTTTTCATACTATCTAATAACATGCCGTATCTAGCCTAGGTACTCTAAATCTGTGGTCGAATACATTGGTGTGTTCCATTTTCAAACATCAAAACAGTGAGTAAAAGTGCTTTTTATTCACTGTTTTCAGTGAATAAAATAAGCTTTTTAGAGGGGGAATGGTATAAAAATAGTTGTACTGTACTTTCTAAGTTTATTTTTTTTTTAAATCAGCGTGAAATCAGCGTACAAATACCTATAATAATTGGTGAAGAAACACAGTGTAAATTAATACCAATAACAGTCGGCAGTTCTTAGAAGTCAGCTAAGTATTTAGTTGATTGATACGAGTTCAGAGCAAGTTACGTCGATTACATCATTCTTATAGTAGTACTAGCCATGCCCATGACTTTGTCCGCGTGAAAATTCTTGTTTTAACATAAAATATATTCTACTAGCCCGCGGCTTTACTCGCGTTAATTTTGAATATGACAATCAATTCGGATTGTAATGTGCTTGTAATCTATACTAATATTTAAAAGAGAACAGATTTTTTTGTTTGTACCGAATAAGCTCCGAAACTACGAGACCGATTTTAACCATTTTTTCACTAATAGAAAGCTAAATTATCAGGAAGTAACATAGGCTACAATATATTTTCAAAAAATTTAGAGATCCTTAAGAAAATTGCAATAATGTAACAAAAAGTAGCAAAATTTTTCCTATAAAATTCATTACATGGCGTGCGCTAAGAAAACTATTGATGATACATGAAAAGTATATATACTACATGATTAAAGTAGTTATTATTAGCTACAAAAAAGTTCGCGAGGGATTATAATTATCTAACTATCATAGTTAAGTCACAATAGACGCTTAATTAGATCGCCGATAGAAAGAAAAGTTGGTTACATTCGTATCGTAGTATTAATTCATATTCAAATAAATAGGGTATATATGTAGCAGTAAAATACTTAAAGGCATTACCTAGTCTTTACCAGAAGAGGTCCTAATATTGCGTGGGTTTGCGGGCTTGGGGATGGTAAGTAAATGAAAGTCAATGATATTCTCAATGTAAACGACGTTCTCCCAGGTACGTAAGCGCGTGCGCAAATCCTCCACTTCACTGCACTGCCAGGGTGAGCACCCTAAATAGTAACATCACAATCTCAATAATCAATCCCACCGGCTTTTCTATAAATCTACCGCAATACCTTAGCTTTCAAAACTGTTAGCGGGAGGCTGCCTTCCTAGTACCTGGGATTCCGTCAAGTTGACAGCTGTCATGATCGTTCTAAAATCAACTTCGTCGTAAAACTTTTAGACGCGCCGTCATACTTTTAATATAGAGTATAGATACAGATTAGTAGGTAGCTTTTGCCTGCGGCTACACTCGCGTGGATGTCGGAAAAAATCACACGGGAACGTACTATGTGGATTAAAAGTAACCTATGTGTTAATTCAGGTAAACAATGTATTAATTACGCTATTACGTAATTATAGTACGTAGGTACGGTCAGCAACAGAAGTCGGTTAACACTGCTACTTTTTGACATCATCTAAATTAACACAAAATGATACGATAACCTGCTTTTTATCATTTTATTTATTAGATAAGAGTTAAGTTTCTTTAACATTTACATCTGTTCCGATTTTAATGAAGTATTTTTCTCAATAATTAAGATTTAGAAAACTCAAGTGATAGTCGACTTTTGTTGCTGATTGTACATTGTTTTCTATATAGTATAGTATAGTATAGTCAATATAGTATAGTATAGTCTGACAACCAGTCTTACCATGGGGTATCGTATTACCGAGTACTGGGTTGTGGAGGTCAGATAGGCAGTCGCTCCATGTAAAATACTGGTATTCAGCTGCATCCGGTTAGACTGGAAACCAACCCCAACATAGTTGGGAAAAGGCTAGGCAGATTGATTGATTGTACAATGTTTTCATAAAACTATTGGTTTACGCGGCGCACGCCAGTAAAGCTCCCAGTTGCATATTTTTTTCAGCAATCATGGTCATATTTCAGTCAATGAATTATACACTTATAATAGATACCTTCCTCATGAATCACTCCGTCCATTAGTGAAAACCGTACAATACGCAAAATACGCGCATTGTCGTGGAGTTGCGGATACCAGTCCATATTACCTAGTGAAAACCGTATGAAAATCCATTCGGTAGTTTTTGTGAAATGCAGAAACGAGCCATCAGAGCCATATATAATCTTCGCAGGCGCGATTCTCTAAGGGAACTGTTTAAGGATATTAACATCATGACGGTACCTTGTCAATATATCTACGAAAATATCATGTACGTAAGAAAAAATTTACATCTTTTTAATAAAAGAGGTGAAAGGCATAATTATAATACTAGAAATAAGGACCTATTAGCTCAACCAGGTTTCAGGCTGGCTAAAGTAGACTCATCGTTCATGGGGTACTGTTTAAAATGTTACAATAAAATACCTCCACACATACTTCAACTAAATGAGACAAAATTTAAAACTTGTATAAAACGCACACTATGCAGGCAGGCATATTATAAGTTGGGGGATTACATAAATGATAAAAATGCTTGGCTCCATGCTGGTCCTGCTCCACAACCTCAACTAATTAATTAACATTTGAACATACTGTTGGAACTGCTGAAGATTGTAAGAATAGCTTTGCATTGTGTAGACTCAATCACCATTGTATTGTATAATTGCTTAGCACATGTGTGAGTACTATGTACCTACTCTAAAGCTACCATTTACTGGGTACGTCTTTATTTGACTTGGATGTGCCCTGGCGGCTGAGAGTGTGTCATGCTCACTCTAATGCCTCGGTTCTCACATGTTAAATTTCAACATGAATGATGTAACCAATATTTTGTAACCATATTTTGATTTAAAAGAGTGTCCGTGGAGTTTCTTGCCCGTTCTTCTCCATAGATCTACGTTTTGGAATGGGCAACTAGCTTCAACTTTCTGACTTACCTACTGACCGACTCTTTGACAATTCAAAAGTGCCTGTAATTGGTTTAATTGAAATAAATGCTTTGAGTTTGAGTTTGAGTTTGTGTTTATCGCGTTCAGACAGACAGACAATCAGACGCGGCGGGGGGGACTTTGTTTTATACTATGTACTTAGTGATAGATTAACTTGCACGTGATTCTTAGGTACCTAAAGAAATACATATTTCCATAAAGACGATTCTCAAGTGGGTATAGACTATCCAATTCATTTGTTTTTCTTATCTGTTGACAAATTAAATCTATTGACACTTGACAGATGAATAAATGTTTAGATAATGATATCTGGAATGATACTCATAAAACATCCAACACCATACCACACATTACTTCAAGGTCAATAACTAAATTAGGACAGAACACGTAATATCGTGATAAGTTTTAATTTTTTAAAGCTCTGGTAAAACTAAGGCGAATCAATGCGAGACGGAGTTTGGCTCGCGCCGATGGTGTCAATCTCAACTAACTTGTAAGAAGGTTTTTAAACTGGCGCTAGTAGTCGCGTGACTTCCTAAACATTATTAGCACCGAGCTTTTTATATAGGTACATAAACACGTTTTTATTACCCTTGTTTGAAGTAGTAAACAATTAAATTAAAATCTAGGGAATTATGTTGTATTACTGGGGATATGTACATAATAATATGTAGTGTAGGTACACGATGGAAACACGATTTAATAAAGTTTTCGAATTCGAATTTCGAATAAATTCCCAAAGTTACCTCTTTTGGAGTTCCGTATTAAAATGGTAAATAAGGAACCCTTATGGTGTGACTCAGTCTGTCTGTCGGTCTGTCGTCTGTCTGTCTGTCTGTCTGTCTGTCTGTCTGGCTGTCTGTCTGTCGGTCTGTCTGTCTGTCTGTCTATCTGTCTGTCTGTCACAGCTAGATATCTCAAGAACTACTAATGCTATCAACTTGAAATTTGGAACAGTTTCAGCTGACGTTTGCCCAACTATTTTGCGAATAAGAAAGAAATAAAAATATATATGGTTTTTTTGCAACAGGTACTGAAAGGGGGTCTTAAATTCGAATCAGGGCTACTAGGGCATGTGGCGTATCATATGAAAGAACGCTGTTTGCACATTCTCAAACATTTTTAGGGTTCCGTAACTCAAAAGGAAAAAACGGAACCCTTATAGGATCACTCGTGTGTCTGTCTGTCTGTCCGTCTGTCACAGCCAATTTGCTCCGAATCTAATAGACCGATTAAGTTAAAATTTGGTACACATATGGATTTCTGTGACCCAAACACGTACAGCTAAAGTAAATATATGAATTTTGAATATGAGAGTCACTTTTAGGGGGAAAATAAGAAAATTTTAAAAAAAAGTTTTGTAAACTGTACCGAGTGACATATCAAATGAAAGGGCTTACTATGAGGGTCTCAAATATATTTTTTTAATAATTTTAAAATTTATTGTTTTAAAGTTATTTAAGAAAATAGACGAAAATTGACCATTCCCCCCCCCCCCCCCCCTTATCTCCGAAACTACTGAGCCTAAAATTTTGAAAAAAATATAGAAATTAGTTCTACACCTGTAGATTACAGGAAAACCTATAAGAAGTCTGTGGTCTTAAAATAACATAGTAAATCTATATATATAAAAAAATCAAAGTCCTGACTGAGTCACTGACGGATGGTCACTGACTAATATACCAACGCACAGCCCAAACCAATGGACCTAGAGACTTGAAATTTTGCACATAGATACCTTATATAGTGTAAACATCCACTAAGGAAGGATTTTTGGAAATTCCATCCCTTAGGGGGTAAAACAGGGCATGAAAGTTTGTATGAAAAATCCTATCCCTTGAGTTAATAGACTTGAAACTTAGCACGAATATTCATCTAAGTAAATTATAAAGTTTATCATTTTTAGTTTTCCTAAACTACCCCCTAAGGAATCCCTCCTTGGGGGTGTCAAAGTTTGTATGGAGGAACTTTAACACGCGGTCCGATTAACTCAAAACTCAGTTTTTATACTTGAGACCAAAAATTAAGACTAACGTGTATTAGGGTTTTCCAAAAATCTACCCCTAAGGGGTGAAAAGTTAATTTTATAGCGGAGGATTTTATTGGGGGCTTCATTAACTCTAAAATTGGTGTAAATAATGTTTGAGTCAAGTTATGGAAACATACCAGACGATTTTTGAAATTCTTTAGGTATCTGTGTTCGTGAAAACAGAGATACAGTTTATATGAAAAATCTTATTAATTTGGTTAATGAACTTGAAACTTAGCACAAATACTTGCATAAGTAAGTAATAACGTTTGTCATTATTAGTTTTTCAAAACTACGCCTCAAATGAGGTTTAGGTATGATAAAGTTTGTATTTTTAGGAATTTTAAAGCGCAGTTCGATTAAAAAAATGGTACTTTGAGTCAAGTTAGGAAACTTGCCAAACGAATTTTCACCGATTTTGACGGCATATAGCTGATGTTTTAAGGAGTAACTTAGGCTATTTTTATTTTTGAAAAATAATTAGGGTTCCGCGCAAGAAAATTAAAATCCATGAAATCAGACAACCACGTAGGTACAGCCCAGTACAAACTTACTAAGCCTCCGCTGTCTACTACGGCTATAACAACAAATAATAAAAATAAAGCAAAGTTATGGGGTCGGTCACCATACAATAAACTTTTAATTTTGAAAAACAAAAAAAAAATTAGATCTAGCATTTGGGGTGTCATGTCATTATTTCATCACCGCTGCTCTCAAAACGGTGAAGGAAAACTTCGTGAGGAAACCGGCATGTCCTAGAACCAAAAATTCGAGGGCATGTGACATCTACCAACCCGCACTGGGCCCGCGTGGTGGATTACCGCCCACTCCCTCTCACCGAGAGGAGGCCTATATCCCAGCAGTGGGACACATTATATTATTATTATTATTATTAGTGGGGTACATTATAGGCTGATTATGTGTTATGTGGGGTGTCATCATCTAAAACTCATTGAGTAGAGTACAAACATATTTTTTTTTATCTTTTAAAATTAAGAAATAGGGGGCCGTAAAAGTTGTCAATTTTAGACCATTTTTGTACGAGCTCTAGCGCAACAATTTAACAAATTAGGAATTTGAAACTTCTTTATACCATGTAAGTACCATGAATACTGTATTTAATCAACAATACTGAAAACGGCGATTCATAAGGTATTTTGTTTAAACATGGGTGATTTTCTGCAACTGCAAAAAAGAACCTTGTAATTCACAGTATCATTATAAAATAAGTAAAAAGTTATCTTCGCGATTGTTAAACATATAATATGGTACGGAACCCTTCGTGCGCGAGTCCGACTCGCACTTGACCGGTTTTTTTTTAGGCCGCATAGTTTTCGACTTTTGATGAAAAATGTTTAAAAAAAATACCGTTGTATGTGATAGAAGTGTATGTATAGATCCAGGCAAAATAAAACGATGTCTCTAAATAGCACAATATTTCAGAAATTGTAAACAAAAAAAAATTATGGTACGGAACCCTCGATGCGCAAGTCCGACTCGCTCTTGACCGGTTTTTTTTTCCTCTATGTTCCTATTTTTTTTATAAATAAGTAATTTGATATTAAGATTATTTTTTAATAATAAGATTTTAACATTAATTTTAAAGTTCATAGATGACTCGAGCATACAGTATATCTAGTCTTTTTTATTTATGAGCTATATGATGAAAACAATAACGAAAAACATTGAAAAAGTGCAAATAAATTGCTCTTTACACAATTTATCTTACGTACTCGTATTTCAGAATATCCTTATGAAAATAGAATGGATCAAGCGAGGATCAATCAGCAAGCCACAATAGACTTTACGTAACAGAAAATGAACTAATTGTAGCATTATAATAATTAAAGATAAGCACAGGAACTTAATTACAATCTCAATAGTAGTAAATGCCAAACAATTAGCAATAAAACGTTCATTGTTATAGTGTGGTCTTAGGTTTAATTGTAATCGCGAAAAATAATCAACTGTACCATACAAAACTTACGCTTAAAATCACGCCTCAGATGTGAGCCAAACATATTTTCTCTCCAAACCTACCCAAAATAATAATTATTCTTCTTTCAAAATGTAAATTGGCTCCCTAAACGAATAAACCCAAAAAAATTTAAATAAAAAGTAAGCTAAAACCCGACTATTGAAAAATCAAGCTATAAAAAGTATGAAACAAGAAAATATTCTGCACAGCTGTATAATGACCTGCCAAATGACGTAAAAGATTGTAACAACATCAACTCATTCAAAGTGAAACTAAAAAATCATATTCAACAAATGTAGTCATACCGTATCAATTAACGCTAGCAACTTCTTACCTACCTATTATTTATTTATATAACTTCACCAACACGCACCTGAGGCAAAATGTATTCATTTAAATTTAAGAAATAACTTTGTATCTCATTGTAAGTGAACCTATGTATTGTTCTTATGAGAATAAATTCTTTAAACCTATTCTCATCTGAAATTAGAAAAAAACAGACAAATTAAAAATCCGGAGTCACACGTCATATTAGGGAATAAATTGAACAAATTACGTATGACTCTGGATTTTTAATTTGTCTGTCTTTTCCTAATTTCAGATGAGAATATTTTCTTGTTTCATACTTTTTAGAGCGTGATTTTTCAGTAGTCGGGTTTTAGTTTTTAAACTTACTTGTATCTACTTATACAGGGTTATTGGTAAAACACCAGCAACCTCTTAAGGGGTCATTGTACTCATCATTATGAACAACTTTTACTATGGAACCAAACCTGAAATCTCGAAAAAAAATCAGCGGTTTTTTATTTTATCTAAATCAAAAATCATTTATCTAAATCAAACTCGTCAAAATGTAGGGAGAAGCCGATTTTTTTTTCGCGATTTTAGGTTTGGTCCCATAATAAAAGTTGTTCATAATGATGAGTACAATGACCCCTTAAGGGGTTGCTGGTGTTTTACCAATAACTCTGTATAAATAAAAAGAGAAGTCCTGACTGACTGACTGATTCATCAACGCCGAGCCCAAAACACTTGGTAGGTCGAAAGCTGAAATTGTGCACAGAGGTTCCCTTTATAATGTAGACTACAAGGAATAAGAAAGGATTTCCCAGTAGTACGTTCCCGTGGGATATTTTCCGATATCCACGCGTGCGAAGCCGCGGGCAAAAGCTAGTAATATATAAGTGTAATAACGAATAACATTGGTAAAATATATGCCTAATACCTAACAAAAAACCACAAACTGCGCAGTGACAGTATACGCAGCAATAAATCACATCATTACTCAGAATAAACAGATAACCTCTTTACAGAGTTGAATATTCTATATAGTGGCGCAAGCGCAACTCGCTGATATCCCGTCGCGCCGTTATTTATAAACGATGACAGCTGCGATTCTTGACTCAGTAGCAGAACATAGAGTGTTACGTATTGTCGTCGCCTTTTGCGTAATATGTGAGTAAATCATAGATTTTTTTTTAACTTATTTACTTATTGCATTTTTTGAAGACACTAGCAATAGTTGTGTTTTGGATTCTAAAGAGATTTTTCTGACCTTTAAAAATATAACAGCTCTGATACAACTAACAGTAATGAATGAGATACAATTGAATATCTATTGTTCTTGACCCGATATCGTGTCGTCGGTATGTGAGCTACTACTAAGCTTCTGAACACATGTAGATTGACACATATGTACTTAAAGATAACTATGAGTTAGTTATGTAACACATTTTATTATTTAATTAAATAAAAATGTGAGTAGAATTTTTTAGTCATATTTTCTGGTCGGGTTTCTCTTAATTTTCAGTCTCGTTTTTATTGCTGAATGGGTTGTCTGCCCTTGACTTTGATCACGCGTTTCTCTTTATATTTCAAAGCAACATTATTGCTCGTGACAAGCACACTTCTAAATGCCTATTATTAACATGGTTTTAGTGTTATTTTCCTCAGAATACGATGATTTCTACGAGTAATACTCGTAGAGCTTGTGCGGGATCAGACGCAGCTGGTACAAGGTGTACATTTGAGCCCAAGCAAGTGTCAATGAGGTGATTGTATATTTTTAGATGTAGTCTATCTATACATATTTTAAATAGACGCGCATGAATATTGGGTTTTGTAGCTTAAAAGAAAAATTCATCTTCAGTTGTAGAAGATCGATTAGGTACCGTCGAACGGGGCTACTTTGCATATGTTTTGGTAGTTTTTTGGTAGTTACTTTTTTAACAACCAAGATTAATTATGTTTTTGCTCTACTAAAACAATGTGTCCGTTGGCTATCAAACTCATACCAATATCAAGCCCCACAGGCCCCCACATTTTTTTTTTCTAATGTTCAAGGTACCCCGAATGTGGAATTTCTTGGGCAAGGTAATGCCTTGTCAAAGAAATCCAGTTTTTTGCAAGTGATGCAACAAATCCAGTCAGCAATTTGGTAACAGAACTAGTAGTCACATTTACAAATGCTCTTGGCGGGCTGTTAAAGTAGCCCTTTAAACTGTCAAAGTTACTGTTAAAGTAACCCCGTTTTACCGGTAACTAAATAATTAACGATTGTGAAACAAAAAATCCACTGACTGTTGAAGTAAAGTATCGAAAGTGCAAAATTCCATGATCAACGTATTTTTAGACCAATTTTGACTATAATCATTTCCAATTATTATAACTTACACCACTCTTTAATGGATCTAGAAATTGCAAAATTCATAATAAATAGTGTCTAAGGCTAGAAAATTGTGCAAAAAAAATTAAAATTGCATTTTGCGTTTTAGTTACTATGCTTGGAGACGGTCAAATCGTTGCTTCTACACACGACTACATACAAGCTACATATTTCCAGTAAAAGCTGATCTCGCATTGTATAGAATTTCTGTACAATGAGAAGTCAGCGTATACTGGAAATGTATACCTTGATATGTAGCCGTGTGTAAACGAAGTAGGTATTTGTACGAAAAATGCTCTATGACCGGTCGGTCAAGTTAGTTTTCACGTGGGCCTGGCGCTAATCAAGTATTTTAATCATAGCCACAGACTAGAACTTAAACATGTCTTTTTTTAATATTGTTCACTCTTATGACTAAATTAGACTAAACAATGGGTTAAAAAACTTGATTAAAAGTATTTGTTTTATTTACAACCTTTTATTTATTTTACTATTAGTATTTACCCTCAATGACAAAACATTGACAAAGCGTTGATGAGTGTGACTTTGAAAAGTATTTATTGTGTTTTAAGTGAATCATTAATTGATTCATTAGATTATTTTACTCAATGTTATGGAGACTATTATCTGTACCAATTAAAAGTAAACGAAGAAAAATTATAAAAAAGCTATTAAACATTGCTAACAATTTGCCATAACGCATTTTCATTGTCCTATTGTTTGGTAGTTATTATTAGTACAGAATATTATCTACTAATTAAAATTAAACGATGAAAAATGATGAAAAAGCGATTAAACATTGCTAACAAGTTGCCATCGCAGTTTTATTGTCCCATTGTCTAGTACCTAGTTATTATCAGAGCAGAATATTATCTGAAATAATACTGTACTACACAATCTTATCTTATTTTTCTTCTCATAAAGAACATGTTTACTTGTAAGTATTATACGAAAGATATCTTTTCTTATAAGATTATACGTACTTACTTACCTTCTCCTTAAAAGACTACTTCAAAGACAGGATTCACAAGGGTTATTCACATTACCTATCCACTCTGGAATGTTGTCAAACCAGATTATCTGGTCTTCACACATCACACCCGAGCACACTAAATAAAGGTTAAGGCACTATACACTTGCACTGGATTGCATATGTATGAAAAACACCGAAACACTGCAAATAGAATCAATTCTATTTTCTTGTTTTTGACTTTCAAAAGTTCTATTCTAGTTTTCCTCTATGGCAATGGTGCCGATTTAGGGCAATGGTGCTGAAGTCGACAAGTCTGCCAATGTCAGATGTGTTATGAGAAAACGTGCAAAACAAAAAAAAAAAAAAAAATTGAGTAATAAATAAAATTAGAAACTAGATTCAATGTAGTAACTACTACTGGATCTAATTTCTAATTTTATTATTATTATTTTTTTTTTGTGATATTTCGATCGAAAAATCGGTATTAGTAATTAGATCCATTATTAGTTACTATTGAATCTAGTTCCTTTCTAATTTTATTTATTAGTCAAGTTTTATTTTTTTTATGGTTGGAAATGTCACGACAGTGCAATCAATGCCAATGTCAGTTAAACAGGTCGTAGTGGGTTCGATTCTCGCAACACGACAAAACAGTGTTTCTAGAACATTTTCTATGGCCGATCGATCTCACTGATGGGTACTAAATACCTGTCTCTTAAATAAACCTAGTTACACCTATCAGTAGTTATTAGGGGGTACCCGAAAGGTGCCAAACTAACCCTGCGCTGTTCGTCCGTCTGTCTATCAGCAGGCTGTATCTCATGAACCGTATACGGTATTATGTTGACAGTTGACATTTTCGCAGATTGTTTATTTCTATTTCCGCTAAAAAACAAATAATAAAAATAAAATAAAGTTAAAAATTAAAGGAAGAATTTTTTTTAAACTGAAGAATTTTTTAAATTAAAATATATATTGCTAAATATTGTTCGATTCTACGGAACACTCCGTGTGCGAGTCCGTCTCGCAGTTAGCCGGTTTTTTTATGAACATAATCAATTTACTATTCCAACATTGTTGAAGTTAGATTAAGCAATTTTATCGCAGCAAATATAAATTAAAATATTTAACCAATGCTTTGTTTTATAATTGCGTGATTCGCTATCACCATCCTTTTGCTCTTATCTCAATATTACGTAAGTATATCATTTAATTAATTAAATTAAATAAATTATCATCACAAATAACTACAAAAATGTTCTTCTAAATGTTGTCCAGGGTGTCAATTTTGGTATTTTGAAACGCTGTTCCATAATACCTATAGTTTGTATTTTATGAGTATTTTAAATGGTTTTTAATTAAACCAATTTTTTCGAAATGTTACCTTTTGCTGTGCAATAATATAATAATATTAACAAAAGTAAGTAAGTATTAGTAACACTAGCTCGTATCAACATTTTGACACAACTTATCCGCAAGAGATTTTTATGTAGTAGGTACTAGTTGACCCGACAAAAGTTGTCCTGTACCCAAATTTCAATAGTTCATACAAAAAACCCATAGAAACAAGGACATTCAGTTTTTCCCGACTTTGAACATTTTTCTGGAGAATTTTCCAACAAAAACATTTTAAAACAAAAAATAGCCAAATCGATCCAGCCATTCTCAAGTAATGCGCTTACCAACGAACACACAGCATTTCATTTTTGTAGCAGGATGGCAGGAACATCGACGCATAACCTGTTACCATTGTTGCAGTACATGATTCCGGACAAAACATTTCAACGCGGGGGGCGTTGAAATGTTTTGTAGGTTACTAAAAAGAAATCAGCTGTTCCATACATTTAGTCGATTTAAGTGAACACAAATGTACGGAACAGCAGATTTTTTTTTCGAGATTTCAAGGTTGGTCCCATAGAAAAAAATTTTGAAAATGGTGAGTATAATGACCCCTTTTCGGGTTTAGTGTAAAAAAAAACTAATGTTGTATATGGTGTATCTATTCATACACGAAATCTCTTGAATGGTCATTGTACTCATCATTGTGAACAACTTTTACTATGGGACCAAACCTGAAATCGCGAAACTGCTGTTCCCTACATTTTGACGAGTTATCCGAACATAAATTTAAGGAGCAGTTGGTTTCCTGATTTCAGGTTTGGTCCCATAGTAAAATTTGTTCATAATGATGAGTACAATGACCCCTTAAAAGATTGCCACTGTTTACACTTACACCCTGTATATACTGAATCCATGGTAAAAGGTTAAGCGTCGAAGTCCCTGGCACCCTGTATATATTTAGATTTTATAAGTTTTATGTTTTTAGATACAGAAAATGGGGGCTACCGGTGCAATGGATAAAAATAACGAGAATAAAGAAAAAATAACAGCGACACTTGATGAAGCTATGTTGTTATCAGGTAAATGGCCAAAATATCCTAGTAAAAATACGACTCAAGTACAGTACGACAACGTTCAAAGGCACGGTCAGCAACAGAAGTTGGTTAACACTGCTACTTTTTGACATCATCTAAATTAATACAAAATGATTCCATAAACTGCTTTTTAACATTTCATTTATTAGATAACGAGTTAATTTTCTTTAAAATTTACATCTGTTCCGATTTTAATTAAGTATTTTTCTCAATAATTAAGATTTAGAAAACTCAAGTGATAGCCGACTTTTGTTGCTGACTGTACATACTCCTAGGTAGGTACGCACTGCTACAGATCAAGCTATACATTTCCAGTGTAAGCTGATCTCGCATTGTATAGGATTTCCTTACCATGAGAGGTCAGTGTAAAGTGGAAATGTATAGCTTGATGTGTAGCCGTGTGTATATTGATGCACTAATTCTGTCACTCCCTTATTGGACCAGTCACATTTAATTTGGCAAAGTTCGGTTTTCCGAAAATAAACGATGGAACCTCTGAACGTTGTCGTACTGGTTGTAGGTACCTATATGACAAAGTACATTTGACCGCACCGACCGTCGACCTTGAGCAGGCCCAGCGTACACCCCCGTTAAGGGCGAGCGCGCATTGCGGTGCGTTTTTCTACCGCATAATCTGTGAAGTATGGAATGTCTTTGAAGTGCGCGCACTACGGTCATGCGTTTTGTTACTGTAGGCCCCGCCCAGTGCGGCAGAACTACCGGAAACGCACCGCAGTGCGCGCTCGCTCTAAATCCCCGTAAAATCGTCTACCGTAAAATCCCGCCGCGGTTTTATTACGCTCGTGGGATTTTATCGCGCACTGGATTTTCAACTCTCGTTGTTGAACCGAGCGTTGAGAATCCAACCTAACAAAAACAGAGTGCATCCCAGCGCAACGAAAAACACGCTGTTGGATTTTCAACTCCCGGCGCTAAGCAGAGAGTTGAAAATCCAGTGCGCGCTAAATCCCGCCGCGATTTTATTACGCTCGTGCGAACGCCGACTAATACGGTGTTTCAATACAATACGAGGCCAGCTTACACTGGTTTTGTAACAACTGACGTGCGGACTGCGGTACCTACGTACAGTACGCGCAAAACCCTATGAGCTTTCGGAAGTTGTACGGTAGTGATCTTAAAATATATATTAATAGAGAATGATTTTTGTAATGAACTTATGAATACTTTAGGTACGCACTAGGTACCTACTATAAAAAAATGTTTCACATCTTACAATAATTATTGTGCACTCAACTGTACCATGTGCGGTTTCGTACTCGAGCCTAACTTAACATTGCAGTTATTTCGTACTCGAGCCTAACTTAACATTGCAGTTATTTCGTACTCGAGCCTAACTTAACATTGCAGTTATTTCGTACTCGAGCCTAACTTAACATTGCAGTTATTTCGTACTCGAGCCAAGTTAACATTGCAGTTATTTCGTACTCGAGCCTAACTTAACATTGCAGTTATTTCGTACTCGAGCCTAACTTAACATTGCAGTTATTTCGTACTCGAGCCTAACTTAACATTGCAGTTATTTTGTACTCGAGCCTAACTTAACATTGCAGTTATTTCGCACTCGAGCCTAACTTAACATTGCAGTTATTAATTGATACACTTAAATTACGATAACATTGAAGGCAATGAGGATAAAAATTACTTATTTCCAATAGTTAAAATGACGCAATTATTACAAATATTTTGTACTCATGAGTTCATGACGCACAATAGAGTTTGGCCTCAAATAACAAGTTCATTGATAAGGCCTTATTTTGCTTTGACATAATCCAAACATTTTATTATTTTCAGGATTTGGGATGTACAACATCTTCCACATGCTGATGTCGGGACTAATGCTGATGGGAATGATCATGCAATGTCTAGCACTAGGATACGTAATACCTGCAGCACAATGCGACTTGGAACTCACCACGCAACAGAAAGGATGGCTTTCTGCTTTACCATTTACAGGTCAATATTATTATTTTGAACCAAAGAACAATCACAATAATGGTTCTATGTTCTATGTTCTATGTTAAGGATTTGTTTTCCGCACTTAGTCCTTTATGTGGATCATTGTGAGTGAGCCATGGCGGCCTTCGTGGGTTATTCCAACCAGCCCACCTCCCTCCAGAAGTTGATCAAATCTCTGGGTCTATTAAGAACATCTGTGAAAGATCGGGGTATTCCAAGAGTTTCTGTTCTAATCTGGGAGACGCCTATGCATTCAAAGAGCACATGCGCAATGGTCTCCTCAGCCTCTACAATAATGGTTCCCATACATTGATTTATTTGAAATTAAATTACTACGTCTTTAAATGAAAAATATCTTATTTAACTCAGCGTAATTTTCTGAGCTAGTTTTTGCAAGATTTTCTGTTTGAGAAGGCGGAGAAGTCAGTGGCAATCTTTTAAGGGGTCATTGTACTCATCATTACGAACAACTTTTACTATGAAAAAAAATCTGCTGTTCCCTACATTTTGACAAATTATGCGAACATATTATATGTACTGAACAGCTGATTTTTTATCGCGATTTGAGGTTTGGTCCCATAGTAAAAGTTGTTCATAATGACCAATACAATGACCCCTTAAAAGATTGCCACTGTTTACACTTACACCCTGTATATTCAGTGTTGAACTTTTGAACAACATAGGACAGAGCGCAAGCTTTTGAACAACATAGGACAGAGCGCAAGCTTTTGAACAACATAGGACAGAGCGCAAACTTTTGAACAACATAGGACAGAGCGCAAACTTTTGAACAACATAGGACAGAGCGCAAGCTTTTGAACAACATAGGACAGAGCGCAAGCTTTTGAACAACATAGGACAGAGCGCAAACTTTTGAACAACATAGGACAGAGCGCAAACTTTTGAACAACATAGGACAGAGCGCAAACTTTTGAACAACATAGGACAGAGCGCAAACTTTTGAACAACATAGGACAGAGCGCAAGCTTTTGAACAACATAGGACAGAGCGCAAGCTTTTGAACAACATAGGAAAGAGCGCAAGCTTTTGGTCAAAGGTTGTGAACACTGTCAACAGTTGTCAATGTCAACAACCAAGCTACATTTTTTAAGACTTTGAATACAGTCTGTTTAGTTCAGAATGGCCATAACATTAAAAATTAACCCTACTTTAGTGCAATATTCTTATTTAAGGAAGAACACAGAATAAACCTAGATATGTAGGTATCGGCACGGTTGGCGCAGTGGTTGAGCGATTGACTGCTGCGCAGCATGTCGCGGGTTCGATTCCCGCACGGAACAAATATTTGTACGACCTACAAGTATTTGTTTCGAGTCTGGGTGTTTTTCTATCTATAATATGTATGTATTTACAAAAAAAAAAATGTATATAAGTAGTTTATCAGCCATCTCGTTACCATAACACAAGCATTAGGTTGCTTAGCTTGGGACTAGATGGCGTTGTGTGAAATGTCCAAGGATATTTATTTATTTATATATTTATCTACAACAAAATAAAAGTGTTATTTATTCATTTACTTCACGTAAATATCAAACTAAAAATGGTAACACGGCAATAATTATGCTATAAGTACTTACTATTTAGGATAATAAATATAAAATGGCAATACTAAACCAATCCAACCAACAATTTCCTTATCTTTTGAAGTAATCAAATAACTTGTCATTAAACATTTTTTTTTTATTTGGCCTTAACTAGATACCTAATTGATAGTTTAATAAAACGTAGATAATAATTAATTGAATTTCTTACTTTTATGTATCACTTTTAGACGTGCAATTATTATAATTCTTATTAATTATTATAAGTATCATGTATATCTATCTATTTTTCTGTGTGTACATAAATTGTAAAATAAATAAATAAATAAATAAATAAACAGGGTGTAAGTATAAACAGTGGCAATCTTTAAAGGGTCATTGTACTCATCATTATGAACAACTTTTAATATGGGACCAAACCTGAAATCAGCTGAACAGCTGATTTCAGGTTTGGTACATTTATGTTCGCATAATTTGTCAAGAAATAGGGAACAGCTGATTTTTTTCGCGATTTTAGGTTTGGTCCTATAGTAAAATTTGTTCGGAATGATGAGCATAATGACCCGTTAAAAGATCGCCATTACACTTACACCTTGTATTTCCAATTATTTATGTTATTCTTGACCGCCTTCGAAAACATCTCATTCATCATTTCATTTGTTCGTTAGGTGCACTCATTTTGGCGGGCAGAAAAACAGTTGAAAAATGGCGGGAAATCGTTTTTACTTTTTATTTTTCTTTTCTAAAATGTCATCTATTTAATGGTATCAAAACCAGCCAGATACAAACAGTAGAGCCAAAGAGATTTTATTACATAATTATATGATTTTATTTTTATTTTTTTATCTGTTTCAGCTATAATATTAACGTCATATTTCTGGGGATGGTTAGCTGATACAAAGGGCAGGAGAGCAGCCATGCTGGTTGCTATGTTGGTGTCTACTATAGTAGCAGTGATATCGAGTTTTGCACCAAATCTTGCATCTTTTGCTGTTCTACAGTTCATCTCTGCTATTTTGTAAGTAGATATTCCTTCTGTCTATTTTTTTTTTATTATTGTTAATACGTATAGAATTTGGTTCTAGAATTTCAGTTTCCAAGATAATCACACTAATATTATAAAGGCGGAAGTTTGTGAGTGTGTGTGTGTGTGTTTGTATGTTTGTTACTTCTTCACGCTCAATCGGCTGGACCGGTTTAGATGAAATTTGGTATGTAGATAGCTAATACCCTGGATTGATTACACGTATGAAACCGTGGAGCGCAACTAGTATTTACATAATTTAAAAGTCAACAGTCATAAAATAATAAAAATATATTCTAGTTTATGAAAATAAGGGGAAGTAATTATCATTACTTCCCTTGTTTTTCTTTCTTGTTTTTTGCGATGCGAATACGGAATTAATATGTCAAAAAATTCCGTATACACATCGCTGGCAAAAGAAAAAGTGCCAGCTTCTATGGCAGCATTGCCACGTTGTGCTTATGGCAATGCTGTTGGTCAATAAATAACCCTGCCCTCTGGTCACGTGAAGAGTCGAACCACTTGGTGATGTCTCGAAAAACTAAGTGGGCCCTCGGACCCCTTGGCCCTAGTGTTTCAACCACTTTATATTTAGATTATTATCATCAGAATGTATGTTTTAACCAAAAAAAACATAAGATCTCAAATCAACAGCTTTTTTTTCCTTTTTACATCTGAATTTATTTGTTTTAATTTACAGTATGACGGGGCCCTCAGCTGTAGTCTACACCTATCTTGGAGAATTCAATAATCTTCGTCATAGAGACAAGATGGTCGCATTCGGATCGTCTTTCATTGGAATTGGTACTGTAGTTTTACCATGTAAGTTGAAAACATCACTATCACTACAAACATTATAATACAAAGACCCCGCCGCGTCTGTCTGTCTGTGTATCTCAAAAACTGCTGAATGGATTTTCATACGGTTTTCCCCAATAGATGGAGTGATTCATGAGGAAGGTTTAGGTGTATAATTCATTAAAGTTTTTTTGTAAATTGACTGAAATATGACGATGATTGTTGAAGATGTCAGAAAAAATTATGCCGATAGTACCTACGTTTCCGTGGGATTATTTACGACCAACACGCGGGCGAAGCCGCGGGCAAAATCTTGTTTATACTAAAACTAAAGTTAATACCTAAAGCGTCAGATGGTCATGCTACTGTTACCAATATAAGGCAGTAATCTGAATAGGGACGGATGCCTGGGTAAAAAAAAAGAAATTCTATTTAGTCTGTCAGTCAGATAATAAAAAAATATTAACTTAGATAAAACGCAATAAAGTTGGGGAGTGGGGGCTCGCTACGTCACAACTATAACAAGCTACGTTTAAAATCTAGCAAGGAGTGACGTCATGCTACATTTTAACTCAATGTATCACCGTAATCTATTGATTACGTCAAAAATGAAAAAATCGTATTTTTTAATAATGCACATGAAGGACAAAAAAAATTTTTAGTCATCATCCTTCCTTAGTGATGATGATGACAATCATGATCAGCGTCATTCAATTTATTAATATCTTCTTTTTTTTTCCTTAGCTTTTGCCTGGCTGATCCTACCTCAAGATTTCTCCTACTACATCGACTTCTTGGATATTTCCTACTGTCCTTGGCGCCTACTTATCGTAGCTTGCACGATACCATTTAGCTTAGCAACAGTGTTCCTGTTCTTTGCACCAGAAAGTCCCAAATTCCTGTATGCTAATGGTCGCTACAAGGAGACTTTGGAAGTGGTAAAAACAATCTATGCTATAAACAATCACAAGCCTAAAGACAGCTTTTCAGTGAGTATTAAAGCCTGTTACAGTCCGCGAGGCCTAAGCTGAGCTTTGCATTTGTGTGAGTGATCACCAAAATGGTACGAGAGATGGAAACGATAAGACAAAAATGATGGTCATGGGGACCAACATTTTTGTCTTATCGTTTTACGTAAGACAAAATCTTCAATCGTCTTATCGTTTTACGTTTTACAACGATGCGACATGGTTATGGTCCCATGACCATACTTTCGTACTAAAAGAACAAAAGCCGATTGCCAGAAAGCAGTATAAACCGGTTTTAAACCAAATAAAGAACGCGTCGCGCTCTATGCCGGACGTCACACCTACACTATCTATGTGCACTCACACAAATGCACAGGTCAGCTTAAGCCTCGCGGACTGTACACATTATATCTACCCAAAAAAACGATACTATCTCGTTTATTTGTTACTACGATATCTTCTTGTAAACAAATCGATGAACTAGTATATTTTGTATTACAGGTAAAATCGCTGATTGTCGAAAGCCATATAACAAAGTTGAACAACGGCAAAGGTATAACCGCTATCCTTGCCTCGATGAAAGAACAAACATTGCCAATCTTCAAACCACCGCTACTTCCTTGGATTTGTCTCACCTGCTTCGTACAATTTGGGATATTTGCTGCGTATGTATTTAAACCTAGCCTAGAATCGCTTCTTTTTACCCGACTGCCGTAGGGCCCTACGGTAATATTTTTTTATAGAGTATGTACTTATGTGTATTTTTGTTTTGCACGCTCTGTAGCCTAAACGGCTTGATGGATTTTAACATTATTATGTGTCGTTAGATTTGTCTTAATTGTGGGAGTATCTTTATTATAAAGGCCTATAATAGGCTATACAATATTTATCTACATTGCATCTAGAAATCCTAAAAAAAAGGGAAGCGAAGGGTTTTTTAAATAATTTATGACAATATTGGTATCAAATAAAAGCTATAAATGAGACAATTCCAAATCTATATTAATAAAACTAAAAAGCTTGAAATAAAGCAAATTATTTAAAAAAAACGAATAGTTTGGAAAAGGCTAGGCAGATTGATTGATTGATTAAAAAAACTAAAAAACCCGAATGCAAAAACCCATAAACCGAAATGAGAAAACAAGCATTATAATCTACAAAATTTTGATATCGCAGGCACAAACAAAAGTTACACCATATTTCAGGTTATTGCTTTTTCCCCGCCTTTTTGTTTTTAGAAAACCTTCTTCAGTGATCTTACAATATTTTTGTGGTGTTTCAGAACAAACGGTTTCTACATCTGGTTCCCGACCATTCTTAATTCATTGGCTAGCCAGGATGTTGTTGACATGACAATCTGCAATGTCATTGAATTAACACGAAATAAAGCTGCTGCTGACGCTTTAAATAGCACTACGGTTAGTAACATAATCATAATCCTTCCATACAGGGTAAAAGTGGGATAGTTGCCCGGATCTCTCGCTCTCTCTCTGTGTAGTCGGTCCCTCATGTCTAAGGATCGTGGTCAGCTTCGGAGTTGCACCTGGAGCACATGATCCACCCCCACCGGTTTCTATCCAGAGCATCCCTTACCATCGTGTAGAATTTAGAGGACGATGGAGGAGGATGGAGGATCCTAGGAGGATGAACGACCCATAATTAAAATTGTGTTTTGTAAAGGTACTATCATCGCAGTTAATGTTAAAACTTATAAGCAAACACGCCCCACCCTTAGTACCACCCTTAACTGCGATGACAGTACGGTTACAAGTCACAATTTGAATTATAATTATGGGGCGTCTATACTCCTAGCTAGGGCAACTATCCCACTTTTACCTTAAGTCTGTCCAAAAGATTATCAAGTTGGTTTTTCTTGCGTTTTGTGTTATTAGGGTTCCGTACATCCGAATAAAAATCGGAAGCCTTATAGGAAAATCTATAAGAAGTCTATGGTCTTCAAATAAGTTGCTTAATCACTCAATATTGTGCATACAAACTTACTTTTGCATTTAGAATGCATACATTCTAATTGCAAATGTAGAATGTGTGCAAACTGGAGAACATGTTTTTCAACTACAATGTCAAGTTTGTTCTTGGGATAAATTCATCCCAACTACGGAACCTTTCATTGTGCGTGGTCCGACACGCACTTGTCCGGTTTTTTTATCAACCTGCTTACATAAAAACTTTTTCATTGCAGGTAATATGCGATGATACAATTTACACATCCACTTTCGAGCGTTCCATCTACGTCGGGCTAGTCTTCTGTTCCATGTACATCATCGTGGGGGTCCTCGTGGACTATGTAGGCAAGAAACCTATCCTAGTAGTGACCCTCAGCATTACTGGGATGTGTGGTGTTGCAGCCAATCTTACCTACAACCAGCAGGTTGCCGTTGTTCTGTTCGCAATCTTCCAAATGTCTGGAGCATGTATTGGACTGATGAATGCCGTTGCTGTGCAGTTGTTTCCTACTAAGTACAGGTATGTTTTTGGACCTTAAGGCTAAAGCGCCAGGGTAGCCCGCGAAATTCGAAATTTCTTACGTTTTTTTGCAATTTGCTAGTCAGTATTAGGTTATATGTTGATCTAAACATGATTCGCGGCCGTATCAAATATTTGTTTACAGAATTATAATCATCAATATAACTCTGTAAGTTCATATTACCCTATTGAATGACTATTTCATGAAATTATGAGAATTGAAGCCAATTCTAAGTTATGGTGGTGTATTGCTTATTCTAATGATTATAAATTCTGTAAAGCCATATTAGTTACGACCGCGAATCATATTTTAATCAACATACAACCTGACACTGACCTGCAAATTGCAAAAAACGTAAGAAAATTTGAATTTCGCGGGCTACCTTAGTGCCCCTTAAGAATATAATTAGAATCTTGTTTGTTTACCATAGCTATCAATAGTTTTAAGTCGATTTTTTTTCACACAGAGCAATGGCAGTTTGCTTGTCAATGATGTTGGGACGCACTGGATCGATGGTGGGATCCAACCTTATCGGCTGGTTTCTGGATGTCAGTTGTGGCGCTGGGTTTTATCTTTTTGGAGGTCTTCTTGTTTGTAAGTTTTATTATATTTATATTCCTACTTGACCACGTAAAATTACGTATAGAGTTTTAATGATCCTTGATTGACACTGCTAATATTGTTTTGTTTTAATTACAGTAAATGGCTTGATCTGTATTGCTTTACCAAATATGAAGAAAGAAAAGTTATCGAAATCGGAGACCGCTCAACATAGACAAATGCAGGAACCCTAGTCCACTAGAATATTATTCAGGAGATAATAAAAATGATAGAGGGGGTCATTCATGGAAAGACTGAAAGAGAAGAAAGTATCGCGTATTTTAATTTAAGGACAGAGTCTATTTGCAAAGCCAGCAAATCGACGAAGAAAGATGACGATAGCAGAGAGGTAGTTTCTCCCTCCCTACCTTGAAGATTAAAGTGTCTATGAAATAATCAGTATCGTTACTGTCTTTGTAAATTAATATCTTTATCAGACGACCGATAATTTAATAAAAAGTTAAAGACGTTCATGATATTTTTTTCATTGATACACCTTCAAGATTCGTTCAACAGAGGCTAAGAACAAAATCAATCAAAAGAAGAATAATCACTAAATTAAATCTAGAAAAAATGTCCGTCTCCATTGTCATCGAACAAAATAAAAAAATAACATCACAGCAATACTCTCGAACAGCAATATGGCCATTGCAAGAGATTGGATCGCGCGCTATTAGAAGTATTGAAGTCATAACGGTTTGCGTGACGTACTTCCAGTCTGTCTGGAGACACGATTCACTAGATAGAAGACAGGAAACTATTTGAAGACTTGAAGAACATTTTGAAAATAAATAACAGATGGTTAGGTTCAGATTTACTTGTGTACCCAATGCTGCATTTACCTAATAGCAAAATCAGCCTATAATGTTCCCACTGCTGGGACACAGGCCTCCTCCTCTTCGAGAGGGAATGGACTGTAATATACCACGCGGGCCCAGTGAGGATTGTGACATCTTCACATGTTTTTGAATTTTTGGTTCTAAGACTTGCCGGTTTCCTCACGAAGTTTTCCTTCACCGTTGTAGGAGAAACATTGTTTAATTGTTATATTCAATTCAATGTAATCATGAACAAAATATTCTCATTTATAGAAAGCATTTCAACATCGTGTGATACTCCCTGGTCGCGCCACCAAAACTTCTTTATATCTCATTATTCTTTGAGGTACAATTTTCTTCATTACTCATTCCGTATAGTACATAAACGGTACAATTTATCTACAAACACGTTATTTTGATTTTCCACTGTGGCGCGGCCAGGGAGTATCACACTTCAACATCGCTCAGATACGAAGAGGAAAATAATTAAAGAAAAACAAAAAAAACTGCCAAGGTACATCACTCGTAATCTCAGCTTAATTTCCCGTCGCGATCCTGTCTGTTAAGCCTGCAGTTTCTAGAATATTGGTTTTCTCAACAAAAACACATTTGTCTTTATTGTTGTTCACTCAAGAACTGCTCGTAGGATTTGCATAAACTATTCATTTTCATTTCACTTTATTTGTGAACTCAGTACTCTGTGCAAATGGACGACTCGAACGGGTTTAAAAGCATTATTCTTAACGGATATTTTCTTTTTATTTTGTTTATACTTTTACTACTCCCTTTTAGTTTGTTTTTTGGTTGTGGTAGCGAAACAATGGTTGCTGATGGGGATAAAAATCAATAGTAAATCAACGTCAGACAATGTCTGAAATTAAAAGGTATGACGGGTGCATGCGAAAGAGTTTTCATGTTTTATGTTAGATACCAACTCATTTAAATTCTGCTGGCAAGAGTTTACTTAACAATTTCAGTTTTGCTGGTAAAATCTTTAATCAAATCTAACCCTACGTATCTGGAAGAGATTTTATTTTCAAGCCGTAACATGGAGTGTTTTCTAAAGTACCCCCGGCAATTTCCATGAAATTGATTAAGCCATCACAAACGTTGTACAAGCGCAAAATATCCTATGCATTCCGAAGTGATTCGATAACTGGCCCGTCGTGTCCGACCCCTCCTATATGTAATTTTATGGATGTTACACCCTGGGCTGCGCCTTATCTAGTTTGGACACCCTACCGACGATAATACAGACTAAAAAAATACGACGAAAAATATTTACGCACTGAATTATGTATAATTTTTTTATGAATATTTTGCTACACTGTGGCTATTTAACATAGCGTTTAAGGGGTGTCTGGAATGTGATTTGTCGCTAGCCTCGGGCACAGGAAAAGCGCTTAATTGCCGTCGAGTAGGTATCAAGGATCCGACCAATGGGACGGCCTGCGTATATTGAATAAACTCACCTTTAGTGAGTCTCCATACCTGGATATACCCCAACTTTTAATCGAGACGTTCAGAATTAGGAAGTGTATTTGATTAGTTTACATGACACGACAATTTAATTGAATTTTTATTTGAAAGGGACTGGAATAAATAAAAGTCAGTTGAAAGATGGGTACGAACATTTAGCTTAAATTGAGTAAGTACCTGTTAAGCATAACATTGGTGGCCCAGTGGTAACGGTCGCGACTTACAAAATGTAGGTTGTAGGTTCGAACCCAGGTAGGCGCTTTACTTTGTGTAAATTATTTCTCACTGTTCTCAAAACGGTGACGGAAAACATAATGAAGAAGCCGGCATGTCCTAGAACCAAAAATTCGAAGCCACGTAACATCTACCAACCCTACTGGGGCCGCGTGGTGGATTACGGCCCGCTCTCTCTCACCGAGAGGAGGCCTATGTCCCAGTAACGGGAACTTCATAGGCTGACTGAGAAGCATAACATTATAAAGTAAAAAAACACGAACCAAACAATATGGTAAATGTATATTTCATTTGCGGAATACAACCAAAAGAAATCAAATCTTTCTACGACCGCAACCAAACCACCAAAACCACACCAATTCTCATCCGACAATAATCTACAACTTCAAACCACACTCTAATATAGCCACAGACATGAACAAAAACAAGGGACTTTAGTGGTAAAATATTTAAATATGGAATTGAAGCGATTTCAAACACACAACAATGTTGTGGTCTACGGCAGCGTTAAGCGTTACTAATATGGCGGAACGGTAAACCGCGTCAATTATGTCCCAATTTGCGCATTTAAAATTCATGAAGGGTAAACCGATTTAAAGGTTTATAGTGTGTGCTGAGCCGAAATTCACTTGCTTATCTTTACAGGCCACCTCTCCGGTAAAGAGAAGGGGAGGAAAAGATCAACACAGTAATAAAATTAATTGGAACTTCCCTAAACTAAACTCTTATGACGATTAATTGGGTGACACTTGCAAGTCATTACTGACAAAATATGTTGTATCCTAACGTCTTTTAAAGAACTGTGAGCTGTGTGTGTGTGTGATTAGAGAATTTGCAAAGCATATTATGACTTATTAGAAAGCGTGCAAAATTTAATAGTGTTGGCTTGAAAATGTTCCCTTGTGGTACTCCAAATGATCACTTAAGAAAATCAATAGTAAGTTTATCAACTCTGACGTATTAAATCATTTCACAAAACCAGCTATTTAATCTAAACATGAGATACACTATTTGGCAAGACTATTCCTGTCCAATATGCAGTATTGTAATCGAGACACTATCGAATGCCAAATCTCGATACAAGTATTCTCGATACTAATCTGACACTTCCCCAAGTTACACTTGACACATTAAGAGCGGGTCGAATGGACGACATACTCGTAGGTCGGGTTTAACAGGGCAATGAAGGTAATCAAACGAGCCAGTACTTAAGAGGTGTGTGATACGACATTCAGCATGGTTAGGATTTTGGAAGGTACAAGGTACTCGTATTATACACAACAAGTTTTTTTTTAGTTTTTAATAGCCAACATACTTTCGTCGTTAAACTGGGAAAGAATCGCAAATGTGGAGCTCATGATATTGAAACTCAAAAGCTGGATGGTTTAAAATAAGAATACTAACGCCAGTTAACGATCATCTACGTAAATAATGTATAGGTACCTCGACAAACTTAAACTATATGACCATAATACATACAATAATATTATATAACATAATATTGGCAGTCTATTGTAGGGTCAAAACAATTACCACAACTATCGAGGAACAAACAAATCAGCAGCAATTGTGTGTTATGTTTACTATAGACAAACAAACACACGAACGGAGCGTCGGAAACCGCAACAATTTGGGGCTACACTGAATGTTTGCTTAGATAACTGCAATATTTTACATGCTGCTTACTACCACCTTAGGAACCAAGTAATAAAGGCGACTTTTGAATGTTTTCTGACTTAGATAGGTAGGTTTTAAATGTAGACGACCCGAATTTACAAGCGGGTACAGCAGAACATGTTTGGGCTTTTCGAGATACAATCTTTCTGTTTGATTTATACAAAATATTGTTTTCATACTCTGCCCTTATAGCACGGTTGGGATGTGTTCTGGACCAGGGTCACATGCTAATAAATTTTCTAATAAAAGATGTGTTGACTGAAATAACATTGTAATTACCAGCAGAAATATAGGTGGATATATCAAATGATCTCAAACAAAACCTAATACGAATGTATAATATTTAAAACAAAAATGCAATAAATACCATTAGCCTGTTTTCCGCCCAATAAACAGTAGTGCTATTCTGTAAACATCTCACCGTGATAACTTAGGTGAAGTGAGCGTGAAGTGAGCCGTCATTCCACCTGACGCTAAGGGTTGACTTTATTGACAGCTCACTTTAAGATCACTTCACTTATATTTTCACGGTGCGATATTTACAGAATAGCACTACTGGACCCAGCAAACATACAACATTCATTTTTACTTTTTCTTACCCAAAAGACCCTAAGGACCAAAAACGTTATAATATTGAAAGATCCACTAAAAACTCAACTACATACAGGGTGGCCGGAACATTGACGTCCAAAAATAAAATTTCGGTCCCTCGTATCGTGGGGTATTCGAATCACCCCCATGTATGTTCCGCGACTTTTCATAGTTTTCGAGTTATGAATTTTTTTCTGAATGTTTGAAAATTTTCGACCTGACCAACCTAAAAAAATTCTAAAAAAAAAAGTAGAGGGTTTTATCGAGTTTCTTTTTTTGCAACTGAATTTTCATAAGTAGTACTTTTATGCATAAAATAATCAGCTTCGTAACTGTGATGAAAGTTATGAAAATGTTGATCTAAAGTGAAAAATTTACGTTCGGTAAATTATGACTCAAATTTTCAACTTTAAATTAAAAATCTTAACAGGTGATTTCTGTTGTATGTTATACTTATTAGGTGTGTACCTATGTACAAAAAGTTATGGTTTGTACTCTTTACTCTATTCTTGTCATTTTTAATTCCTTGTTCTTTTATAAAGCTGTTCGGTTCTATTATATTAAATTCATTTCTTCTAACATTATTCTTTTAATAAGTTTATTCCTCCAACACGTTATCAGCACGAAGAAGCTCTTATTTTAAAAGAAGATAATGTCTGGGAATAGTATGAATTTTCAAGGTATTCAGATGTTAAAAAACCGAGACGGATACCCAACCTGGAAGTTCAAAATGAGGATGCTTCTCATTCATGAGGAGTTGTGGACGTCCATCACTGGGTATGATGATTCTGATAAAACAGCGGATAATGTGCGCTCTCGTAGTGACCAGAAGGCGTTGTCAAAAATATGCCTTACGGTAGATGGAGGTGCAATTTCGCACGTGAGAAATGCGAAAAACGCTAAGGAGGCTTGGAGTGCTTTACAAAAAGCATACGAGGATAAAGGTATGGGTCGAAGGCTCTCTTTGGAGCGTAGATTATATAAATATACCTTGACCGATTTCCAAGACATAGAATCTTATATCAACGCCGTTATGAGTACTGCTCAAGATCTTGAAGATATTGGTAAGAAGATCGACGATGGATCTCTGGCTGCGATTATTCTCGGAGGATTGACATCTCGGTACGAACCGCTGATAATGGCTTTAGAGAATTCGAATGTTGATGTAACCAGTGAGTTGGTTAAGGCAAAACTATTAAACGAGTTTTCGAAAGACCCTCACCAGAACGAGGTGGCTGCGCTACATTCAACAGGTTCTACAAGCAAAAATAGGAAGTCTATAATCTGCTTTAAGTGTAGACAACCAGGACACAAAAGTCCCGAATGTCCCAATAAGAAGGACAGGAAGGCTATGAGTGTGTCAGGAAACGTTTTTAAAGGTACAGATTGCCATCATAATGAAAAGGTGGAACAGGCTGTTGTGAAGGAAATGGCTCTCTCTGCGCCGGCTGCAAGTTACGGGAAATGGATTATTGATTCCGGTGCAACCATTCACATGACTCCACACCGCGAGTGGTTCAGCAGTTATCGGCCAGTACAAGGTGGAACGATTACTGTGGCAAATGGACAAAAACTGGCGGCTGTAGGTATTGGTGATGTATCCATTGATACGGATACTTTGGCGAACAGAATAGAGAATGTAGTTCATGTTCCTGATTTGAACTGTAATTTACTTTCAGTGAATAAAGTAGTAGAGAAGGGTTACTCTGTAGTTTTCAATAAAGAAGGCTGCACTGTTTATGACTCTAAGTGTGATGTAGTAGACAGTAAAAATGTTTTAGCGTATGGTTCTGTAAGTAATGGGCTGTATACTGTCGATTGTTCAATTAAAATGTTCAATAATGTTTCAGCTTATGTGCACTCTGATTGTTCCAATTTTCAGCTCTGGCATAAGAGGTTGGGACATCTCTGTCGAATTGGCATGGATCTACTTAGAAAAGGTCAGGCTATCGGCGTGGAGTACACGGAGGTCGACAAGGAACCATGCATACCCTGCATAGAGGGTAAGCAGTCTAGAAAGCCTTTCAAAAGCTTAAAATACAGGAAGGCTACATCGCCACTTCAATTGATTCATACCGATGTTTGTGGACCTTTTTCTACAAATTCGTTTACAGGTAATAAATATTTTATTATTTTTATAGATGATTATACACGTTTTACTTTTGTGTATTTTATATCTTCTAAAACTGAAGTCAAAAGTAAGTTTTGTTCTTTTCATTCTTATGTCGAGAGACAGTTTGGTGGAAAAATAAAGACTTTGCGGTCAGATAATGGAACTGAGTTCATCAATAAGGAATTGATGGATTATGTTCAGTCACTGGGTATCGATTGGCAAACGACAGCACCTTACAGCCCTCAGCAAAATGGGGTAAGTGAACGGTGTAATCGTAGCATAGTAGAGAAGGCTCGGTCACTATTGTCACATGGTTTCCTCTCAAAAGCTTTCTGGCAGGACGCAGTGGAGACGAGCGTCTACTTGAAAAATCGATCACCACACCGCGCGCTTAGTGGTAAAACACCATTTGAAATGTGGTTTAATAGAAAACCCGATCTGTCTCATCTTAAGGTTTTTGGATGCAGAGCACTTGTTCATGTTCCATCAAGTCAGAGATGTAAATTGGACATGAAAGCTGAGGAACAGATTTTTGTAGGATATTCAGATGATCCTCATACTTATTATTTCCGGAATGCGGCAACTCCTAGACGGTCACTAAAGTCAAGAGATGTTACATTTTTTGAAAATAACTTTACTGGACTGAAGGAAAATATTGAGCCTATAGGTACTGTGAACTCTGATATTGTCAATTTGCTTTCCCAGTCACCATCGCCAGCAGTTTTAAGACAAGAAATATTGCCCTCCACTTCATCTGGGAGATGTGAGGTAGATGCTCCTAGCATAGATACTTCTTTCATGGATGCTGAGGATGCTGATGTTGAAATCAATGAAGCAGTCAATGTAGAGGTCAACAATGTTGATGATCAGCAGTCAAGTGAGGCTACAGATTCCTCAAATGAATCTAGTCGATATCCTTCAAGAGTTCGCAAACCACCGGATTACTTCTCATATAATACTCTGCTTGACGATGAGTGCGATGATCCATATAATTATCTAGCTGCGATTAACAGCAATGAGAAAGATAACTGGATTTTAGCAATGAAAGATGAGTACAATGCCTTAGTCAGAAAGGGCACATGGGTTTTAGTAGACAAGCCAAATCATAGAAAGTGTATTCCTTGCAAGTGGGTTTTCAAATTGAAACGTGATGCGAAAGGTGGCGTTGTTAGGTATAAAGCGCGCCTAGTAGCAAAAGGTTTTCGACAAAGAGAAGGTGTCGATTATCACGAAACCTTTTCTCCGGTTGTACGTAACTCATCGTTGCGAACCCTGTTAGCGCTTGCAGTGCAGGAAGATTATAAGGTCCGCCATATGGATGTGGATACAGCTTTTCTGAATGGCGATTTAGAGGAAGAAATCTTCATGACACAGCCAGAAGGTTTTGTAAGGGAAGGGGAAGAGTCGAAAGTGTGTTTTTTGAAACGGTCACTTTATGGATTGAAGCAGGCACCAAGAGCCTGGAATACAAAGTTAAAACAGACTTTGTCAGTTCTTGGTTTTATTCAAACATCTGAGCCGTGTATTTTTAAAAACAATGCGAACTTAGACTCCTTGGTTCTGGCTGTATACGTCGACGATTTAGTAATCTTGTATAAAAATGAAACTACGTTTGACAATTTCAAATGTCAATTTGAGAAATATTTTTCATCAAAAGATCTTGGACAAATTAATTTCTTTACGGGAATTAATATTTACCATGATAATTATGGAATGAAGCTATCTCAGAATACGTATATTGAAAAGTTGCTAAAGAAATTCAACATGCAAGATTGTAAGGGTGTTTCTACCCCAATGGTCAAGAAAAACCTTGAGCCTGGTATTGGTGAGTGTGAGTACCCTTACAGAGAGTTAGTTGGCTGTCTAATGTTTTTGTCTGTAAATACCAGACCAGATATAGCCTACACTGTGAGCTACTTGAGTCAATTTAACTCTAAATTTGATCAGTCACATTGGAATATTGCTAAAAGATGTCTACGTTATCTGAAAGCAACAAAAAATAGTGGTATTACATACAGGAAAGAAAAAGGTAATACTACAACTTTGACGGGTTTTTCAGACGCAGACTGGGCAAATTGTCCAACTGATAGACGATCCTACACTGGGTTCTATTATGAACTTGCAGGCGGCCCTATTTCGTGGGAAGCTAAAAAACAGCCCACAGTGGCTTTGTCATCCGCTGAAGCTGAATATATGGCATTGGCTACGGCAGTAAAGGATGCGTGCTTTTTAAAACGACTAATATCCGATTTAACAGGTAAGTCCCTTAACATAGTTTTGTATACGGATAGTCAGAGTGCACAAAAATTGGCCATGAATCCGGTTCACCACAATAGGACAAAACATATAGATGTTAAGTTCCATTTTGTCCGAGAAAAAGTGAACGATAAAACCGTTGAACTTAGGTATATGCCCACCGACAGGTTACCTGCAGATGTTTTGACGAAACCTTTGGGTCCAACAAAGCATCGCAGTTGTTTGCAAATGATTGGTATATCCTAGTTTTTGTAATGGTTTTCTTTACTAGTTTTATATGCTTTTTGTGTTATGAGTGCAATGCAATTAACTTTTTGAGGGAGCATGTTGTATGTTATACTTATTAGGTGTGTACCTATGTACAAAAAGTTATGGTTTGTACTCTTTACTCTATTCTTGTCATTTTTAATTCCTTGTTCTTTTATAAAGCTGTTCGGTTCTATTATATTAAATTCATTTCTTCTAACATTATTCTTTTAATAAGTTTATTCCTCCAACAATTTCATAATTCCTAAGTAGGCTTCAAGAATGCGCCAGACTCTCAGCTTTCATAATCATAAAAAAAATTAAGTACTTAATAGGGCTACTTTGTTTAAAATCGGCCTTCAAAGACAGCGAGGTGGAAAAATTCTTAAAATTACCCATCTGAGTAATAATTTTTTTTTGGCTATTTTCTCGTTCCTAAGGTTAATTAATGATAAGAATACTGAAAACTAACCAACAAATAGTTTCAGAGTTGGGTAAGAAAAGTTTTACGTAAAAAGTGGTTTTGAATAAAACACAGATGATAATGTGAAAAAAGTACTTAATTTATTTTTAACATTTAGAAAAGGTTTTCAAAGTGGCCACCACCAGCAGCAATACACATTCTACACCTACGTAAGAAATTGTCTGGCAATCGTCTAAAAGCGTCTCTGTTCTCTCTCACAACACGTTCAGCTTCTGCAATCAACTGCCTCAGCTCTTGTTCACTTGAACAGTCTCGGGCGTATGCTATTTCCTTGTAATAGCCCCAAATAAAGAAATCGATGGGGTTGAGATCAGGTGAGCGTGGAGGCCACCTAATTGGTCCGCTGCGTCCGATCCATCTGTTGGGGTATGTTTCATCTAAGTAATTTCGGACCTGGGTTGCATAGTGACACGGGGCGCCGTCATTTTGCAACACCATGGTTCGTCTGAGTTCGAGATTCACATCTGCCAGCAACAATGGAAGTTCATTTTCCAAAAAGTTTTTGTATGTTTCTCCATCAAGTCTGGACGGCAGTTCAAACGGACCAATTAGTTCGCCATTGAGGATACCAGACCACAAGTTAACGCTGAAGCGATGTTGAAATGTCGAAGCTATCACTTCGAGTGGATTGTTATTGCAAGTAAAAGAGTTGCACCCTCGTTTACAACCCATAGTCCACGAGAACGGATCGCGCAAAATTCATTAAACTAACATTTAAAAAAATCTCCGTGTTTAAATCTTAGCTTTCCTGCAGTCATTTTTGGTTAGCAAACTAAATAACCTTAGGAGCGAGAAAATGGAAAAAAAAAAATATTAATCAGATAGCTAATTTTAAGAATTTTCCACCTCGCAGTCTTTGAAGGCCGATTAAGGCCAAAGTTAGCCCCATTAAGTCCTACGTTTTTTAATGATTATGAAAGCTGAGAGTCTGGCGCATTCTTGAAGCCTACTTGAGAACCATGAAGTCACCTGTTTAGATTTTTAATTTGAAGTTGAAAATTTAAGTCTTAATTTACCGAACGTAAATTTTTCACTTTAGATCAACATTTTCATAACTTTCATCACAGTTACGAAGCTGATTATTTTATGCATAAAAGTACTACTTATGAAAATTCAGTTGCAAAAAAAGAAACTCGATAAAACCCTCTACTTTTTTTTTTAGAATTTTTTTAGGTTGGTCAGGTCGAAAATTTTCAAACATTCAGAAAAAAATTCATAACTCGAAAACTATGAAAAGTCGCGGAACATACATGGGGGTGATTCGAATACCCCACGATACGAGGGACCGAAATTTTATTTTTGGACGTCAATGTTCCGGCCACCCTGTATATGTTACACAAATTCTTAATTTATTCTTATCATTATATTCAACAGCTAGTTCCCAACAACAAGGTCAGTAAGATCTTTTGTTATTTCATTAGTCTTTTCACATCTGTTGCTCTGAAACTTGATGCTGTTGTTTCAAGTTTACTCCACAACCGATTTCATTTCATCGAACCACTTTCACCTCACAAAATACACAAAGATCCTTACAACAAAGTAGTAAGGTTCTAAATTGAATAACTTTTAAGAAAAGGATACGCAAATATGAAATTCATAATTTGACAGCTCACGATACACTTCCCATAAATTTTGGTAATAATGGAAAATTTTGAAAGCTATAAATAATATTATTATTGTGTTGTTGCTGACTGAGATTCCTGAACAAATATTTTTCAAAGGGCAGTTTTTTAATATACATTCTCGTTGAAATTTCTTATTTACACCGTAAGGTTACTCGGAAAAATCCCGTAGACTGAGTTTTACGGAAGCATTCCACTTTTTATATAGAAACAACAGCAATGTCTATACGTGACTTTTCACAAATATGTACAGTCCGCGAGGTTTAAGCTGAGCTTTGCATTTGTATGTGTGCACATAGATACATAGATAGTGTAGGTGTGACGTCTGGCATTGAGCGCGATTCGTCCTTTAACCGGTTTATACTGCTTTTTGGCAATCGACTTTTGTTCAGGCCATGACCAAAACTATTTCGCATCATTGTAAAACGTAAAATGATAAGACAAACATTTTGGTCATGGGCTCTCGTACCATTTTGGTGATCACTCACACAAATGCAAAGCTCAGCTTACGCCTCGCGAACTTGTACTAAAGCTATCTAAGGCAGGTACGCATAATCTATTATTTTTAACGACGAATTTGTATAAGTAATTAATTGTAATTTGTAAAAGTCGGGAGGCGTTGTGGGATACCCGGCTGGAACAAAGTTCTTTTTGCTGTATAATATTATATACTAATACCAATGATATTATAAGTAAACTTATAATATCATTGACTAATACAGAGCCACCTAGTATGGTCTCAAGTGTCAAGTGTCAATAGATTTTGTTTTCTAAACCAAAACTTTTGTCACTTTAAACTGACGGCATAAAGCTCTTTTGTTACGTAACAATTTCTGCCAGTTCACTCCTACCACAAGCAGCGTTAAATAACTTCAATCCAAAAATGCATATCAATTTACCTAACCTACCCACTAAATTCAGTTCCGAGGTGGGATAGGCGGCTTAATTTTTAGGGCTGTGCGTTATTTATCGCGCTCGTGTCACCTACACCTGCAGTGTGAGGCGGCACTTGCCGGTGCGCGCGACGTCCCTGATCAATGGCGTTGCTGTTAGGCTTCTAGTTAGGCGGATAATGTTTGGGAAATATGAAATAACTTTTATTGCGTTTAAATCTTATTATAAAATCTGACTGTGTTCACAGTTATTTTTTTCTGGTTCTCACGCAGTGGTCCTTGGTGGCGAAACAACTAGATAAGTGGATGTTTCCGGTACTGTCACAGAATACAGAATAGTACAAGTACAGAAGATTCTCTCCGCAAAATTATTTAGATAAATAGCGACTCTTGCTACGACACAATAAAGTGCAATTCAGGTCGTTAATTACCTACAGTTATATTCACCTAGAAGTTGCCTGTCTTTCTAACCTTATATCTTATACCTTCTGGCTCATTAGGGTTGTCTTCTTTTACGACGTGGCGCGTGAGCGAGTATCAAAGTTACGTGCGAGTCGGCAGCCCACACTGAATTGAGTTGACAAGTCGAGGCCGCCGCATACTTGTAGCTTCATACATAAAATGTAAGTTTGGCAATTCTTCGGGCTACGTCGTCGGTTACCTTGGTTCTCCTGCGGATCTCTTGATTTCTGATGCCCTCTCCATTGCCGTTTGGGTGACTTTTAGCCTTCTAATAAGGCCTATTGTGAGCGACCACGTTTCAGCGATTCCTGATTTACAGGGTGCGATTTAATTGCCTGTAGCATACCTGTTGAAGGAGTTCATTTTAGCTTCAATTTTATTGTATGCCTTAGACAAGCATCTTTCATTCTGTAAATGAGACTTTACAGGAAACAACTTCCACTGATCGATTTTTTCGAGTCCTGAAAGTTCCAACACTTTCAGCGGTCTCTGTGGTGGACACAGTTTAAGAGTTGGTGAACAGTTTACTAGTGTCGTGATGTCTCATGGCTCTTACAACTTCTTAATTCGTGTGCATTCTTCGATTAATTTTTAAACAGAAACCATTTATCAATATCATTCTCATGTTTTCATGAATAAGGAGTTGGTTTCTGGTCTAATCCGTTCCAGCTTAGTTAAATAAATGTTATTAGTCGTTATACAGCAGATCTAAACCGAGTTCAAGAGGTGTCAGTGTCAAAGAAAATAAATAATGAGACTGATAGCTGTTAAACGTGGTTTACGTAATGATCGGTGTTGAATGAATTCATTGGTGAAATCCGCACTAAATGAACACGGCTTAACATCTTACTCCCTTATTCATAAACTATAACGCTCTATACACATATTTTAGTTATAGAAGTGTTTTGTCAAATTCTTCCGAATTTTTGATTTGAGTTTGAAAGAAGAAGACAAAACACTTCTATAACTAAAATTGGTTTATAGAGTGTTTTAATTTTTTTTTTATGAATAAGGCCGTATGCGTCCATGCTACTTAAAACGATACAGATAAAATGCCAGATTCAAAGTTGAAACTCTTAGAACTCTCCAAATAAACCTAAAAACTAAAAGTCTATTAAACAAACAATCCCAAAAAAATCAAAACCGATTTTATTACTTAACCTATTCATTGTTATGTAAAAAACTTAAAGCAAGTCTCACGCGACGATTAGTATGTCGTATATATTTCATGGGAAGTATTCGAATCAGCTAAGTATTAGCATAAACAGAAGGCAGTAAAGCGTTGACGCCTGGCTTTGAGCGCCAGCGCCGGCGGTACCACCCGGCACCGAACATTAGGTTTTAAGGGAATTACGTCGCATTACACTCTAGTACCGTTAACGACGGAATATGGGATTATTTGTGGAAGCTTCACGATGTTTCACGACAATTTCTTGATGTAGAAAGGGATACAATCTTAAATGTTTTTGAGATGAGGGCTAAAGATTTGCTGATGGATGGGTATAATTCAGCGGATACATAATCAGCCCACTGCTGGGACACAGGCCTCCTCTCGGTGAGAGGGAGTGGGCCGTAATACACCACGCGGGCCCAGTGTGGGTTGGTACAAAACCAAGAATTTTTGGTTTTAGGGCATGCCGGTTTCCTCACGATGTTTTCCTTCACCGTTTTGAGAGCAGTGATGATGAAATAATTTACACAAAGTAAAGTGCCTGCCTGGGTTCGAACCTACGACCTATAACTTGTAAGTCGCAGCCGTTACCACTGGGCCAGCACTGCTCAGCGTGCTCTGTACTGCTCGCCGTTCAGCGGATAAATGTGTGATATTCTTTTTAGAGCTTCCCTGTTACATCTTACATGAAGTATTTCATAAACGTATTAGCTTGCAGGTTATTACCTGCAAGCTAATACGTTTACAATGCTGCTTGCAATGTTGCTATAAAGGTGTATTTTCCACACACACATTGCTCGCCGAACAGATGGCCGATGGAGCCGAAAGGTTCTGGAGTGGAGACTGCGTACCTGAAGACGTAGCGTGGGAAGGTCTCTCACAAGATGGACCGATGACCTTGTGAAAGCCACAGGAATCTGCTGGATGCGGGAAGCACAGAACAGGTCAAAGTGGCGGTACTTGGGGGAGGTCTGTGTCCAACAGTGGACGTCTTTTGACTGAAATGATGAATAATGAAGTGTTATGTCCATAAACACTTTAATCATGCCATACATACCGACAACTTAAAGCTATTCTTATTAGGAAGCGACTCTTATTGAGTATGTCATCAATATAGTTTAAGTTAAAGTACAAGTGTCTCTTCGCACGCAAAATTATCAAATAGAGTATGTTTATGTCTATAACTATATTAAACCACGCAATCCTAGTGAATACGTGACCCGATGAGTAATTTAAACTTGGCATATACTGAATGTACGGTTTAGATTAGTTGAAGTGGAGTGCTACCTATATGACAAACTCTACTCAAGTTTGTCTGCAAGCAATGCCAGATTGATGAACATATGTTATACTGGAATGCTAAGTAGAGCGATGTTAATTCTTGAAGAAATTGCACTCTGGTGAAAACATTCTTATTTAGGCTAGCTAGCCAATTTTCATATTAAATTTCTCCTTTTATTTAGGTACCTGAAAGAAGGGCTTGTGGCTAACTAATAACAGCCGTACGAGTCTATCGATAAGGTTAAACTACGCTTGCCGCGGTTGGTCCGTGGATGGATGACCGTCTTTACATACCAATACCCCTACTTGCATCGGAAAGCACGTTAAGCCGATGGTCCCGACTATCATTCGTGGATCTTTGACAGTCGTTATGGATCGTTAGTCTGACAACCAGTCTTACAGGAATACCCAAGTAATATGGCTTATCGATGTACCTGCGCAGAAGATGAATTTTCAAAGCGCGGGAAATGCTATTGACCAATCGGCACGCTCCACGCTTTTTCCTGTACCGCTATTGGTCGGTAGCTGCCGCCATGTTAGCGCGCGCCGCTTGACAGCCGCCATACTTGCGAGTGAGACGGAACTAACAGCTGCAGTGTATTATGAACCTTATAGTAGTGATATAAGGTTGATTGTAAGTTTTAGGTACTCTCGTTAATCTTCGGGGCCATACTTTCTTTTCCGTGCGAACGAAGATTCACGACGCGCCTTACTAGTTGAGTACTACTGTACCAAGGGGTAATACGAGTCGATCCATGTAAAATATATAATTCAGCTGCATCTGTGGAAGCCGACTCCAACAAAGTTGGGAAAAGGCTAGGCAGATGAATTAGGTATAAAAAAGCCGCACTTTCCATAATTATAGGATATCACCAGCTTTAGGATTGACATCATAACAAAGCGGTTATGAACCATGTGATTTATTTAGTTCATGAAACATTTAAGTACCTACCTTTAATAAAAGCCAGATTTTAAGACCTTTAATAAAGGCAAGGTTTTAAGACTAAAAACTTTTGTAGGCACAACCAAAATTTTTCAACACCCTTAAGTTACATCCCGACAGTAAAACTGCTCGTTTATATTTACGCATTCGAAATACCAGCACAGCACGCGGTACACTGTTCTCTTTTACGATCACAGTTATACTATCCCTCGGTACTCGGCATATTTACTTTTATTGCGCCCCGACGGTACTCGTATTTTGTTGGTGCCCTCGAATTCGGTGAAATTAAAATAACTTATAGAGAACCTTCCTTCCTTCCTTCTTATGATGAGCAAGTGATCAGTACGATAAAGACATCAAAAGTAATATCGGTCAATTAAAAGCCAAGCGAATTACACCTGTAAAACCATTAAGGTAAAGGTCAAGTCCAAGGATGGCGGTCTAACTCTAGAACACCGGTATCGTTAGGCAATAGGTTTTAGACACCAGTTGGAGTCCAAGCAGACCCAAACAAATTGAACAAGCCGAGCCAGATTCGGTTAAAACCTCATAGGTACCAGTTTTTTCAGAAAGGTCTTTCAGTATGTTTGGCCAGTAGTAATATGCTTGCAGCTAGTAAATTGTATCCATACTGGCATCTGCCCACGACTTCGTCCGCGTGAAATTTCTTGTTCCCCCGACCCACCCCGTCTTCTTCACACCGTATTACTAACTTCGTGTTTGCTTAGCGTTATTTCAGATCTTTATTCTTTTTGCTCGGCTCCTAAAGGTCCTAGCGTGATGTTAAATAGCCTACGGCCGTCCTCAAGAATTAGGCTATCAAATTCAAAAATATTTTTTCAAATCCGACTGGTATAGTTCCAGATATTAGCGCGTTTAAACATACAAAAAAATAAACTCTTAGATTACAGTACGTTACGACACCGTGTACTTATCTTCGGAAAACCCGAAACATAGCGAATAAAAATGTGACTATCGACCAATAGAAATTGATTTATATTCCCACCTGAATTATTATAGATTGACGCACTAATTCCGTCACTCCCTTATTGGACCAGTCACATTTAATTCGGCAAAGTTCGGTTTTACCGAAAATAAACGATGAACTTTGAACGTTGTCGTACTGTACAACCACCAATCCTTCGAGTGTGATAATACTGAGAGATAATTTCCGTATTTTTCTACTCTATTCAAACCTACATTTGTGACAAGTTTTGGACATTGATTGCGTCTTGAATTAGAACATATTTAAACGTTTACAGTCCATTCAATTATCTTACCTCTGACAACAGCAACCCAATATCAACCTTAACATAACGAAAATAAAGATCACTGTGATTTCGACAGACATGTCAAACCAACCAACCAACACCAACCATATTGCATTGGCAATAAAGATCACTGTGAGTTTGACAGTGATGCATAATCAGAGGTAAAACAACTGTGAACGGTCTGTAGTGGTACACATGTTTACCAAGAGGTATCTGAGATAACCTTCAGGTCTCAAATGCGTCTGGTCTACCAACCTTACTACCTGGCGAGCTCATGCCATGAGAGTTGGGGTGTAGTTAAATTAAAGAAAAACCCAACAAATAATTTATTAATCTATTTTTAGTTCTCCCGTCGAGTAAGGGCCGGATAATATCATAATGCAATAATGGTTTAAATTGGCAGATACAACGATGTCCACTTAGCTATTCCAGGAATTGTTACTAGCTAAGCCTTGGCTTGGTATTAGAATGCTAACCTTCCAGACGCTAAGTTGATGGCGGCCCATGTTCGTAAATGGAGAAATAAGGTAGAATTTGGGATTTATAAACAAAATTCGTTTAGGTATCTTCAATAGAATAAGGTAAAGAATATTTAACGAAAATTTTGGGTTTTTTTTTCGCTGGTAAAAAAATTAATCGTATTGATTCTTTAACCCTTCGTATGCCGGAACGCGGATCCACGCGAGACACAATGGCTTTTTAATTGTGCCTGCAATTACGGCATTCGACTCGTTAATATCAAATCCCAAATCCACCATTATTGACTGCTTACACTTACTTATTTATTTTAAATAAACCCCTGTCACCGATAGATTTCTTTAATGAAATTGGGTCACTAGGGTAACGTACCCAAACAGACCCAAACATGCTACAAGGGTCAAGGCTTCTCAACTTACTCACTAACCCCTATAAATAACCCTTTAGTTAAAGAAATCACACGAGCGGGAGTACTTTTATGTCGTAACCCATTGATACGACACCAGCCATTTCTTTCCCACACATAACGTCGTCGAGACGTAACTTACTGCGTCTGACATTAACCCGAGCTTACGTCTCTATTCGCATGGCAGGCTTAAAGGACAGAGATAAGAGATAATTCGATACGAGTGGATTAGTATCACGACACTAAATACAGATTACTCTGACGTACGGACATGGCAGTCGGGGGGTTATGCCGATACGGCCCAATGGCGTACATAATACGATCGTGTGTATTAATATATGCTACGCTCTGTTGTGTAAGATTATTGTAAGTGTCTGGGAATACGGAGACGGGATGAGAACGAAATATTATGTCAGCTGCTCGTCAATTTGAGGATTAATACGGTAGACTTGAGGCCAAACGAATAAGAGATAATGTTTCGTATTTGGTAAAAGCCTTAATATTCAGTTTGCTTTAGGGCTCAATCAATAATATTACATTAATTAGTTCATTGTGGTATTGTTCTGTCAAATTGTGTAATGGAGACAATTAAAGCGTTAACACTATATAATTATATTTATATTGTACTAGCTTTTGCCCGCGGCTTCGCCCGCGTGGATGTCGGAAAATATCCCATGGGAACGTTCATGTGGAAAACATAGGGCCGTCCGATATAACTGCAAACTCAAATCGCTACGATATATCGTTACCGTGTTTAGTAGGCATAAAGCTACCAGTTGGCATATTTTTTTCCGACATCTTCAACAGTCGTCGTCATATTTCAGCCAATTTACACAAAACCATAATGAATTACACTGAATCACTCCGTTCATTGGAGAAAACCGTATTTTCATACGTTCAGTTCCGTTCAGTACTTAGATAGATAGAACTACTACTACTACTACTTATACTTTTTGACATTATCGCATTCAAACAGACAGACTTACGTGGCGGGGGGACTTTGTTAATTACTTAAAATGTATTATGCCAGTCACGCTCTAATAACAAATAACTTTTGCCCGAGTGTCCACTCGTTCAAATAATTTTCTCGTAAAAACGTCGAATGAAATAAAGACTAAATGTTACCCCAAGATTCGAACTTAGACTACATTTCCAATCCCTTAAATCTCTTAAAAAAAGGTAGGTACACAAACATTTGTCAACCCCTATTGTACCCCTTAGGGGACGATTTTTCAAAAACGCTGTACCATATATTTCTTTATTTCCTACCAAAAGCATAAATTTGAGAATTTATTAACATTAAAATGTATGCTTTTGATAGGAAATAAAGAAATATGCGGTTCAGCGTTTTTGAAAAATCATCCCCTAAGGGGGTAAATGATTTTTCAAAAACGCTGAACCGCATATTTCTTTATTTCCTATCAAAAGCATACATTTTAATTTCAACATCCCTAACTTAAGACTTTAGACTTTTTTTGGAGTTTCCCATGCAAACTTTCATCCCTTAAATCACCCTCTGTAGGATTATTTTTAAAGACAAAAAGTATCCTATGTCCTTCCCCAGGATGCTATATAAAGCCTTGCCAAATTTTGTCGAAATCCGTGCAGTTTTGTAAATTTAATAAATCCACCCCTATTTTACCCCCTTAGGGGATGATTTTTCAAAAACGCTGAACCGCATATTTCTTTATTTCCTACCAAAAGCATACATTTTAATTTTCACATCTCTAACTTAAGAAATACTGAGTTTCCCATACAAAATTTCATCCCCTATATCACCCCGGTAGGATTATTTTTGAAAAAAGTATTCTATGTCCGTCCCCAGGATACCATCTATAGCCTTGCCAAATTTTATCGAAATTCGTTCAGTGGTTCTGGGGTTCCCATACAAAGTTTCATCCCCTATATCACCCCTGTAGGATTATTTTTTAAGACAAAAAGTAGCCTATCTCCTTCCTCAGGATGCTATATAAAGCCTTGCCAAATTTTATCGAAATCCGTGCAGTTTTGTAAATTTTAAAATCAACCTTTTTTTTACCCCCTTCGGGGATGATTTTTCAAAAACGCTGAACCGCATATTTCTTAATTTCCTACCAAAAGCATAAATTTGTTATCCCTAACTTAAGAAATACTGGGTTTCCCTTACAAACTTTCATCCCCTATATCACCCCCTGTGGTATTGTTTTTGAAAGTATCCTATGTCCTTTCCCAGGATGCTATATAAAGCCTTGCCAAATTTTGTCGAAATCCGTGCAGGTTTGTAAATTTTAAAATCAACCCCTATTTTACCCCCTTAGGAGATGATTTTTCGAAAACGCTGCACCGCATATTTCTTTATTTTCTATCAAAAGCATACATTTTAATTTCAACATCCCTAACTTAAGAAATACTGAGTTTCCCATACAAACTTTCATCCCCTATATCACCCCCTGTAGGATTACTTTAAGACAAAAAGTAGCCTATGTCCTTCCCCAGGATGCTATATAAAGCCTTGCCAAATTTTATCGAAATCCGTGCAGTTTTGTAAATTTTAAAATCAACCCCTATTTTACCCCCTTCGGGGATGATTTTTCAAAAACGCTGAACCGCATATTTAATTATTTCCTATCAAAAGCATACATTTTAATTTCAACATCCCTAACTTAAGATTTTAGACTTTTTTTGGAGTTTCCCAAACAAACTTTCATCCCCTATATCACCCCCTGTAGGATTATTTTTAAAGACAAAAAGTATCCTATGTCCTTCCCCAGGATGCTATATAAAGCCTTGCCAAATTTTGTCGAAATTGTGCAGTTTTGTAAATTTTAAAATCAACCCCTATTTTTCCCCCTTAGGGGATGATTTTTCAAAAACGCTGAACCGCATAATTAATTATTTCCTATCAAAAGCATACATTTTAATTTTCACATCCCTAACTTAAGAAATACTGAGTTTCCCATACAAACTTTCATCCCCTATATCACCCCCCGTTATGTTATTTTTGAAAAAAAAAGTAGCCTATGTCCGTCCCCAGGATACCATCTATAGCCTTGCCAAATTTTATCGAAATCCGTTCAGTGGTTTAGGTGTGAAAAGGTAACAGACAGACAGACAGACAGACAGACAGACAGACAGACAGACAGACAGACAGACAGACAGAGTTACTTTCGAATTTATAATATTAGTATGGATTAAACCCGAAATTGCCCGCTCATCAGACTGCAGATACAGAGACCTTTGAGTACCTTTCTTACAAAATAATGCTGATAATCATTTGGTAACAAGGATAAGCAGGTGGACTATTCATTATAGGAAACCGTATGGAAAAATACGCTCAATACCACATAGTACAGTTTAGGTGCAGCTATAAATTCTTAAAGCCCTACATAGAAGCGTGTTTAGCTCGGTCTCACGCACACCGGAGTTCAAACGCGCTTAGTTTATGTAGATTTATGACAAAATGCTATATTTAAATAAATTTTTATCTCAGTAAGTTCTTAACATATTTAAATACCTTCGATTTAAAGTAAACTTTACTGCATAATAAGGAACTGTTTACGTATAATCGTATAAAACAGAAAATAGACGGGGCTAGTTTGGAATTTTTTTCTAAAAATTTCAAGTAATCATGTTTCGGTTTTAATACAGCAATTGACAATTTAGTCAAATAACACATATGCAAAATCTAAATGATTTAACCAGACACATTTGTATCCCCTTAAAGAGATAAGCTGAAATTCGTATTTATAATCTTAATACAGCAATTGACAATTTAGTCAAATAACACATATGCAAAATCTAAATAATTTAACCAGACACATTTGTATCCCCTTAAAGAGATAAGCTGAAATTCGTATTTATAATCTTAATATATAAACTAACACAGATTAAAATAATAATATGTACATTGTATAAAAAAAGGAGTCAAAACGGTGTCTACATCACCTCCTAGCGTTCCATCATCTAAATACCACACGTTAAATTTTGAATTTAGTTTCTGAATAATTGGATGAATAGCTAAGCTGAAAATGACTGGCCCGATAGGGTCACCTTGTTGGCATCCAACTGCAGATTCCAAAACATTGTCCTTATATAATAATTTGGATGGGTACCTGTAACATTGCCACAAAAAACCATAAATTTCGGGTAATTCCTTTTTGACTTCAGCCAACAAAGTGTCCCTGTTTACAGAATTAAAGGCGTTTTTAACGTCAACCTTGAGGATGACCACACCTTTTTTGAAGTTTAAAAAGGTAGACAGCATGTACAGCAGCCTCACAGCCCCCCTTCGAGCCAAAACCAAGCTGCAGGGGCTGAAACTTAGCTGTAAGCGATTCGCTATACAACTTTCAGCATATTTTGGCTGCCGTACGCCTGTATGTGCACCCAACGGCGATGGGACGAATGCCGCCGTCCTTCTTGCGCAGGGCACATAGGTTGGCCCCGTACAAGACATCGATGACGGCCTCGTTCACACCGCCGGTGAGCATTAGGTTAATCAGGGCCGCAAGCTCCTTCAAAAGCGACTCACCAGCTTCCCCTCACTAAATCCTTTAGGTGCTGTGGTGTTAAGCCGTCGAGGCCGCCGGCGGAACCACTTCGGAAGGAGCTCACGGCTGCAAATAACTGCGGGGCCGAAACGTTTAGGAATGCTGAATTTAGGACGGAAGGGTCGGGGGGGTCGGGAAAGGTGAGACCATCCGCAGGCGCTGGGTGTTTACTCTCCAGAGCTGTTAGTGTTTCTGGAGAGTAAGGCGCCACCACATCGCTACTGAACAATATCCTGGCCGCAAAATATAAAATATATAAAAATAAATAAAAATAAATAAATAAATACAAACATAAAATCTTAATACAGCAATTGACAATTTAGACGAATAACACATATGCAAAATCTAAATGATTTAACCAGACACATTTGTATCCCCTTAAAGAGATAAGCTGAAATTCGTATTTATAATCTTAATACAGCAATTGACAATTTAGTCAAATAACACATATGCAAAATCTAAATGATTTAACCAGACACATTTGTATCCCCATAAAGAGATAAGCTGAAATTCGTATTTATAATCCAGCTCATTGCAAAAAATATAAATGGAAAACATACATTTGAAATAGCGGTAACATACTGCCAATAAAAACAAACAGAACGAACATACGGAACATATTCATACAGTTACACTGTTACGCTAATTTTTGTAAACAACAAGGAACAAGACCCAGTGGGACGGAATGCAACAAAATTTTAAACTACACAGAACTACTGCAGTGTTTTTAAGCCAATTCACTTTGCATTCGTATATAAAACAAATGGGTGGAAAATTCCGTTAAAGCTAAATGTGCACTAAATATAGTAAACGTCGAATTTTGTTGAAAATTTGTGGCTGTATCATGTTCTAAAGTTCTGTTAGTTCGGGCACTAAAACATGCTCTATTAATTATGAGAGTTTTAGTAAAATATTGTGAGTACGTTTGGTATCGTGATACGACTGTAACACGTTTTCGTGCTTCTGTAAACATTAGGCAAAATATAAATTTTAGCGTTCTTTGATATATTAATTTAATATTTTCAATGTTGTGTTTAAACAGGATGAAATTGTAAACATGCACCAAATCGAAATGGGAGATTGTACTCATCATTATGAACAACTTTTTAAACTCGTCAAAATGCCCCTACATTTTGACGAGTTTGATAAATGTACTGAACCGCTGATTTTTTTTTCACTATTTCAGTTTTGGTGTCATAGTAAAAGTTGTTCATAATGATGAGTATAATATCCCATTTCGATTTGGTGCATGTTTTAATTTTCTTTTTTAATATTTTTCAGCAATCAACCTACTTTGTGTTAACTATTTGTTTTTTATTTTCTATCATCATTATATAATAGAGTTTAGGAGACAGGGTTACATGATCTGTGTAGATCTATGTAGATATCCGTGTTTTGTTGTTTTGTACTCTTGTGTTGTGTACCTATCATGAATCTTGTGTGTGTAATAATATTATTCTTATTCCTAATAATACTATCGAGAATTTATTTTATTTCCTACCAGGGCCGCGGTGAAGATTAGTGTTAAATAATATATTCATCAAATTACCGCATTAATGTTTGCTTGAAATATGAATATAATCATAAAGCCCACACTAATTAGAAGTAATGGAGTAGCAACACTAATCGTAGAGTTCTCTTCCAAGATAAATGCAATATACGAAGGAAATAAATACAGTTTACTTTAATTATGCAACCGCACGTACTATTAATTAATTTATGTAACTAACTTGTGTCTGCAGTAATGTGATATTACTCGTTGCACTTAGGGGGTTGGGCCACAGAACAAGTAAATTACAGAAGTTTGACGTAGCATAGGATTAAGGAATAGTCAATCTGCCTAGCATTTTCCCAACTATGTTGGGGTCGGCTTCCAGTCTAACCGGATGCAGCTGAATAAAAGAGTTAGGGCCAGGGTATTAATTTAAAGTTAAGATGTAAGTAACATTTATTATTTATTTATTTTATTTATTTGGCTCACCAAAAATTTAATACACTGATGCAAAAATATGAGATACATCCAATATACATATGTATAGACCAGTGTACCAATTTCTAAAGCTATACTTTACTTTTCTTTTTTTTTAACTTGTTTTCGTGAAAAAAAGTTGTAATTTTGGTCTACAATATCTCTGTAATCAGAAGGTTCCCAGGAAAAGTCCAGTACAAAAAAAAAATGAGTTTCTCTCGGCTTCGTTAAGCGTTTTTTTACAGTCGTTAGATAACATACGTAAATAACAAACTCAACATGCCCGCAACATTGCATGGAGTATTCAAAAGAGACAAAGAAGCTATAAACTCACTGAACGGATTGCTATTGAAACAGAAAAGTACGGAAACGCAATCGCTTGAAACAGCATTTGATGCAAAACTGAAGGTTGCACAACGGAAGTGGAGACGACTTCGAAGTTTTTATCTTCACTTCTTTGGCTATGCAGGTTTTATGTAAGATTTTAAGTTTAAACAAACATACATAAACTCACGCCTTCTTCCCATGGGGGTAGGCAGAAACTACAGAACGCCACCTGCTACGATCCTTACATACTACTTACTCCTTTTGCCTCGATCATACGTCAGACACCCTCACCGGTTGCGAGTACTACGCACCTGACCTTTCTGAAGAACATCTCCAATAAGGTAACTATATGTCTTCCTAGGGCGTCCCTCCCGGCGTTTCCACTCACAATCACATTAACTGCCTTATAAATAACTTTGTTAGTCGCTGTCATTCATCCTCTCAACGTGACCAAACCATGCATACTTACTCTTTTCAATTTTTGTCACTACATCTTCTTTTAAACCGCATCTTCTGTTTTGTCCAAGTTTAAATTGTGCATATTTACGGGCATTTTGGTTACGATGACTTTTGGTGCGAAGTTAGTGAGTACGTCTGAGTGCGCCTGTTTGTAGGAGGAGCCTTTATGATTATCAAATGGATTGAGAGGCTTTAAAATGCCTTCTTTACTTGTTCTTAAGAGAACAATTAACTCTGTAGGTAACTTAACGCAACCAAAATTAACTTTGTTTTCATTTATTTCTTTAATAGGCATAATTATTTTTAAATAAAAATTAGTATTATTAAAGAATTTTGAAATAAATTAAATATAAAATTAGTTAAAAGTACCTAATTGAGCCCCATAAGGTGTTTTTAAAGCATGAAGGTATCTGTAGATCCCCAATCAGTAAATAATAAATAATTTAATACATACTTCCAAAGAAGATATTTGAGTGAAGTTATATTACTGTGTTTCATCAACACAATGGCTTATATTCTGTTTAAACTTTATAACAATTAATAACCTCAAATTATGGCACACGCGAGTGTTGTGAATATTAAAACTTATTTGAATTAAGATGGAGAAAGAAGGAATTATGATTTGTTTTCTTAAAACAGATTAATGCACCATTACATTTATGTCTGAAGTTGAGACGACTCGTACTTATTAGAGCTATAAAGACAGCTTTTATAACACTAGTCAGACTAATTTACTGAAAAGCATAATGTTGTTTATACAAAGAGTAATTCGCATTTTATATCCTTTAGTTTTGTTTTGCACTTTATAAATTACTTAATTTAATTTTTTAATCTCTAATAATGAATTTTTCGCTAATACTAATATGATATTCTGTAGATACCACAAAAGGTTAGCTTAGAAGTTAACTTAAAACCGAACAGAAATACAAAACGTGGTTGTATTTTTTTTTCGGTTACAACCGCACGGGTTGATCGATCAGGTTAAGCTACGCTTGCCGCGGTTGGTCCGTGGATGGGTGACCATCTTTACATACCAAGACTCCTTCGTGCCTCGGAAAGCACGCTAAGCCATTGGTCCCGCCTGTCATTCATGGATCTTTGACAGTCGTTACGAGTCGTCAGAAGCCTGAAAGTCTGACAACCAGTCTTACTAAGGGGTATCGTATTACCCAGTAACTGGGTTGTACAGTTCAGATAGGCAGTCACTCCATGTAAAATACATCATTCAGCTGCAACCGGTTAGACTGGAAGCCGACCCCTACATCATTGGGAGAAGATGATCAAGAGATGAAGATGTAGTCTTACTTAAGAACCGATCAAAAACAATTTCGGCGCAGTTGGTGACAACAAATGGCTGACTCGACTTCTGGGGCCGTACTATGACGTGAAAAAAGATCATGGATCCATCATGGTTCCAGTGTGAGTGAGAGACGGAGCTATATTCATTTAATTGTACTTTTATGCTATGTCTTTTGTATGCATCAAATCAATGTTTTATCTATTTATTTAGTTTACAATTTATGTACACACAGAAAAGTACATAGTGATACATGATACTTATAATTAGGTACAAAGGTACTGCTTATTTCTATAGAAATTTCTTCCAGCAGACCTGCGAAAGGAGAAATGAAAAGAAATGTAGACAATAGTGTGTGAGAACAAGAAGAGAACACATGATTAGTCGAAGTCTTAAACTAAAATATTAAATAAATAAAATAAATAAATATCCTTGGACATTTCACACAACGCCATCTAGTCCCAAGCTAAGCAACCTAATGCTTGTGTTATGGTAACGAGATGGCTGATAAACTACTTATATATATTTTTTTTTTTGTAAATACATACATATTATAGATAGAAAAACACCCAGACTCGGAACAAATACTTGTGGGTCGTACAAATATTTGTTCCGTGCGGGAATCGAACCCGCGACATGCTGCGCAGCAGTCAATCGCTCAACCACTGCGCCAACCGTGTCGTCAAATACACATATAACGCAAAACAAAAATTAACATATACGTAAATAAATACATAAAGCTAAAATATACAAACATACATATACTATATATAAATACTCACATTTGAGAGTCTCACATCTATCTATCTATCTATTATACGACCTATAGCACCATCCTTTTTCATACACCACTTTTTCATCCACGTCATATTACGGCCCGAGGGCTCCAGTTCGCAGTTTTACAAGGACCAAAAACAAAACAACAATAACCTACTCAAAATTAACACAGTTCCCACAACAGGCAGCTGACACATATCACATTTTTAATCTGTAGTAAAATTATTGAAAACGTTCCATTATATCGTCGTGTGGCGCCAATGAAATATGCATGACGTCAGAGCGCAGCAGTCACAACACGCGCGACACGACACGACAACAATGTCCGAAACTGTGTTGTGCTTGTTTCCTATTGTGTGACGTCATCGCTGCGTTTATTAACTTGGAATGACGGAGACATGATGTGTATGGATGATATACACAGTGGATGTTGTTTCAATTGGCAGCTGCTTAATTAGTCTTTCAATAATTATAATACATTAAAAAACTGGCCAAGTGCGTGTCGGACCGCGCACAATAAAGGGTTCCGTAGTTGGGATGAATTTAACAACAAAGTTAACATTTTAGTTTGACAAATATGTTTCCCCCATACATTACAACTACAAATGTAAGTTAGTTACGCACAATATTGAGTGATTTATCGAGTTTTTTTATGACCATATATTTTTTATAAATATTCCTGTAATATATAGGTATAGATAGAGCTATTCTCTGTATTTTTTTCAAAATTTTGGGCTCAGCAGTTTCGGAGATGAGAGAGAGAAGAGAAGTGTTAAATTTTCTTAAAATTTAAGAAAATTTTAAATCTTTAATAACTTTAAAACTATTATTTTAAAATTATAAAATAAATATATCTGAAATCCTCATAATAAGTTCTTTCATATGATATGTCATGGTACAGTCAACGGCCAGAAGTCCACTTACACCGCAATGACCATTATCGCCTGCGCTATACGGGTTGCGGCACTTATACACACATACGCATATTTATCCGTGTGTGCGATGGTCCAACGCTAACAAATTAACATGTCGTGTAGCATCGCTACGAGTAGTTATAGATGTGGTCAATGCTAGACAAGGATGACAATATCAGTAACTTGTTTTTCTATCGCCGTCTGATTATTTTTTTCATAGTAATGCAAAATTTCAACAAATGAATGTAAGTTAACATTAGCTAGATCGATAACGAGGCTGCTCTCGCTAATGTGATCGGGATAGATGTGAGTTCGAATCCGAGTTGGGCCAGTTTATTTTATGTTTTATATAATTATTATGTTTTAGTAATTTATTTTGGTAAATTACTTTGAACAAATATATATTACATGGGTAATTTATTATTATAATATGATAATAAATGAAACAAATTTTAATATGGTAACACTGTAATATTTTTTATATAAAAGAAATCCTTTAAACTTACTTATGTTATTATTATAGTATTGAATGTTAAAAAACACATTTTAGGTCATGAAAAGAGGATACTGAATTGAAACTTAACCTCAATATCACAACAACATAAATACTAATTTGTTAAATTTACGGCCACTATGTCCCCTGACACAAAATTACCCTACCTGTTTAGGATTTCGGTGAATAGGACAATTTTATTGTCTTGCACAAAACTTAAGATATTTCGGACCGTAGGCAATTGTTCAACACTTCCACATAGTTGACACTGTTGGCTCACGTCGATATAAAACTTAATTCACCGGGCCCATGAGCACTTATCCACCCCCACATATTCACACTGATTCTGCCTGACTCCGTATTTGGTCTGACATTGCCTTCAGACCAACGCGTGTTATTTTACGCCACAAATGCAGCCTTCCTTTTTGGCACAATTCAAAAGATTTTTCGTCGGTGAATATTGTCGTCTCCCAATCAAAGTCCAAATATTCCCGGCCAAAACTTAACCTCTCCTCTTTATGCCGTGCATTAAAAACGGTTCCTTAGCGTTGGCGTTCGGTGATGAAGACCTTCGGCATGGAGTATGCGGCGAACGGTGCGTACTCATCGGCAAAACGCCTTGTTGGGATGAAACCATTCGTTTCATATTCAGCTACCATATAACGTCGCTGAGGCTGGCTAATAAGAGGTGGTCTTCCGCTTCTCTCACGACTCTTCAGGCTACCTTCTTCCTCAAATCTCTTCACCCAACGACTAACAGTCTCTCCCTAAAAAAAAAAAAACTTTATTACACACTTGCAACAAGCGACTAATCACCACTTTATTTTGTAGGAATCATCACATAAAATAAAAATAATAAACTTACGCATAAGCCGGTTCCATTCGATATTTGAGATATATTAAGGCCATTCGAATATGGGGCCACAAGATTTGCCTTGGCTTCAATACCAATATTAGCCTGCATATTGAATTCAGAAGAATACTAAAATAGCAACAGCAAGATAACACAAACGCTCGTAATAACGCTCACCAACCAACAACAGCTAATAGTGGAATAATTTATGTGAACTAGTGAAGTAGTTAAAATATGAAGGTAGATTTACAAAGTGAAATTATCACTTTGTTTCAAATCTACCCTCATATTTTAATAACGACGCTAAGATTGAAAATAATTGTAAAACGAAAGAATCTTCCTTTAGTTGTGGAATATTTAACATTATTTGTTAGCAACTCTGGCATTCTTATTTCACATTTAATACTTAAAAAATATTTTTCATGTTTGATGTGAGACTCGAACCCGAACGTTCGTCATGCGAGGCACAGTGATAACCACTTTGGCCACCGTAACGCTTACGACACTTATTGAAATTTGTAATAACAATCATAAGCGGGCAACAAGTTGCCAATGTGTAGTGTTGTCGAACGTTCTTAAAGAAGAAGGTCATAAGTACAACTAATATTGCTATGCCACGGTTTTGTGAAATTGCTAGTCGACTTCTGGCTGTTACTGTACCTACAGTTTGCATAACTTTTTTTTTAATTTACTAATTTTTCCTCTAAAAGTGACCCCCATATTCAAAATTCATTTATTTGAGTTACACGTCCGTGTGTGGGTCACAAAAATTATTATGTGTACGCACGGCTACAGATCAAGCTATACATTTCCAGTATAAGCTGATCTCGCATTGTATAGGATTTCCTTACAGAGGTCAGTGCAAACTGGAAATGTATAGCTTGATGTGTAGCCGTGTGTACCAAATTTCAACTTAATCGGTGCAGTAGATTCGGAGCAAATCGGCTGTGACAGACGGACAGACAGACACACGAGTGATCCTATAAGGGTTCGTCAATTGATTACATTTTTCAAAAAAGTGTCTTTTCATTTACTTAAAAATTTTGGTCACATGTGAGCGAGAGAGGTGACATAATGCGACAGACCTCTTAAATCTACTTAATTGAAAAAGAATCGCGTGTTTTTTTTTCTGCTTAATCATTTCCATCTTAAACTCACTAACGAGCATGTCGAATATTTATTACTATTTACTGTGACCCACTAAAACATCAACAAACTTACTAAAACAGACTCGAACTGCACAAAATTCATAAATCAAGTAAAATTACATCTCTAGCGGGCGAGTCATACGGTGTAATCTTTATTAGTGGAAACTTTTCACTCTGTATTAGTCCCCGGGTCCTCGTTCGCTTTACAAATTGTTTTACTGCATACACACACGTGAAATAAAGAACGAAGTCAACTCTTGTTGTTTCTGAATGGATATTAGAATAATAATGGTTTGAAAAATACTGGAATTAGGGACGAACAAAGTTTTAAAATACCAATTGATATTTTAAAACTTTTTTCGTCCCTAATTCCAGTATTTTTATTATTTTTATACCATTCCACCTCTAAAAAGCTTATTTTATTCACTGAAAACAGTGAATAAAAAGCACTTTTACTCACTGTTTTGATGTTTGAAAATGGAACACACCAATGTATTCGGCCACAGATTTAGAGTACCTAGGCTAGATACGGCATGTTATTAGATAGTATGAAAACCGAGCGTGTCATCTTTTTTATACCTACGATAACTTCACCCCAGCCATTTAGTGATGTGCTCAACGTGAGCAGAATTGTTTCAATCGCTAAGCGTCACTGAGCTAACAGACTTTTTTTAGTACGAACGGTCGAACATGCAGGGCACGCTTGGTCGTGGCTTGCCGTATCTAGTGTAAGTGTAGTCTTTGTATTCGACCTATATTGATATGTTCTAAATTCAATTTGATTGGTCGATATTTTCGACAAGGAGTTTAGCATTAGAATAAAAACTGTTTTGTGTTCTTTGCTGTCCTTAGTAAATTGGCGCTATTTTGAATACTGTAAGTTGTACGAACACAAAGTTTAGTGTTACTATTTAATTTTGTATTTGTTTAGTGTTGTTCTAATCGATTAAAAATGCATTCTAGTGATGAAGATGTGTTAACACCTGAGTTTATGAAAGAGAAGGCGGCGGATATAGTGGAAAACTTGCTACCCAAAAAATCACTGCTGGTTTACATCAAAGCCTATTTAACTTTCCTTTTTCTTCATTATATGTCTATTTTCACTTAAATCTTTCTTTTTCTCGTAGTCGTGGTATAAAGTATAGTATGCAACTCTTGAATAAAACGGATTTATATCGAGGGCCATGAATCACTCCCGTCTCTCAGGATTCTAACACTTGAATCACTCGCTACGCTCGTGATTCAATCATCATGAATCACTCCCTACGGTCGTGATTCAATTCTTAGCATCCTTCACTAGCTCGTGATTCATCTATGGCCCTCGCTTTAAATCCGTCCTTTATTCACTAATTGCATAATATACTATTGTCTTTGTTTGTTCCAATTTTAAAATGTGTCTCATTTTAAAATCACTCATTATGCACTATTCATTTTTGCACGACTAATATGAGGTAGATTTTACAAGGATCAACTAGTTTATTATTACACCTTATTGTATGTACACACGGCTATATATCAAGCTATATATTTCCAGTATAAGCTGACCTCTCATTGCACGGAAATCCAATACAATGCGAAATCAGCTTATACTGGAAACTTTAGCTGGATATGTAACCGTGTGTATCTACAATTTATGCAAATAGATTTTAGTTACTCAAAACTGAGAAAAAATGTTCAAGACACAATATTATAGAAAAAATTTACATGTAGTCATTTTAATTTACAACAAAAGATAAGAATGTCATGCCAAAAATGTCATAACGCACAAAAATCCGGGCGTACGTTACTGGGAACGTAACGCGTATTGTAGGTTCACGTCGCCCTGCACGCGCTCAGAATATTTTGCATCACGAAAAAAATTAAAAGCGCCCCAAACGCCGTTCTTCGTATTCAATTAAAATTTCATGTAACTTGCGTATGTAGGTAGGTACACGTGTTATGATATTACGGTGCTGTTATTTTTACACGGTCAGGTGCGAGATATAATCATTTATTTTGTCTCGGTTTTGTCATTTGACGGTTTTAATAGGGATGATAACTAAAAATTGTTTTGTCGTTCATTTAGGTTATTCAAAAATATTGGACACGTATTTTTCATTTTTTACAATATTCTAAAGATACACACACACACACACACATGACACGGTTTTTTTTTGTGTAATAATAGGTCTTTACCTATGAAATTGCCGTTTTGTATGAAAAAATTTAAACGATTTTTTTTCATGTATTTTTTATTTGTATTAATCGAAGTAATCACCCATGCAATCAATGCATCTTTGCCAACGCGGTGGCAGTTTATTGATGCCCTTCTTAAAGAAATCAGCTGGTCGGGAGGCAACAAATTCTTCAAAGGCATTTTGTACTGCCTCTCGGGTATTGAATTTTGTTCCTGCCAAGAAGTTATCCAAATTCTGGAAAAAGTAGTAGTCTGTAGGCGCAAGGTCTGGTGAGTAGAGCGGATGACGGAGAGCTTCCAACCCCAGTTCTTGCAACTTGGAGACCCTCTGCTGTGCAGTATGAGGTCGCACGTTGTCGTGCAGGAGCAGCGGAGACGAGCGATTGACCAATGCTGGTTGGAGATGTGCCAGCTTTTCCATCATTGTGTTCAGTTCTTCACAGTACACATCTGCAGTAATGCTCACCCTGTTTGGTAAGAAGCTGTGATGAATCACACCGGCGCTAGACCACCAAACAGTGACCATCACTTTTCTAGGGGTAAGTTTTCGTTGAGGGCATTGTTTAGGTGCTGAACCAGGATCCAACCAACTTGCTGAGCGCTTGCGGTTATCAAACAGAATCCATTTTTCATCGCAGGTAACAATGCGGTTCAAAATTCCTTCATTTGTGTGTCTGTTGAGCAGTGCAAGGCACGTCTCGACGAGTACTTCGCGCTGGCGATCATTGAGTTCGTGGGGCACCCATTTGTCAAGCTTTTTTACCTTGCCAATTTGACGCAAATGGACCAATATTGTTTTGACGCTAACGTCGAAAGCTGCTGCTAATTCAGCCGTAGATTGTGTATCATCAGCTTCCACAATCGCCTTTAATTCGTAATTGTCGACCAAAGTCTTCGGACGACCGCGAGGTTCATTTTTCAGGTCGAAATTTCCAGAACGGAAGCGAGCAAACCAATAACAGGTGGTGCGTTGGTTTGTAGTGTTAGCTCCGTAAACGTCGTTGATGTTGCGTGCCGCTTGTGCCGCGTTGCTGCCACGACGGTACTCATATTCCATAATTACTCGAATTTTTAACGTATCCATGATGACGAAAAAGATTGAAATGCGATGAAAATGTAACACTAATCAATAAACAAATGACTACTTTTGGAAAAAAAAATCCATGTTTTTAAAATAAAATTAATTTGAAATTAGAATTCTTAGCCAAACAAAAATTATTTTGATTTGAAATGGCCAGTACTGCAGAACGGCAATTTCATAGGTAAAGACCTAAATACAGGGTGACTGAAAACATGCGACAAAATTTAAAGGGTTGTTCTACCCATCAATATGAACAACTTTCACTATGGGACCAACTTTGAAATCGCAAAAAATATCAGCTGTTTCATATATTTGATCGAGTAGGTATTGAACTTTTGTAGGAAACCGCTGGTTTTTTTTTTTCGTGATTTCAAAGTTGGTCCCATAGTGAAAGTTGTTCATATTCATGGGTAGAAAACACCCTGTGAAAATTTGGCTGGTCATTAAAAAATCACCCTGTAGACACGCCTAACTAGATTTTATACGTAGAAATGACGTAGCGAGCCCCACTCCCCAACTTTAATGCGTTTTATCTACGTCATTTATTATTAATATGATATAGCATTGAAAACGTGTCTAATATTTTTTTATTATCTGACTGACGGACTAAATAGAATTTCTTTTTTATTACCCCGGAAACATCCATAATATCTTTTATGGTTTCAACTACAAAACAATCAAAATGCAATAATTTATGATATCAACAATTTTAATTATTAAGATTATTGTTTTTATCTTTTCAACAAATTTATTGATAATTATGGATCAATAAATCTGTTGAAAAGATAAAAACACTGCGTTCACGACGTTCTTGTGAACGTCAGTATAAAATGCGCAGAAACTTAAAAAGAAGTCAACCACCTATTGCTTGTAGGTACCAGAGTAAGTTTTCAACTCAAATATGTAATTTATTTGCCATGTAGTATGTATGTTAAATATAGCTTGTTGAAAACTCAACATTAAATGGCGTCGCATGATTCCTCGTAATAAAGGCAGCGGTTCACTTCACGCGTTGAATTTATTTTTACACAGTGCCGGCACATATTTAATCTGATGACTCAGCGTGTGTTCCATGCCTTACTATTGTTTCACGATCATGATACTCGATAGTGAAACCATTTTTTTTTTTTTGTAATAAGGAGCAACTTTTCGGAAAAATGGTCCTAATTAATGAATACGGTTCAATCATGATGTCTTGTATTATTTTCAAAATTATTCGATAAAAATTATTCACTTTACGATATGGTCGGAATATTCTATCGACAAATCCAATTCCTTTCAAACCCCAAATCCAATCAAATTCTTAGTGATTCCAATAACATATTTTCCATGAAATTAGTGACTACTTTGTAAAAACGAATGCGTAGAAAAAATACGCGTCGACTTAGCCTCCTTTTTAGGGTTCTGTACCTCAAAAGGAAAAAACGGAACCCTTATAGGATCACTTGTTTGTCCGTCTGTCTGTCTGTCTGTCTGTCTGTCTGTGAAGATCATTTTTCTCAGGAATGCGTGGAGGTATCAAGTTGAAATTAATAAAAAATACGTAAGTCTGTGGTCTCTTGAGTCCTAAAAAACTCAAGCCAACTCATTCTAAGTCAATGCAATAAAAACATACGGCCATTTATACTTTTATATTATATTTACTCGCAAGTAAATCAAAACCTATAGGGTACATCCCGTTGTTCTAGAATCATGAAATTTGGTAAAAAGCAAGGTCATACAACACAAATAAAGGAAAAAGTCCGAAAATTGTTAATTTGTAATTCTATCACATAAAAAAAATGTTCAAGTCTGTCAGTCTCTCAAGACCCTTTTTCTCAAGGACGCGTGGAGATATCAAGTTGAAATTAATATTAAATACGTAAGTCTATTGTCTCTTAGAGTTCAAAAAAAATCAAGCGTCTATGTCAACGCAATAAAAAAATACGGCCATTTTGCGACACATTATTATACTCGCAACTGTCGCCAGTAAATCAAAACCTATAAGGTACTTCCCGTCGTCCTAGAATCATGAAATTTGGCAAGAAGCAAGGTCTCCCAGCACAAGTAAAGGAAAAAGTCCGAAAATTGTGAATTTGTAATTTTTTGACATAAAAAAATTTTTTTGGGATCCAATGTAAGTTTGTTTTTGGGATAATTTCTTTTCTTTTTCAACTACGGTTCAAGTGCGTGTCGGACCACGCACAATGAAGGGTTCTTCATTGTGCGTGGTCCGACACGCACTTGGCCGGTTTTATTTTGTTAGTTAAAAATCTACTCAGTGAGAGTAGATTTTTAACCGACGAAAAAAAAGGATCTCTAAATCTAGCTCGAAATATAATTTCTCAAAAATGTATAATAATATGATTTCTTAGAAATTATATTTCGAGCTAGATTTCAACAAGGTATCGAATGGATGCTACATCTTGTCGACGCCTCTACGTTGCCTCTACGCCGTAGCTGAGCGCTACGCCGTAGCTCTAAGGTTACACGAACTGAAGTGGTGTAGATTCCGTCAGACATTGAAACGACCTCTTAGCCCGAGCTAGGGCTACGGATAGACAAGTACATTAAGCTACATCTTACAAATAGACTGAGGGTTACGTCAGCTTTTTTGTACACAGATCTTAGGGTTAATGTGGCATACTGGCATCCCTGTCGTTTATATGAGTTTTAATCGATCCAAGATTTCACAATAAAATTTTTGGGGACTATATTTATGTACAACAATCTCTGACTATCTATCTATTTGAAATCATGTAGATTGTAGAACAATATCCTGAATGGTCGTCATTTAAGCTATTATCATTAAAATCAAGGTCTCCTTTCAAAATGATCCAAACCTAAATTACTATATTGTCGTAAAATAGACCCTTAGTAATTAGAACTCTGAACTTTTAGTTAACAACAAAGAGTATACAATGGTTTCGTGTGTCTAACTACAGTACGCTTATCAGCGTTGATTTTGTTCTTATCAGATATTCATAATTACTAGCTTTTAAAAGTAATGAAATAATTGGAACGCCACCAATTAACCTACATGAGTTTGGTTAAAGTAAATAAATATGCAATTTAATAACTGTGAAGTCAGTAACTCATTAATTATGCGTTTTATGTGCTCATTGATTGTGGTTAAATAGAAATCACGTGAATTGATCGATTTGTGAAGTTCAGCTGTCGAAACACGGTTTGTCAATAGATGGGTGACCATAATAAATTGAACTTAACATTTTCTTTAGTCAGTTTTTTGTTCACACTATTTAATTAGCATTTACTTGACACATAATACTAACTCGATGCTTCTACATTTTGGTGACAGAAAACTACTGAATTTATATTTTTTAGTTAATAAGTGAATAATAATAATAATAATAACCCCACTGCAGTATCTCTACGTTGACGTCGTGGTGGGGCTTGCGCGCTCCGAATTCTGGGTCTGTGCCTGTAGAGTTTACTTTGCCGGAACAGGTCTAGGATGAAGAGCCAGACCAAGAGAGATACAGAAACCCGCAGGGCAGCATGTGGCGAGCTGATGGGCAGTAGCGACCCCACGGACCCTATCTCCCGGGAGAAGTCTTGTTCCTCACCTCTCGCTTGCCTTTATTGGCCGGCTGGAGTGAACATTGACGAGGAACAGAGCTCCTACCTCTTTCTTGCCTTTATTGGCCGGTTTGAGTGGAGATTCGCAAGAGCAATCGTGCTCGGAGGAAGGAAGTATCTCAGTAAGATACTGGTAGGGATCTTGAACGTACTTCCGGGATTGTCCTGATAGCCGTGGGATACCTCTCCACTCCTCACAAGCGCCTCAGGACATGTTGCCCCCTTGCCGCTACGACACTATGTGCTAGCGACCGTTTCGGGGGGCCCATTATTGAGTGTGCAAGTCACCCCCTGCCATTTTAACTGTGTATATTATATAACATTGGTAAGGCAGGGGACATAGTTCTTCCATAGTTTAAAGTACCCGATCCACTATAGCCACCCAAACCCATAGCCCAATATGTTTTGTTTCCATGTTCTGCAATAGTCCTGCACCAACCGGGGGTTGTCCTTGGGTGCACTTGCATAGTGCATACAGGGATAATCGTCGGCTGGTGACGCCTCGTCATTTGAAATTGTCTAAGGGGCCTCTGAGAGTTGGCTTCGGCCCCTCATACGCCTTCCAAAGGTCCGGGACCCCAGGGTCCCGAGATATGTCAAAGACGTTTTAAAATAATAATAATAATAAAATTTATTTATTTCAACTATGTTTACAGACGAAAAGATAAAATTAGGTAAAAAATGAATTACAACTGTTAGGCACACGAGTACCGACAGGTATTACATATTATTGTTGTAACCACAAGGTCTGTACATGAATTGGTTGAGCCCTGCCTCTTAAACTAGGGTGACCCTGTATCTGAATTAGAAGAATCAATGATTTAAGATCTAACTCCATAACTTATTGCAATTGTAACTGGGGTGTATTGTACTTGAGGTTAACCAAGTTTAATAACACACCTACCAAAACCTGCCATCATCCTAAATATACCTAAACCAGTGAATCTAACATCAAAATTTCAAACGTCAACCGTTAAAACAATATACGGTTCAACCCTAAACCACGAACAATAAATGTGTAGTCATCAACAATGATTCACAGAATACGGCCAGGGTTGATATACGCCACCTCCTTGCTAAGATACAACTACGCTAGTGACCGCAAGAGGGCGCAGCGAACGCCATGATAAACTGTTATTGGCCCTCGGCCCTTCGGCCAAATGAATGGTCAGGCACGAATCTAGATATGAGTAATGGTTTATAACAAAGCTGGTGTCGTGTAAGAGTCAACTGTTTCGATGCGCCTGAGATTATTAAAGAAATAATTAAATAAACTACAACAAAAAACCATAGTCAGTCGATCATGGGGACTGCCAACAGGAGTGAAAACTTGACATCGCAACACGTCAAAGCATGTCGCGTGATGCGTTACGTGACACGAACCCATAAGTATTCCCCCTACCAAAAATAGCTCAACGCGCCTAAAGAAGTTTTCACTTCACAAAACATAGTCAATCATTGGAACTGCCGACAGAAGTTAAAACTTGAAAGCGTGACGTGACGTGTATCGTGTTTTCTTATTAACAAAAAATCGCTCAATGGGCCTAAAGAAGTTTTCACTTCACAAAACATGGCCAGTCATGGGGACTGCCGACAGGAGTGAAAACTTGACATCGTGGTGTATCGTGTGACGTGAGACGAACTCATAAGATTTTCGCCTACCAAAAATCGCTCAACACGCCTAAAGAAGTCTTCAGTTCAAAAATTAAGCACATCGGTCGATTGCTCAGCTTTCACTGAATTTATAATGACTTTTGGTCTATTCCCTATCTAAAAGGTACTAAAAGTATTTAGGTATAAAAGTTTAGTACGCAAAGGTACAGAAGCCAAAATTAAAATTTAAATTTCTTTGATAGTTTTTCAACTTTACCACAAAGGAATAAGGTTCATATTCAATTGGGAAAATTTGACAGATTGGGGTAGCTTGATGTGTTGGCCTCTGCATTTAACATGACACAATGAAAAATCATGTTGGACACTTATCTACATAAAAGCAAACAGAGAAGGCTAAAAAAGAAGTTGTGTCATGTGTCGCTCAGTAAAACATAAGAACTCACTTCAAAACAGTCAAAAGCTCAAACAATACACCAACAAAAGCATCTAAATTACACTTCACTTTCAAGTATAAATAAACTCGCACTTCACTTCAAACACGAAACTTAGTTCCGAATTCAGAGCGGCATGTTCGCTAAGTGATATGCACTCTTAACTTTTTGGTCCTAGCTCGCTTCATCAGTTGCGGAGACAGATGCTCTCTGGATGCACTTCTTGAAACAAAGTGACAGAATTAAGGCGGTGGCGGAGAAAACGTTTTAAACTAATTAGTGTCACCAGTGGCAGCGAGTGCAACTGTTGTAGCAGACGAAAGCGTCTGGTCTTGTCTTCAGGTACGTTTTATGTAATCGTGGACTGAAGGTACGTTTATCTTGTTGATTTTTATTTTATGCTTTCCTTTTGCGGTATGGTGCTCAGTTATTACTGTAGAATAGATAAGTAACACATAGCGAGTTAGACGGACTTATCTCTGAGTGAATTCACAAGGAATTCATTTTGTCATACATCGATTAAGTTAAGATAGCTGTATTTATCGCATTGGGTTTTTTTTTTGATGGGAAATCATCAATTACTTAACCAGCTCTGGGCGGAGCGGGAGGGCGTGTCAGACTTTTACTGAATAACCCACCCGTGTTTCTTCAGTTGCCTGTGCCAGGGTCACGGTATCTCTTTCGAACAACCCACGAGCCCACGACCCTGGCAGGCATCGGCCCTATCGGACGCTTTCACCGCTGACATCTCTTTGGGGCGCGCTTGGAACACAACGCGCCGTCCGCGTCGACCCGGGCCTGGGAGCCCACTCCCTAAGCCCGAAGTCCGTAGTTTCGGAATTCGTTACGGGCGTTTCCATCGGACGGGCGGATGGACTTAGGGAGTAGACCCCCGGTCCTTACCGGACGGCGAGCTACAAAACGCATTGGGTTACCGTGTAATGGTAGATATAAGAAGATAAATAAATAAATGAATACTTTTTAAACAATAACTATAGTGTTTTCTTATTAACTAAGACGAAATCAACCGTTTATCCCATAACACAATTTACTCGTAATTTATTGATATAGCGGTGTCAGGATTTTTCTCTTTTATTTATGTATTTATTTCTTGGTATTTTTGCCTGTTAAATCTACCTATCTATCTATCTATATAAATAAAAAGAGAAGTCCTGACTGATTGATTGATTGACTCATCAACGCCCAGCCCAAACCCTTCAACCTAGAAAGCTGATTTTTTTAAAGGCGGTTCCCTTTATAATGTAGACAAGGAATAAGGAAGGAATTCCCGCTAGTACGTTCCCGTGAGATATTTTCCGACATCCACGCGGGCGAAGTCGCTGGCAAAAGCTAGTAAATAATGAAACGACAGTTGTCTTAAAATTAATTATTCTTACTTGATACTAAATAACAAATTGTTACAAATTCATAGAACGGACTTAAAAGATGTCTGGCTCGTTTCCATCTGAAATACTTGGTAACTCTTGTTTGTTTACACAACACTTCGCAAAACTTGTCATTACTTAGCGCTGACAATATTTTTTGTTTGTTCTAAGATAAATTTTAATTAAGTCGAATGTTTACAAGTAACAAAGTTTACAATGTTTATTCTTGAGGTCGTTCTACAGGGCGAACGGACGATAGAGTGACCTTCAAGTGTAGTACTTCGTAACAACTGCTAATTAAGACCTTGTAAATATAAACAAGCCCATTCAAAGACTAAGTTGTGTTAAGACGCAGATATATGCCAGTGACCTTGAGTGGTTAGCTTACGTGTTCTGTGCTGAGCTCACGCAACGCGTCGTACGTCCACCCAGTAATAGGACTCACCTATTAAGGAGCGCTGTCCCAAATTAGACGCATTAATAATTTATTATGCATAAAACAAAAGGTATTATATTAAAACATTTAAACTCGCTAAGCTCGTGGTTAAGTAACAACAGCCGCACGGGTGGATCCGTCAGGTTAAGCTACGCTTGCCCGTGTTGGTCAGTGGATGGGGGACCATCTTTACATACTAAGATTCCTCCGTGCCTCGGAAAGCAAGTTAAGCCGTTGGTCCCGGCTGTCATTCGTGGATCTTTGACAGTCGTTACGGATCGTCAGAAGCCCGAAAGTCTGACAACCAGTCTTACCAAGAGGTATCGTATTACCCAGTAACTGGGTTGTGGAGGTCAGATAGGCAGTCGCTCCATATAAAATACTGGTATTCAGCTGCATCCGGTTAGACTGGAAGCCAACCCCAACATAGTTGGGAACAGGCTAGTGCCATTGATTGATTAAAACATTTAAACTAAACGATAAATACTTAATTAAATTATCTTTAAAATGGTGAAGGTTTCATTGAAATACGCTTTATAGCTTTACGTGATTCTCAATTTTTTATCCACGTTAGACATAATCTAGAATATTCACATATTAACTTATTAATAAAATGCTCTAATATAACATGTATATTTTTTCCAAATCATTAACACTACTCGTTTAGACGTGATTTTCAGTTTAAAATCATTAAAAGTCGGTTATCGTCACCTTAACATTATAAAACAAGTAGGGTAGAACTTAATTTGTTTCGAAATTAGATTTCTTTACAACAATAATACGTTGGTACATAACTAATAAATAGTTAATTGTTTTAACTACTTCGCTTCTTCCATAAAAGAAAACTGAGAAAAAAAATGTAGGTACCTGTAATTAAGAAGAGAAAAACTTACGTGTATGTGTCACGTCATAATTATCAATTAAAAGTACAGTGCACCAAAAATGTTGTAAAATATTACGTAAAGTTAAATTAAACTTATATTTTATAATACATTGTTAGGAAAACAGACACTGCATTGAAACTAGAGATCAAGCGCAAATCAAAATAGTTTTAACTAAAGCAACAATGTCGTTTTATTACTAGGAGCTCTCAGATATAAATTTAATTGAAACTACCCTACTGTTGCATCACTGCAATAATTGAATTTCTCTTTACAGTATGTTGTCATTCGTTTTGACGTTTTATCTCTAATTAAAATAATTGCATCAACATTATAATATAGCTGAATAGTTTGTTTTTTTTTGTGTGTTTGTTTGTTTGAACACGCTAATCTCCGAACACTACCTACTAGTCGGATTTAAAAAAATATTTTTCATTTACTAGTCGGATTTTAAAAAAAATATTTTTCATTTGATAGCCCAATTCTTGAGGAAAGCTATTAACCATCATGCATCAACAATCAATCAATTTAATCAATCAATTTAATCAATCAATTTAATCAATCAATTTAATCAATCAATTTAATCAATCAATTTAACATCATGCTACAACCCTTAAGAGCCGAGCAATAAGAAAAAACTCAGAAATAACGCTAAGCTAAAATTAAGGAATTATAAATAATCGGATGAAACCGCCGGTCATAGCTAGTAAAAATAATATCTATCTAGTTTGACCTCAGTCCTACGGTGGGACAGAGGTCAAACAATAGCTTATTATATTACTAGCTGCGCCCCGCGGCTTGACTCGCGTAAACCAGCATAAAAAAACCGGCCAAGTGCGTGTCGGACTACGCACAATAAAGGGTTCCGTAGTTGGGATGAAATTATCCCAAGAATAAACTTAACATTATAGTTGAAAAACATGTTCTCCCATACATTCAATATTGAGAGATCAACCATGTTATTTTAAGACCACAAACTTCTTATAGGTTTTCCTGTAATCTACAGGTATAGAACTATTTTCTGTATTTTTTTCAAAATTTTAGGCTCAGTAGTTTTGGAGATAAGGGGGAGGGAATGGTCAATTTTCGTCTATTTTCTTAAATAACTTTAAAACGATTTATTTTAAAATAATAAAAAAATATATTTGAGACCCTCATAGATCATCTCTCTCCCTTTCATTTGATATGTCACACGGTACAGTTTATAAAACTTTTTTTTTACATTTTCTTATTTTCCCCCTAAAAGTGACTCTCATATTCAAAATTCATATATTTACTTAAGGGCTCACCCCTTTCATTTGATATGTCATACGGTACAGTTTGCAAAACTTTTTTTTTAATTTTCTTATTTGTCCCCTAAAACTGACCTTCATATTCAAAATGTTATTTTACGAACTAAAACTAACATTTTCCGACTGCTTTTTGCCTAAGCTATCTAAATAATATATTTTTAGATTTTTTTTCTTAGAGAGTAAAATATCGCATTGTATTCAAAAAGCAATTCAATTCCTTCGCATAAATAAGCCGACATGCTTCATCGCTACAATGGCTTTTTATTTTCTTAGCGCTCCCACGCTTTTCCCACGTCTTTTGTCATTATTTGTATAGGTATTTACCAAAACCCGGTAAGTCACAATAGGTACTCGAAATTGAACGGTGAAAGGTGTCCAATTTGAAGAAAAAAAGCATTATGTTTGTGTTTTCCAAATCAAGGAACACTACTAAAATAACGGTAAAATGGATAATTTCTGTCATATCCCGGTTATTGCCATATTTATGTTTATCAATGTCAAGCACATCCGTCCGCGACGACCAATCACCGTGAAGTATGAGGTCTAAGATGGCTGCCATTTCCAATTTTCCATGAGTTATCGGGAGTGATGTCGGCAAGTTCAATGTGATTTTTTTCAAATTTCAGTACGTTTCGCTAGCTTATATCAAACATTATGTCCATACTTTACCCTGATTTTCTTTATATAGATCTTATTTTCATTTCTATTCTAATAAAGACAATCTCCTACACGAGCGATCGTTTAATAAAAACCGCATTTAAGATAGATAGATAGAAGATAGAATACTCTTTATTATGCACACCATAAAAATTACAGATATAAATGTTGAAATTTTACATAATAACTATACTATTTAACTTAATAATAATCTATAGACGCAAACATATTTCTTTAATTTCTCACTTTTCACTTAGACTGGACCTACTTACCTGGTTTTGATACTTAACTACATAATCATGTGCATTTCCCGTGGTAGGTACAGTCAGCTACAAAAGTCGACTATCACTTGACTTTTCTAAATCTTAATTATTGAGAAAAATACTTCATTCAAATCGGAACACATGTAAATTTTAAAGAAAATTAACTGTTATCTAATAAATGAAATGCTAAAAAGCAGGTTATCATATAATTTTGTGTTAATTTAGATGATGTCAAAAAGTAGCAGTGTTAACCGACTTCTGTTGCTGACCGTACCTACCTCTTCTCCAACAAGAACAACATAAAATATAGGTGTTTATGCATACCAAAGATTTTACGAAGACTTTAAGGCAGAAACCACATACATATCACATAATCAGTACATGTTCAAATAGTATTAACTAACTCCTCGTTACCTCAAGCAAATAGAATCTGCGCGCCGTACGACGAACGCGGTGCGACTAATTGATCAGCTAATTTGTGGATCGCAGGTGTGCAGCCGCCTTTATGAATTACAAATAGCTATATAGTTGATAACCATTAGAGAAATCGAAGGCGAATCCTATTTCATTATACATGTTGTGTTAATTTATCAAATGAGTTGTTAGTTTGAATTGGAGTGAATATTATTAATGGGCTAATTTATTATTTGGAGTGTGTATGAGCTTGATGAGATTTGGCACTCTCTGTTATTAAAGTCTGTGTCAAGTGAATGTTTCAAGAAAATAATTCTATACATGCAATGCACCGTAGGTATATACTTACTTAAGGGTCCTCCTTCCTAAAAAACGGCGAAACTAAGTAACTTTGTGACCATCTTTTACAGTAACTATAGCATCTTTTTGATAGGAAAAAATACACAGTAATCTACAATACATAAGAAGTGATTTCTTTTGTCCTGAAATCTATTTTAGTTTGTAGAACTAAGGGAAAAAAATCTAAATCCAGGTCTATTTCTGTCTATTTTTTCTAGTTTTTACCATATTACCTACTCATACAATGTTCATTAATAGTGTTCATAAATTTATACAGTTCTCTACAAAATAATAAGGAATGATTTCATGTCATTACTTTTTTAGCCTAATCAATAGATTTTTTGTAAATCGATAATTATAAAACACTATCGAAAACGGGTCTTATCGCGATATTCTTTTTATCGAGGTAAACAGGTACCTACTTGTTTCCCGACGTTTCGACCGCCTTGCAGCGATCGTGGTCACGGAAGGACTGATGACAGCTCAGCGACGTGTTTTATAATGTGTACAAATCGCGAAAGTTTAAAAAGTTTAATCGATAATTACTTCATATTTTGCAAGCGTTGTGTCATCGCGTTTCTCTTTCTTTTCTATGCAGTCCGACAGTGACCGCGCTTTTTACGGCGGACAAGCCTTAAGTGTTTTCACTATAGTCACAGAGTAATAAAGCTACAGTAGTGTATCTGGGCAGTGACCTTGAATTAATTACCTGCGGCCGCTCGGTAGATTAATACGTGTCCGGCGCGCGCTTGAACTTTGTGTAACTGAGACTGACTGAGATTTCGAAGTTCGACCGTTTCTAGGAATATAAGCTACTGTATCATTATTATCCTGTGCTATCGTCAACGACTTGTAGAAACTCTTAAATACAGCTTCGATGAATAACAAACCTATGAATAGAAATTAGACTTTGAATAGAAATTAAAGTGTATAAACCAAAGTAAGTTTTACGTATATGAAGGAGCGAGAAATGTGTCTAAGCTATCTTACTTATTCGTAAAGTATTCTCAGTTAGAGCGTTTTTCTTCTTGAAACAAACCAAAATGAGAAAAAGCCGTCTGCTTACCAAATTAGTTTACTTCTTAGGTATAACTAACATAAATATTCATTTACTTACTAAAAATCTTAGATGTAAAAAAATAAAACCGCCCAAGTGCGGGTCGGACTCGCACACGAAGGGTTCCGTGCCACAGTACAATATTTAACACTATACTTATGTATATTTTTTTAATACTTCAGTTTAAAAAAAAAACGTTTCGTGTATAAAGGTTCTTTAAATTTAACTTTCTTCTTCTTCCCAATGGCTCTCTGACTACTGAGAATCGTGACTCCGTATCAAATTGTCAACGGACTTTCTCCATCTGTTGCGATCGGTGGCCTGGTGGAGTGCGGTGCTGATAGATATCTCTATTTTTCCAGCCACCATTGACGTTCTTTGTTCTTGGTACCTCTACGGGCAATGAGGCCGAAGTATCTCACGACACGTTGCAGGCAGGTTGAGGACAGTTGTTGTGCTTTATTTTATTTTTATTATTTGTTGTTATAGCGGCAATAGAAATACACAACCTGTGAAATTTTCAACTGTCTACCTATTACCGTACGGTTCATGAAATACAGCCCGCTGACAGACAGACAGACGGACGGACAGCGGAGCTTAGTAATAGCGTTCCGTTTGGCACCCTTCGGATACGCAACCCTAATAAGAAACACTTGTTTCATAAAAATGTAACTTTACGACGAACTTGCCCGGATTTTAACTAAATCTTTAATTTAACTTAACTAAGACTTCAACGTCTGCAAAGTGTTAAGTAAACTTAAAGTTTTAACAGCTTAATTTACTTGTTACACTGTAATGTAACGTGTTTAAAACATTGGTAGAATATTGATCTATTAAATTATAGACAACAGTTTACGTGGAAGCAGAGTTTGTAGCGCCGACGAAGTTTTGTTTTAAACCATACTTTTCGTTATGTAGGTATGTGGTAGGTATGTTATTATAAATGTGTATTTTAACATAAACACATTATCCTATATATGGTAAGTGCTTTAATATAAACAGTTTGGTTCGGAGAAAAGATCTAGTTTTGTAAAATAATTAAAAATGTGCGCAGCCTAGTTGACGGTTGACATACGTCTCTCACTGCAAGTCAACGACAAGACTGCGCGTCATTTGTTTCGAAGCTTCTAGAACCTTCTAGAAGCTTCGACTCGACCTTATTGGGCGAGCGGATTGTGGCGGCAGTGGTTAGAAAAAGGTTCGCGTTATAGTATGGTTTTTTATAATACTTTGTGCAACAAATTGACAAGAATCATTCCATTTTAATAACCACTCTACAAAAAGCTTAAAAATCCCATATTAAATTAACTTTTAAAGCAACTAGGTATTGCAATCATTTCGCAAAAGTACTTAAGGTAGATTTTTAATTAGCTGCAATAAAATGACACTTCTAATGTAATTTTTACTGTAATTTCGCTATTAAATGGCAACATTTACTAACGAAATGACAGATAAGAAGTGTCATTTTAATGCAGTTAATTAAAAGTCCGCATAGTAGGTAACGGGTAAAAATAGATTCATCAATAAACCCAGTCAAATCAAACGATACAATACCATACATACGTGTGAGTGTTGCCAGTGCAGAAGTGGAATGATATAATTACAGTTAAGGGCGCATTTACGATGGATAGTCAAATCATTACTTTTTTGAACAAAAGTATGTTTATTAAATAAAATGCTTTGTATTTTTAAAATGTTTTTGCGACGAATTGTAGGTAGATGTGCAAGGTACAATTCTTACCTATAAATATAATTTTAGATACGTCCAGTCTCTCAATAAATGTACCAAAGTGAAATTTTTACTTCGGTACATTTATTGAGAACCCGGAATTATGTACAGAAATATTTCTAGTTCAGAATCGTACCCTGCACATCTACCTACAATTCGTCGCAAAAACATTTTAAAAATACAAAGCATTTTATTTAATAAACATACTTTTGTTTAAAATAGTAATGATTTGACTATCCATCGTAAATGCACCCTTAAGTGATGTGGAATTTAGGTACCTACTTAATCAAATTGTCAAGCTTAGAGGGTTGTAATAAGATAATGATTACGTCTGCAGACAAATGCAATTACCTATTACGTTGATTAGCTGGCAAGAATTGGTAAGACTACCACTGGTGAGAATTATTACATTTTATATTAGAACACCCTTTGCTAGGAGTATCAAGACCAACGAGAAATATCAAATCAACGTAAGATCATGGAATATAAAACGTTTACAAAAGCGAAATTGTTCGAAATAAATATTAATAAATTACATATAAGTGATAAGATAAGTGTAATATAGAAGCTCGATCGATCAGGTTAAGCACGTTTGCCGTGGTCGGTCTGTGGATGGGTAACTATTATATCTTTACATACCGAGATCCCTCCGTGCTTCCTAAAGCACGTTAAGCCGTTGGTCCCGGCTGTCATTCGTGGATCTTTGACATTCGCTACGGGTCGTCAGAACCCCTAAAGTCTGACAAAAGGGGAATCATATTACCCAGTAACTGGATGTGGAGGTCAGATAGGCAGTCGCTCCATGTAAAATACTGGTATCCAGATACATCCGATTAGATTGGAAGCCGACACCAACATAGTTGGGAAAAGAGTAGGCAGATTGATTGAACTTAGGTAAGTATATCACTTCTGGGGTCGAGCCCCATCCAACATGGAGAGGGCTTAGCGGCGATAAGTCCCCTCTTTGAGGAGTGGTTAGAGAGGCGCCACGGCGTCCTCACCTTCCGCCTGACGCAGGTCCTCACCGGACACGGTTGTTTCGGGAGGTTCCTGTTTCGCATAAGGCGGGAGGAAACGCCCGGGTGTTTCCATTGTGTAGATCGCCCGGAGGACACGGTGGAGCATACAGTGGAGGTCTGCCCGGCTTGGGCAGAGCACCGCCGTGTTCTCACGGAGGCGATCGGCGGCGGCGATCTCTCGCGTCCGAGCCTGGTCCAGGCCATGGTGCGGAGCGAGAGTGCATGGGAGGCCGTCACCTCCTTCTGCGAAGCAGTGATGCTCGCGAAGGAGGAGGCGGAACGCGTGAGGGAGAGGCAGCCTCACGCCCTCAGTCGCCGCAGGAGACGCCCTGGGCGGCGGGAATCGCGGGGCGATTTCCGGCCACCGTAGGCGCGGGCCTGCGGACGGTGAGCAGCGGGTAGCTCGCCGTCCGGTAAGGACCAGGCCCGAGTCGACGGCGCGTCGTGTTCCACGCGCGCCTCAAAGAGATGTCAGCAAGTGACGGGGCCCAATAGGGCCGACGCCGCTGGGGTCGCGGGTTGTCTGAAAGGGTTACCGCGGCCCTGGCATAGGCAACTGAAGGAACACGGGTGGGTTTTAGTCAGTAAAAGTCTGACACGCCCTCCCGCTCCACCCAGAGCGGGAGAAGTTATTTGATGATTTCCCACCCTCAAAAAAAAAAAAAAAAAAAAAAAAAAAAAAAAAAAAAAAAAAAAAAAAAAAAAAAAAAAGGTAATCCTAACTAATATTATAAATGCAAAAGTAAGTTTGTCTGTTACTTTTTCACGCCTAAACCACTGAACCGATCATCCTGAAATACATATACGTTGTCAGGTGTACAGAAACTGACATAGGATACCATTCATACCGAAAAAAAAAACTGTTCCCTAGGAAAACAACAATAACGTTCTTACGATAATAGATGGCGCCACGTGTCTTTCGAATCATGATTGAATTATAATATTACAAGCAGAGTAGGTACAACCCGAATAAATTGATTGTCAAATTCTAAATTGGTGTTAACCAGAGAAGCCGCGGGCAAAAGCTAGTAGGAATGTAAATCTATTTAATTTCTATATTTTATTAATAAATCTCCATGAGTTATCACTTACTAATTCACTGTCATTTAGAATTACACCCCAAATTCGATGCTCCACTCGACTACCCTGAACCAAAATTCACGAACTAAACAAGCAAAAATGCGGCCGAAAGACCCCTACCAATTGCGTCGAATCAAATCTTTGGATCACATTCCTATTACTAGTGTTTATCACTTGCCTCAGGCCATTCGGCCTCCGACGAAATAATTTCGGCAAATGACGTTTAGGCGCCGAAAACGTCGGAAAACGTCGGTAATTGCCCTCTCGCTATATAAATTGGCTGAGTGTGTTACCGGCAGTGGGAAGGGCTTCGGGGAATAACTAAGAAATCTCGATTTAAGGGATTTCTTTTTGATGATTGGATTGTGGGAAAATAAATATTGTTTCTGTATTTAATAAACACACTTTCGCGACATTTTTAACACATATTAGATAATCACACTAATATTATAAAGGCGAAAGTTTGTGAGTGTGTGTGTGCGTGTTTGTATGTTTGTTACTTCTTCACGCTGAAACGGCTGGACCGATTTGGATGAAATTAGGTATGTAGATAGCTTATACCCTGGATTAACACAAGGCTACTTTTTATCCCGGTTTATACTTAAAAGTTATATAAATTATATAGGACCGCCACAAAAGAACATAGCAACCATTTTTACACTAAATACTTAGTAAAAACCGGCCAAGTGCGTGTCGTACCGCGCACAATGAAGGGTTCCGTAGTTGAAAATAATTTATACCTAAAACAAAATTTAAATTAACATCCCAAATCTTAAAATCCCAAAAAAATATATTGTTACGTGATAAAATTACAAATGAACAATTTTTGGACTTTTTCCTTTACCTACTTGTGCTGTGAGACCTTGCTTCTTGCCAAAATTCATGATTCTAGGTCAACGGGAAGTACCCCATAGGTTTTGATTTACTTGCGAGTATCAAAATATGTCGCATAAATGACCGTTTTTATTGCGTTGACTGAGAAGCTTGATTTTTTTAGGACTCCAAGTAGACCTACGTATTTGATATTAATTTCTTACCTTCTTAACTTAATACCTCCACGCGTTCCGAAAAAGGGTCTTGACAGACTGACAGACAGACAGACAGACAGACAGACAGACGGACAACGAAGTGATTCTATAAGGGTTCCGTTTTTTCCTTTTGAGGTACGGAACCCTAAAAAACAACCCACAACCATTATGTTATGAAACTTTATAATATTCTTAGAATATCACGTATTCTTATGATTTTCTTTAAAAAAAACTTCTAAAATCGAGAACCGCAAGTAGTAATGTTTAGTAGCACTCCTGCAAATGAGGTTTGTCGATGGAGCCGGGGCGGTGCTTCGCGCAATTACCGCGCACCAGCGGGGCGCCACCGTCGCTCGCGGTGTACAGGAATTTATGGGCGGCGCGTGTCAAACACATTTTTACACGATAACAAAAAAACAGTAATGAGTAGGAAAGGCTGGTGCTAATTGTTATGAATTCATTAAAAATGAATTAATTTTTCATCATTTCTTTTTTATTTTGAATTGGATTTGTTAATTTAAAAATGTAGAAACTATGTACACACCATGTAGAAATAACCCATTCAATAGATTAAGTATACTATTCTGCGTTTATGGGCTAAGGAGGTAACGTGCTTCAGTTAGACTTCAAAAACTTTAATAAGAAACTATTACATGTCCTTCATTCACAGAAAAATTCCCATTTCCATATAACCTCGAAACTGAGAAGAAAATTCTCTAACAGAATACTTTTCTCATGTAAATAGTTCCCGTAATTCTTTTCAGAAATAAAGACTTCTCGTAAAATACACCCTTACGTAAGTAGAGTCTGAAGTTATTATGACTGGTTATTTGTAGGGGCTTACTCATCCTACTTGCAGTCATATAAAGTCGCAGGGAGGGAATTTACGGGAGGACTGTGCGCCTGGCATTTTTGAGTTAATTCACCAAACATTATGTGCATCGCATTCAGAGGGTTGAGTTGAGAATGCACGGGTTTTTGATGAAGTTTTTGATCGTAATTGTTATTTGCCTTGCCACGCTAAAAAGAATCCTTATAGCCGGTTCCAGTCATGGCTTCTAATACCTTCAAAGTCACGATGTTCAGGCATAAGTATTTGAGCATGTGCGAAAAGTTTGAACTCTTTTATTGCCCTCTGCCGTCCAGTCTTTGTAAATTCTTCAAATAAGGGTTCAAATATTTAAAGGTATGTCTGATATCTTGAGCTAGGTATTTGTTTTATAGAAAATACCGATACGAAAGAAAAATAAGAAGCAATTACATAATTTATGCCTGATGCCAGTATAAACAACTAAGCTGATGAGTAAATGAATATTCTTCTTTTTTTTTTTGTGAATTTTTCCTGTTTTAATAGTTATTCTGCTATTCGGGGCGGAGACAAATCCAACAAATCAAACATCGTAAAAATCGGTCCAGCCGTTCTTGAGTTATAAATGGTGTAAATAACCCGACTTTGTTTTATTAGATTTCAAACTACAGAAGGTTCCACGTGAAACTTGAATCACAAATGCTTTGATGTTAGAAACCGGCTAAGTGACAATGAAGGGTTCCGTAGATGGGATGAATTGATCCCAAGCACAAACTTACGGACTATTACTATACTACAATTCAGCTCAATTCAGGTTTTGTCCATAGAAAACACCAGTTTTGTATGGACAAAAGCTGAATTGAGCTGAATAAGAGTAATAGTTAGTCCCTTAACATTTTAGTTGAAAAACATGTTCTACCATACATTCCAAGTGCAAATGTTAGTTGGTCGACTATTACTCGTTAACTTGTAAAGCCTACTTAAGGCTCTTACAGACAGAAGCGATATCGCGTCGCGCCACGATATTGCGATAGTATATTATACGGATATATCAACGATCTATCACGTCGCGACGCGATATCGCCTCTGTCTGTAAGAGCCTTTAGCTGTGACAGTTTTCCTTTTAACTTCGTACACTACTGCCGTAATTTTTTTCACATAATATATCCAAAAACAACCATTTAGCTAGCAGAGGGGGCACACTTGACTATGACAACAATTAGCACTTTAAAGCTTAATATTACGGAAACGAATCCCTGAATCGAAAAATGGTTTTAACAGTACCGCAATATTTTTGAACAGCCTATCCAACGATGCCCCACACCAAAGGCCCAAGGGATACACGAAAAAAAAATATCATCCCCACTTTACGTGCTTTACCCTACAATTTTTTTTTTCAAGATTTTATTTTACCACTGGTGGCGTGAATTAATCACGCCACCAGTGGCGTGGCATGTATTCAAGTATACCCATGCCAAATTACATCTCTATAGTACTAAGAGTCTCAGAGCTAAGCCGCGGACAGACAGACAGACAGACGAACAAGGCGAAACTATAAGGGTTCCTTGTTTGTTTATTTATTTATAAATGCTTACCAACTGAACACATACACAGCATTAACCCAGAGTCTTTGTACTAATATAGATCTCGCATGTATCTAAATTATGGGAAAGCACGGCACTATGAATTAGCGTACTAAAACATTAAACCATCAAAATGAAACACTAGGGCCTGTTTCACCATGCACGATTCAGTTCCTTATAACTTACTGGGCAGATAATTTCACAAAATTTCTCTTCCATTTTTAACCGACTTCCAAAAGGAGGAGGTTCTCAATTCGTCGGAACCTTTTTTTTTTTTTTTTTTTTTTTTTTATGTATGTTCCCCGATTACTCGAAAATGGCTTGACCGATTTGCATGTTTCTTTTTTTGTTCGAAAGGGTATACGTCCCAAGTAGTTCCATGATCATCAAGTCAGGATCTGATGATCGGATCCCATGGAAATCGAGAGAAACCCTCAAATTTTAGGTGCACACCTATATCGATTTCGGTATTTTTTATAGTAACTCGTGCATTTGCTCTCGGAAAGTACCATTCGGTGAACTGGAACTGATGATGAAGACCACAGAGGGCCATCGGAAATACTCAATTATATCTAAGTATATAACAGGTTAGGTTGCGATTCGATTACTTTAATATGGTTTATGCTCGTCAAAATAATGGTAATGGTGACTTCACCATGAGCTCCATTTCTCCTGGTTCTTACTAGGAGAACTCCTCAACAATTAACGTCCCTGCATCGGGAAAAGCAACATTTTGTAAAACGTGATGAGCAGTTGACATTGGGTTATTGTAACTTAGATTAATTACAAACTGAACCACTAAAAAGTGAAAAATAAAAACTTTTTTACAAAAACAAAAACCGACTTCCAAAAAAAACACGACAAAGTGAAAAATAACTTTAATTTCGGAAGTCGGTGGCAAAAAACTAAAATACAGATCCAAAGACACCGACTTCCGAAATTAAAGTTATTTTTCACTTTGTAGTGTTTTTTTTGGAAGTCGGTTTTTGTTTTTGTAAAAAAGTTTTTATTGAATTTATATTCGGTAAGAAGTGGTTATTCGGACATCGTGAAATAGGCCTATAACAAATTTAAGCAGTTAATAAGTAATTTGAATACTATGACATTGAATTTGCTTACAAATGCTGGGTTTTTGTAAAAAAGTTTTTATTGAATTTATATTCGGTAAGAAGTGGTTATTCGGACATCGTGAAATAGGCCTATAACAAATTTAAGCAGTTAATAAGTAATTTGAATACTATGACATTGAATTTGCTTACAAATGCTGGGTTTTTGTAAAAAAGTTTTTATTGAATTTATATTCGGTAAGAAGTGGTTATTCGGACATCGTGAAATAGGCCTATAACAAATTTAAGCAGTTAATAAGTAATTTGAATACTATGACATTGAATTTGCTTACAAATGCTGGGTTTTTAGGGTTCCGTACCAAAAGGCTAAAACGGGACCCTAATACTAAGACTCCGCTGTCCGTCCGTCTGTCACTAGGCTGTATGCTGTATCTCATGAACAGTGATAGTTAGACAGTTAAAATTTTCACAGATGATGTATTTCGGTTGCCGCTATTACAACAAATACTAAAAAACAGAATAAAATAAATATTTAAGGGAGCCCCATAGAACAAACGTGATTTTTTTGCTTGTCTTTGCTCGATATTGATAACGGCAGTAGGTAGACGCTTGAAATATTCCCAGAATATTTAGTTATATAATCACTTTAAAAATAAATAATTAAATTAAAATAAAACAAATATTTAAGGGGGTCAAAAAAACCGGCCAAGTGCGAGACGGACTCGCACACAAAGGGTTCCGTACCATATTATATGTTTAACAATCGCAAAGATAACTTTGTATTTCATAATGATTCTGTGAATTACAAGGTTATTTTTTGCAGTTGCAGAAAATTGCCCATATTTAAACAAAATACCTTATGAATAGCCGTTTTTAGTAATTGTTGGTTGAATACAGTATAAGGTACATTATATAATAGAGCTCGTACAAAAATGGTATAAAATTGACAACTTTTACGGCCCCTATTTCTTCATTTTAGAAGATAAAAAAAATTAAAATATTTTTCTACTCTACTCGATGAGTTCTAGACAATAACACCAATAGTTTTTTGAATGGGGACCGCCCCCTTTAAATTTAACTTTACTTTATTTTTATTTGTTGTTATAGTCGTAATAGAAATACACAATCTGTGAAAATTTCAACCGTCTACCTATTAAGGTTCATGAGATACAGCCCTGTGACAGACGGACGGACGGACGGACGGACAGCGGAGGCTTAGTAAGTTTGTACGCACAATATTGAGATACTAGCTAGACTGCCCGCGGCTTAGCTCGCATGGATGTCTGATTACATGGGTTTTAATTTTCTTCTTATTGTTTATTTTACATCAAAAATACAAATACTGAGTTTCAAGTTAATCGGACTGCTTTAAAATTATTCCATACGAACTTTAACATCCCTAAACCCCCTTTGAGGGGTAGTTTAAAGTAATAATGACAAACTTTATTACTTACATATGCAAGTATTTGTGCTAAGTTTCAAGTTCATTAACAAAATTAATAAGATTTCTCATATAAACTGTATCCCTGTTTTCACGGCCAAAGGGGTAAAATTTCAAAAATCGTCTGGGATATTTCCATAACTTGGCTCAAACATTATTTACACCAATTTTCGAGTTAATCAATCCCCTATAAAATCCTCCGCTTTACAATTGACTACCCCTTTTCACCCCTTTGGGGTAGATTTTTGGAAAACCTTGATACACGTTAGTTAGTCTTCATGTTTGGTCTCAAGTACAAAAACTGAGTTTTGAATAAATCGGACCGCGCGTTAAAATTCCTTCGTACAAACTTTGACACCCACCAATCCCGTCTTCTAGCGTCGCAGGTTGTTCGAAAAAGATACCCTGGCCCTGCCATAGGCAACTGAAGGAACACGGGTGGGTTTTAGTCAGTAAAAGTATGACACGCCCTTGCGCTCCACCCAGAGCGGAAGAAGTCATTTGATGATTTCCCATCCACAAAAAGGGGGTAGTTTAGGAAAACTAAAAATGATTAATTTTATAACTAACTTAGATGAATATTCGTGCTAAGTTTCAAGTCTAATAACTCAAGAGATAAGATTTTTCATACAAACTTTCATCTCCTATTTTATTCCCTTATGGATGGAATTTCCAAAAATTCTTCCTTAATGGATGTTTACACTATATAAGGTATCTATCTGCAAAATTTCATGTCTCTAGGTCCATTGGTTTGGACTGTGCGTTGATTATTATCAGTCAATGAGTCAGTCAGGACTTTGAATTTAATATATATAGAATTACAAGACCATAAACTTCTGATAGGTTTTCCTGTAATCTTTAGGTAAAGAACTATTTTCTGTATTTTTTTCAAAATTTTAGGCTCAGTAGTTTCGGAGATAAGGGGGGGGAATGGTCAATTTTCGTCTACTTTGTTAAATAACTTCAAAAAAAATTATTTTAAAATTATAAAAAAATATATTTGAGACCCTCACAGTAAGACCTTTCATTTGATATGTCACACATTACAGTTTGCAAAACTTATTTTTTATTTGTACTTATTTTCCCCCCAAAACGGACCCCCATATTCAAAATTCATTTATTTACGTTTCATGTCCGTGTTTGGGTTACCAAAATACATATGTGTACCAAGTTTCAACTTAATCGGTTCATTAGATTCGGAGCAAATTGGCTGTGACAGACGGACAGACGGACAGACAGACACACGAGTGATCCTATAAGGGTTCCGTTTTTTCCTTTTGAGGTACGGAACCCTAAAAATCACGTTTGTTGTATGGGAATACAACAAACGTGATTTTTTTGCCGTTTTTATAGGTACGGAACCTTTCGTGCGCGAGTCCGACTCGCACTTGGCCGGTTTTTCTTTTATATTATTTAACTATTTACATTTTACCCAAGATAATTTTCTTAGATGTACATACACTGACTACGGGAACCAAAAAAGGTCGCCAAATAGAAAGCAATGTTTCTGAAAGGTATAATGGTTCTTCCACCTTCTACGAATTCTTTTTGACGATAGATAGAGAGTGCGATTTTTTTCTTCTTATTTCCTTTTTTGCAATTCCGCTTGCTTTCCCAGAGCACAAAAATGATTCTCTAGAATTTCTCCGAAGTCTATGTATACTGAATTGATAGGAAAAACGTGTAATAACCTGTCATTCGCAGAATAGCTGGTATAGTTTTAGCAAATATGTAAAACTGTAAACGGATTTTTCATCAGGGATATGTTTTGGTTTCAGTATTATTTGAAACGTAGCCCACACTAAGATAAATAAAATTATTCGAACGAATTTCAAATGTGAAAAGCCAGAGCCTGAAAAACTAATAAATTAATTATGACAGGGGAGATAAAAATACTTGTACCTCACAAACATTCATACGAGTACATGCAATTTATATAAAGAAAATAAAGAAGAATATTTATAATAAAAGGCATAATAATGTTAAACACATACTCTTAAATAAATAAATCGGTCTATAAACCTATTTTAGTTATAGAAGAGGTATATCCATATTTTGGTTAGTTACAATATTAAGTACTTAAAAACTACGTTAGTAACGACATCTATCTATATAAATAAAAAGAGAAGTCCTGACTGACTGACTGACTGACTGACTGATTGACTGACTCATCAACGCCCAGCCCTAACTCTTGTACCTAGAAAGCTGAAATTTTGCACAGAGGTTCCCTTTACAATGTAGACAAGGAATAAGGAAGGATTTCCCGGTAGCATGTTCCCGTGTTATATTTTCCGACATCCACGCGGGCGAAGCCGCGGGCAAAAGCTAGTATTAAATAAAACATTGATTGGGCAAAACCATGACCAATGAATAAAATTGTAATGTAAGTCAGAAACTTCATCCACCAAGCACAGCTTCACCTCGACCGCGTCTCTACAAACAGACACCGAGTACTTACAAATGCGTATGTACCCAATGCCCAAGAAAGTGGCTGTAATCTTCAAGATAATATTGGGAGCCTCCCTCACTCTGCTCATAACTGAGGCGATTCTTCTTCTTTTAAACTCAAATCATAATTCGAAAGAAATTGACAAAACACTTATATAACTAAAATAAGTTTATAGAGCGGTATAGTTTATGAACAATGGAGATTAGGTGATAAGCCGTGTTCATTTAGTGTGGATTCTACCAATGAAACTGAACGCGATCATTACGTAAACCACGTTTAACAGAGCATCAGTCTCATCTCTCAAAAACAGCAGAAAATAATCATTCCTGAAAGGCATTGCTGTAATCCCTTTCAGTTAAGACATGCTTAGAAAGATTACTTTGAAGTACTTTTACGGCATTTAGTTTACAATCTAATGCGAGTAGAACTAATACTTTTGCACTGCAGAGCTGGTGTTACTGTCTTTGTCCATAAAACATTGAGGATTAGAGATTCCTTCTAGCTAGAGTAGCACCTAATTCTGGAAGATAAACAACGTTATTTAATGTTAGCTTTTACACCAAAGTCGAAGTAACTAATAATACTCTGTCTTTGAGGTATAACTTCCCTAGTAGCTATGTAAATTGTGGTTTTCATTCAAACAAACAACACTATTCAACATATTTTAACGACAAACCCTCGATTTTAAATCCACATCACTACGCCAACAAACCGCGAACCGATTTGATAGTTTCATAAAATCGATAAACCAAACACGAGTCTGTCAAACAGTAATCGAACATTCAATCTGTCTGCGAACAGGTTATAATCGAGGGTTGGATAATATAATCGGATGGAACGCACGCCGGGCGTGGATACAATATGCTAATTCAATGTTTGCCAAATGTACTGTGCCGATTCGATTCCACTCGTCGAACGAACAGACCTACGACACGCGCTGTTTATCGATAGAGATGTGATGAGAGCTTTGTGCAGCACTATTCTTTTGAATGCTGTGTGGATGCAGGTGATGGTAGGCGTAGGCGAAAATACGCTTCGAATTTCAAACATACCTAAACATTCGTATTCGTATCGTAACGTACGTAAAATAACAGCAAGAAACCTATGCTATTTTAGGTAAAGATAAAGTGTGGTATGGACCAGTTCAAAGTATATTTTCCGTTATTAGGTAAGATTCACTACCCACACAGCTGTTCTATTTTTATAGCCGTGATTTATTTTCTATTTATTTCGCCGTTATTACGTGATTTATTTTCTGTTACAAAATTAAAAAAAACTGGCCAAGAGCGAGTCGGACCACGCACAATGAAGGGTTCCGTAGTTGAAAAGAATTTATCCCAAAAACAAACTTAACATTGGATCCCAAAAAATTTTTTTTTATGTCAAAAAATTACAAATTCACAATTTTCGGACTTTTTTCTTTACTTTTACTGGGAGACCTTGCTTCTTGCCAAATTTCATTATTCTAGGTCAACGGGAAGTAACCTATAGGTTTTGATTTACTTGCGACAGTTGAGAGTATCAAAATGTGTCGCAAAATGACCGTATTTTTTTATTGCGTTGACTTAGACGCCTGATTTTTTTAGAACTCTAAGGGACAATAGATTTACGTATTTGATATTAATTTCAACTTGATATCTCCACGCGGCCTTGAGAAAAATGGTCTTGACAGACTGACAGACTTGAACATTTTTTTTATGTGATAGAATTACAAATTAACAAATTTTGGACTTTTTCCTTTATTTGTGTTGTATGACCTTGCTTCTTACCAAATTTCATGATTCTAGGTCAACGGGAAGTAGGTTAGGGTAGGTTAGTTATAGGTTTTGATTTACTTGCGAGCATCAAAATATGCCACATAAATGGCCGTATTTTTTTATTGTGTTGACTTAGAAGGTTGATTTTTTCAAAACTCCAAGGGACCATAGATCTACGTATTTGGTATTAATTTCAACTTGATACCTACACGCGTTCCTGAGAAAAAGGGTCTTGACAGACTGACAGACAGACAGACAGACGGACAAACAAGTGATCCTATAAGGGTTCCGTTTTTTCCTTTTGAGGTACGCAACCCTTAAAACAGCGGACATTTCGCTATCCAAAATTCACAAAACACTATCAGGATTGTTATTTTGTGCATTTGTGAAAGGTGATGAAAGTTTGAACTCCTCTGGCCTATATAAAAGCAAAAGAATGAACGAGAATAAATTTATTTGACCCAGATTAATGAGTGTAAATATTTAAATAAAAAACAGAAAATAAGTATAGCAAATAATAATAAACTCGATTAGATATTTGTTTAAAAATAATTATAGATAATTATATGTGTTTTACGGCCGGTTTCTAAGGTATTTAAACGGTTATCCATTCGAAATCGGTAGTGATTATTGGTTCGATATCGTGTTTCTGAACGATAAGGAAGAATTTAGCTTAAAAATTGAGTGAATTACTATCGAGGTTTTATCTGAGGACCGCAAAAACTGAGCATAAGGGAAGAATTCGCTTAAATAGACAATTTTGTCGAATCAATAGCTATTGAGAGTTAAAACTCCGTTTAAGAATTCTTCAGAAATCGGGCACAAGACATTGATGAATAAAATGAGGGTTTAAGAAAAGAAATAAAATAGTATGGTTGCACAAGAAACAATGGACTGTCGTCAATAAATAAAGAAAATACAAAAGGAACAATCGGTCACATCACTACGTGTAAACACAGTGCAATGGACTATGCACCAGTCCGAACGCAACGCAACACAACTCACTGATTGCCCAAGAATGTTATTGGATTGGGAAAATATCGGTTTCAGTTAACGTAATTATAATAATACAGACACATACGTGCTACGTACAGACATAAATGTACTTTCTATCAATTTTAGACACTAGTTTTTCTATGGAAAAGGCATGTATTTAACCGAACCTTTTTTTTTTTTTTTTTTTTTTTTTTTGTTCTCGCTGGGAAAAATGCATTACGCATACCCACCCATCGGGGGACGGGTGGGGTATGTGGGACTCCCCGGTAAAATCCGGTATACCCACTAAACGACCCAGCGGCATTCCCGCATCGTCTGAGTGGAGGAGGACTGGGAATCCGGCACAGCCCTTTCATCCGGCCCCCCTCCGACGACCGCCCGCCTTTACAGCGGGCCCGGCACGCCCCTCCCGTCGGGGAGGGGCACAGGAATGACTGACGTGGGTGGTGAACAGTGCAATGCAGGAGAAGGCGCCCCCGCGCCTGTCTCCCGCTGTTCACCACCTGGAGGCGCATGACGACGGTCATACAACCGCCGTCTCACGCCCCGTCTTCGCCTGCGGAGCGGCGCCGCGAGAGGGTCGTCCTCCCGCCCGCGCTCCGCCGCCTCCTTCTGTGACATAACTTCTTCGCAGAAGGAGGCGACCGCTGCCCAGGCCCCCTCGCTTTCCAACATCGAGTTGACGACGCCGGGAAGCGAGAGGTCCTGCCCGACCGCTGCGACCAGTGTATGGCGCAGCTCGGACCAGGCTGGGCACACCTCGAGGGTGTGCTGCGCCGTGTCCTCCGCCGCGCCACACTCGTGGCACGACGGGGTCTCCTCCCTTTGGATCCGGTGCAGGTGCGATCCGAAGCACCCATGGCCGGACAACACCTGCACCAGACGGAAAGAGAGGAAACCGTGGGACCGCTCAAGCCAATCCTTGAGGACTGGCCCGAGCGCGTCCAGTGTTCGGCGGCCAAATGCGGCAGTGGCGAGGTCCTCCGTCCAATGATGGACGATTGCGTCCTTCGCCTCTTGCCGCACGGCCTCCCTCCTGTGGAGGGAGTCCGCCCAGATTGGGGCACCGTAAAGGGCCATGCTCCTAAGGATGCCGGCGTACAAGCGCCGGCATCGCGCCTTCGGACCCCCCAGGTTCGGGAGGAGCCACGACAGGGCGTTCGCGGTCTTCAGCAGGCGCGTCGACAGCCCGCTGAAGTGTGGGCCAAAGCGCCACCTGCTGTCGAGTACAAGGCCCAAGTACTTCATCTGGGCCTTGACCCCGATCCTGACACCCTCCACGATAATGTGGCCGTCAGGAGGGATGCGCTGCCGTGGCCCGTGAAAATACGCGGCCTCCGTCTTGTGCAGCGCAACCTTCAACCCGAGGCGGCGAATCCTTCCTGCCACTAAGGATCCGCCGGCAGAGGCCAGACTGGCCGCCTCCCTGAAGTCCCTCCCCCGTGCAATGAGGAGGGTGTCATCGGCGTAACAAATGACGCTCGTGCCGCGGAGGAGGGTTCCCCGCAGGAGCCAGTCGAATCCAATGTTCCACAGCGGTGGTCCTAGGACCGACCCCTGTGGAACACCGGACTCTGCGCCATATCGCCTCACTCTGGCCGTCTTGTCTTCAAGGAGGACCACTCGGTCCTCCAAGTAGCTGGCCAAGAGTTGGCGCAAGTACTGAGGCACCCCGTGGTACCGGAGTGCCTCCAAGATTGTCGAGTGGGGGACAGAGTTGAAGGCGTTGGCTATGTCGAATGACACCGCCAACACTCCGTCCCCCGCCTCCACGGCCTCCCTTACCTGGCCCTTGAGTAGGGCCAACGCGTCAACCGTCGAACGACCCCGTCGGAACCCGAATTGGGCGTCGGACAGGTCCGGCCCCACCGTCCCCAGCAGCCTATTGAGCCGGTCGGCGATTATCCCCTCGAACAGCTTACCGACCTCATCGAGCAAAACGATGGGCCGGTAAGCCGAGGGGGAGTCCGCCGGGCGTCCCTCCTTTCGGAGCAGGCAAAGCCGCCCCTCCTTCCAAGGTTTTGGGAACCTCCCAGTCGTAAAACACGCGCTAAAGAGGTCCCGAAACCTCTCCTCCATCTGTGAGGCGGCGATGGCCACCACCCGTGCGGGAACGCCGTCCGGCCCTGGGGCTGTGTTCTTCGCGCGGAGGCGCAGAGTCCCCGCGTATAGTTCCACCGCTGTAACCGGGGGGACCTCCTCCTCCGGCGGAACCGCCTCCCGTGGGGGGTCCATCACTGGCGGGGTGAAGTCGGTCCTGGACGGAAACAGGGACCGGACCACCCCGTCCAGTAATGCCGGCTCGAGGGTCTCCGTCAGTGGAGGACCACAGGGGCGCAGTTTATTCCGCGCCGCCTTGTATGGCCTGCCATACGGGTCCCTGTCGAGACCCTCCAGCATCTCGGCTCTCGCCGAGTCTTCGGCCACGCACATTGCCGACTTGAGGACCGTTTTTGCCTCGACGTACGTGGCATATAGGACCTCCTCGTTGGCGGGGTCTCGAGGCCTGCGCCTTCGACTCCGCGTGTAGGCCCTCCTTGCCGCCACGCAGACGGTTCGGAGCCCCGCCAGTTCCTCCGACCACCAATAGACGGCGCGGCGGGGAGGTGGGCGGCGTGACCGGGGCATGCTGGAGTTGCACACCTCGGTCAGGGACCTCCTCAGCTGGACCGCTGCGGCGTCCACGTCCAAGACCTCGACAGGAGGCGTGAGCCAGTCCTGGACGAACGCCGCCTCCTCCGCAGCCTCTCGGTCCAGGCGCGTGAGAGCCCACCGTGGGAACGCAGATTGGCCCGAGCGCGCCATTCCCTGGGAGCTCTGGGTGGAGATGTCGAACCGCACATATCGGTGGTCCGACAAGGTCTCCACCATCTCCACCCGCCAGTTCACGACGTGGGCGGCTAGCACGGGGGTGGCAAACGAAACGTCGACCACCGATCCTCCCCGTTGCCGCACACACGTGTGGACAGTCCCTCTGTTCAGGAGGGACACGCCGCACGATGCCGCCCAAAATTCGACGGCGCGTCCCCGGACGTTGCAGGAAGCGGCCGGGTTGCCCCAGGCCGTCGACTTGGCGTTCAGGTCACCCAATATGGCGACCTGGCGTGGCGCCGCCCTCCCAACCACCGCGGTGAGGATTTCGAGGAAGTTCTCGAAATCCGAGAGAGGGCGGTTCGGGGAGAAATAGACGCCCACAAGGGCTAATTCTCCCCACGCGGCGGCCACGTATCCCGGTCCCCTTTCTAAGAGCGAGAGGGGAGGGGAGTCTGTGGAAGACCGCGTCACCAATGCCACCAAGCCGTCCTGATCACCCAGCCAACGGCCAGGGACTGAGTACGGCTCGGCAACCGCCGCCACGTCCACCAACCACTCAGCCATGGTCTGCATCAGCAGATCCTGGGCCGCTCTGCAGTGGTTGGTGTTCGCCTGGAGGATGCGATGCTTGACCCTATCCATCAACAGACATCGCACCCTCCTCCACAGCCGCCGAAGTCCCAGCCTCAGGGACGGCGGTGGCAGCGACAGGCCGGATCGGCGCCTGCACTTTGCCCTTCTTAAGGGGAGGATTGCATTTCCTCCCCATCGTCACGTGCCCCGCTGGGCAGCCACTGGCGGCACACACCGCGCAATGCGGCGTGGCGGCCTCGCAGGAGGCGGACTTGTGTCCGTCCTTGCCACAACGGAAACAATTATCCGCCCTGTCGACCTCGGACGGACAAAGGGCCCGAGTGTGTCCGACTCCAAGACACTTGTAGCAGCGCAGAGGCTTGGCTGCAAGTGCCCGGACTACACCCGAGCTGAACCCGACGGTCAGCCGTCCCTTGGCGAGGACGGCTATAGCTGCGGCGACTGGGCACTCGAGGCGAATGGTGCCCATGCCGCCGCGGCCGGGCCTGATGGCCCGACCTTGCACCGCCGTGACGCCACAGCCCCCCATCGCTGCCACCGCCGCCACCACCTCCTCCTTGGTGACCGAGTCGTCGAGGTCGGTCACCTCCAAGGCCACACACTTCACGGGCCTGGTCACCTTTGCCGCGTCGGCGATGACCTCTTGCAACTTCGTTGCGAAGAGGTCCGCGTTGGCGCTGCCCTGAGCCCCCGGGAACTCGAACATTCGAGCCCCGGCCTGGGTCCGGCGGCACGACACTGAGCCGATCCCCAGCTGGGTAGGGTCGGCGTTGGTACGCGCCCGCATCATTATTGACGCGTACGTCTCCCCCCGCTCCGCAGCCTCAGTGGTGAGCGTCACCACTACGGCTGCGGTCCTGGGAGGAACCAGTTTCTTCTTCGGCCTGGCGGGGGCCCCATTAGCTGCAGGAGCAGCAGCGGTAGCAGCGGCGGTGGCCTTGGGGGTCGACGTCTTCCCCTTTCCCTTGCCTGTTGTTTGGGACGGGCCGGGAGGGTTGGCGGCGGGTGCGGCAGAGACAGCCACCGTCTTCGCCTTCTTCTTTTTGGCCTTCCCCTTTCCGGCCACCTTTGTCCATCCTTGCTGGTTGGATGGGGTGGTGGACGGCAGATGGGCGTCTTCCCCCTGGGAAGGCAGCTCCGGCTCGCGTGGCCTATTGTCCGCCGCGAGCGGCGGTCGGAGGCGTTTTTCAGGCAAGAGCCTGTCTTCGATGCCCGCAAGACAGGCTCTCGTGAAGGCCCTTTCCTCCGTTATGACCTTGCGGATTATATCCTCAAGGTTGGAGGGCAGGACCTCAGCCGCTGGTCTCGGCTCGTCTGTGTGTGGCCGGGCCGTGGCTTCAGCCAGCTTCAGATGAAGCTGGCTGACCTCTGACTGCAGGCGATCAACTTTCGCCTGCAGTTGCCGCGTTTCGTCGGTGGCTTTGCGCTGCACCAGCTCTCCGACGATACCGCGCATGCTCGCGGCCCTACATTTAAGGGACTTTTGAAAAGTCCCTTTCAAATTGGAGGACTTAGAGGCGACTGCCACTATCTCCTTTTCGTCCTCGTCAGCCATCCGCTGCAGCTCTGCCAGGGAGTGGTCCGCATAAAGAACGCGGGACGCGCCGTAACCGGACTTGGCCCGGGCGGCGCGCGTCCGTTGCTCCGTGGCCGCAACCCGCTCCTCCAGGTCTTGCTGGAACTGCGCCCGCCGAGACAGGTCCAACTGGTGTTGGGCCTCCGCCAGACCCACGTCGTGGGTGTCCGACACCAGCTTCTTGGCCTTCGGTTGTGACGACTCCGAGGAACCCCCGGACCCCTTCCTCTGATGAGACCGCTTCTTCGGCTCCCGACGACCAATCGCTGAATCTGCGGCCGGCTCAGACATAATGGACTCAATGTCGGAGTCCAGCAACTCGCCCGCCAAGCTATAGACGCTAGCCGCAGACGGCGCGCGGCTAGCCTCCGACGCCGAGGCGTCCTCGGATTGGCCCTGAGAAGGGCCTTTTGGTTGGCCCTGAGAAGGGCCTTTTGCCGAACCTCAAATAACTCCCATTTAGCTTTTCTAAAAATATTATTGAACACTCTAATATAATGAATGCGCCTCTTTTTGAAAACCTCAAATAATTCTTATTTAATTTAGGTCCTAAAAATACTGAATAGCTAGTAACTGCGACCAAATTGGATTTAGCGCTCGCCGGCCGCTACCGCTGCACCTCTCGCTTCGCTCGCTCGGCTTGCGCGCCAATGGTCACAGTTCTAACCTAACCTAAACAGTAAACTGTTATGTCGGGCCTAGCTTAGCTTAACCTAGCTTAGTTACTACGACCAACTAAGAAAAGAAAAGAAAATTAAAAATACCCTAATTTATTTTTAAAAGGGTGCATCATTATAAGCCTAAAATGTTTTAAAGGTTCATTCATTTTAGAAAGCGTACATCATTAGAAGGTAAATCAGTTTTTCAGAGGATCAGTTAAATATTTCCCTTCATTTAGTGATGGGTTAGTTACTGGCTGATATATTATGAAAGCATATACTTATTAGGTCGGGGAAAAAGTTCCTTCGTATTTAGTTTATTATTTAGTTATGTGTCATTTGCCAAATGGGTCAAAACTGTTTTGTGGTCAATTCCCAGTTCTTTAGCTACATCGTAACTACTGATATGCCGATTTTGCTCCACTTTTTAAAAAATGGCATCCATTTTATCCGTAATAGGGCGACCAGAGCGACGTGCATCTTTGACATCAAAATTTCCGGATTGAAAACGCTTAAACCAAATTTGGGCTACTCTCACAGACACTGCACTAGGTCCATAAACATCGCAAATTTTTTCGCGGCTTGCGTTGCATTTTTACCTTTTTTGTAGTAAAATTTAAAAATGTATCGAATTTCTTCATTTGATTCACTCATCTTGACAGTACGAAAAACAAATGAAAATCACACATTTTCCTAATTTGAATTTGGAATTATGTTCTTTAAAATTTAAACTTTCAACTATATCAAAACCAGCCAGATACAAACATTAGAGCCAAAGAGATTTTATTATAACTTTATACCTATAAAATACGAAAAAAATTTTTCCCCGACCTATTAGATAACATCAAACTGTAGGAACTAAACCTAACCTAACCGAAAATTATACTAGTATTTCCATTATTTCCTAAACGTTCGTTGTATCAGTCTGCTTAGTTTTTCATACATAAACCATTAAATGCACAAGCTAAGAAACTTGCGCTATAAAGTTGAACCGTTTAGTCATCCTTACAGCCGGATTTCCTTTAGTGTATAAATTCTGAAGCAAGTAAGTAGCCTCTCGAACATTCTAAGACGTGAATTACTCAGCTCTCTAGACGCCCGCGTTTTATATTTGCTAGTAAAATTCGCTGCACTTGAGGCTCCGCGGATTTTTTGAGTAACTTAATTAGATGAACCTTAGCCTTAGTTATATCAAATCTAAGTGTGTGGTACAGACCAACAAACTGAACAACTTTCTGCCTGGGTTCTCAACATCGTAATCGAGAAACAATTATTATCAACTGTCTTGTACAATACTTCAATATCTAATTATTTTATTTTTTTTACAAACGCGGACTTGCTACGGTAGAGAAGGATGGTGTGCTATCCTTCTCTACCGTAGCAAGTCCACGGCAAAAAAAGTTATTAAAATCAAACTAAGTTAAAAAGTGAACAAAGTAATAACGCAAAATCCCGTCTTCTTCATTACAGCACAGTTTGCTGGGATATTCAATAAATCTGGGAATATTGCAGCGTATAATGTATTGCATATTGCAGCCTTTTCCCGTAAGTGAGGTTGTACGAACGCGCGTATTAACTAGGCGCCTAGTGCAACTATTATGAGAGAGTGCTGAGTTACTTAGTTGTTAAATTGTTTTCATAAGACTAGATTTTGCGTCTAAACCCGGTTGCAGACCAAAAGCTAAGCTAAGTTAGTTTAGCTTAGGTCACATAACTAACGTAGTTTTTCATACTTGTGTGCAGACCGCAAACTATGAACACATTATGAAAAATTACCCCAGCTATACGAGCTAAGTTAAACTAACTTAGCTTAGCTCTTGGTCTGCAATCGGCTTTAGGCTTGGATCGAAAATTTAAAAAAGAGGAGCCCGTGGCTAAAGTAATAACAGCCGCACGGGTCGATCCATCAGGTTATGCTACCCTTGCCGGGGCCTGGTTCGTCAATGGGTGACCATCTTTATATACCGAGACTGCTCCGTGCTCCGGAAAACCCGGCTGTTTTTCGTGGATCTTTGACACTCGTTACGGGTCGTCAGAAGCCTGAAAGTCTGACCACAAGCCTTACCAATGGGTATCGTGTTACCCAGTAACTGGGTTGTGAAGAAATATACTGGTAAAAATACTAGTATTCAGCTGCATCCGCTTAGAGTGGAAGCCGACGCCATCATATAAGTTAGGAAAAGTCTAGGCAGATGATGATGATTCCACGTAAAAAATCTATTGTTATCATTGATAGGTATAATAATATTGTATCCTTCTTCGAAAACCATCTGTTTTACTTTTTTCAATTGTCGCCTAAAATAAGTAAGTAACTAATTGGAACTATTTGTCTTTACAGTTCTGCTTACCCTTTAAGGGAAAAAAAGGAAAAAAAGTAAGAAAAAAAAATAAAAGAAAAAAAAGGAGACAGGAGGAAAGGGATAAAGATACTTAAAGGATGTAGGTACAATAACAACAGTATGGATAAACCCAGTGTGGCTTCATTTATCTATCAAGGATGGCATGTAAACAGCAGACCATAACTTCATTTGCCGGAGTCGGCTCGACGTGCTTTGATTAAAATTTATCGACCTAAATTCTCTTTTGTTTGGCCCTTTGTTCGCGTTACCCGTCCATAGTAACATGGACAAATTATTTCTAATTCGCTCCTGGGTACGCTCGATGTATTATGTAGATAGGATGTGGAGCTCTCTTGCTAAAGAAAACATCAGGAATTTGATTCACATTTTCGACAGTGTTCTGGGTGTAAGTTCAAGGCTGAAACTGAAGGCCGAAACAATGTACAGTGTTATTGGTAAAACACCAGCAACCTCGCAAAAGGCAAGGCAGATTGATTAATCTGCCTTGCTTTTTCCAACTCTCTTGGGGTCAGCTTCCATTCTAACCGGATGTAGCTGAATACCAATATTTTACATAGAGCGACTGCCTATCTGACCTCCACAACCCAGTTACTGAATAACACGATACCTTGTTAAGATTGGTTGTCAGACATTTGAGCATCTGACTACCCGTAACGACTGTCAAAAATCTACGAATGACAGCCGGAACCATCGACGATATGCCACCAGCCCTTCTACTGACACAAAATATTGCGTACGATAAATAGGCTGATGTTATTATTGGACTGAATACCATCAATAGCCGAAAGACTGATTCACACGGCGCGATGCAATGCAACGCGGTGGGTCGTGATAACAAGAAATTTCACGCGGACGAATTTGCTGGCAGAAGCTAGTGATATACTTTCCAGTTTTGAAGGTACAAAAGTGAATCTTATTTAACCACCATATTACGTTTCTGACTTTCTGTACCAAAGCTACGAGTTTAAACTGATTAATAAAATGTATATTTCCTCAAGAATTTTCCTCTAAACTGTATTAAAAATTAAATAGACATTAGGTAAACATGTTCGGCAAACAGCTCGCTTGTATTAACGATTATCGCATTCGTAACCGACACCCTAATTACACGGCTATTATTGTTTCATATTGTGAGAGTAAAGAGATTTTATTGCCTGTATTTAGCTTATTTTAAGCGTTGTATTTGTTCAGGAGTTAATTACATTGGATATGAATTAGGATCTGTCTGGAATCTGGATGTGTTAGTCAATGTACCATCGCGGACATTTCACTACAAATGCAAATGTCCGCGATGATACTTAATTGAAACTTTAGCTTGCTGACTTTGGGTTTTTTTGTAAGCTAAAACGATGTAGGTACTTATATAGGTCGTTCTTCTTTTCTACCGACAATACCTCCGTCACACTGGACGTTCTTTTCTACCGACAACGCCTCCGTCACACTGGACGTTCTGTTCTACCGACAATACCTCCGTCACACTGGACGTTCTTTTCTACCGATAACACCTCCGTCACACTGGACGTTCTTTTCTACCGTCAATACCTCCGTCACACTGGACGTTCTGTTCTACCGACAATACCTCCGTCACACTGGACGTTCTTTTCTACCGACAACACCTCCGTCACACTGGGCGTTCTTTTCTACCAACAATACCTATGTCACACTGGACGTTCTTTTCTACCGACAATATCTCCGTCACACTGGACGTTCTTTTCTACCGACAACACGTCCGTCACACTGGACGTTCTTTTCTACCGACAACACCTCCGTCACACTGGACGTTCTTTTCTACCGACAACACCTCCGTCACACTGGACGTTCTTTTCTACCGACAATACCTCCGTCACACTGTACGTTCTTTTCTACTGACAATACCTCCGTCACACTGGACGTTCTTTTCTACCGACAACACCTCCGTCACACTGGACGTTCTTTTCTACCGACAACACCTCCGTCACACTGGACGTTCTTTTCTACCGACAACACCTCCGTTGTGGCGGTATCTACGTCGCCACATACGAACTACGCATCACAATGACATGACGTCACGAAATCCTGCATCGCGCAATTAGAGTTTACCACGCGACTAGCATATATACAACGACCCGACATCAACCGTTGGGCAGTGGCCCACCAGACACAACACCCGTCTGGTCGGAGGATCCTCCCTTTTCAATAGAGGATGAGTGAACTTTACACCCTGTTCCTCATGCCTCCAAACTGGATCACGTCGGGGTCACCAGTTTGGAGGCATGAGGAACAGTGTGTAAAGTTCACTCATCCTCTATTGAAAAGGGAGGATCCTCCGACCAGACGGGTGTTGTGTCTGGTGGGCCACTGCCCAACGGTTGATGTCGGGTCGTTGTATATATGCTAGTCGCGTGGTAAACTCTAATTGCGCGATGCAGGATTTCGTGACGTCATGTCATTGTGATGCGTAGTTCGTATGTGGCGACGTAGATACCGCCACACCGTCACACTGGACGTTCTTTTCTACCGACAATACCTCCGTCACACTGGACGTTCTTTTCTACCGACAACACCTCCGTCACACTAGACGTTCTTTTCTACCGACAACACCTCCGTCACACTGGACGTTCTTTTCTACCGACAATACCTCCGTCACACTGGACGTTCTTTTCTACTGACAACACCTCCGTCACAATTTTGAATATTATGTCACAATTATTTTGTGAAAAGCAGTAGTAAAAACGGAAGTGTTTAAGATTATTTTAATGGTTATACTGTCAAAAGATTTTTTTTTAAATAATATGAAACTGGATATTTACGGAAGAAAAACAATTATTTTCGGAGGGGACATTCATTGTCGATGAAAAAGAAAGAACGATCCATATAGCTACCTTGTTTTCGGAAGGAAACCATGCCTGTGACCTCGAATATTATAATTAGCATATTTTACCTACTGATGGACTCACCCAAGTAACTCAGAATAACGCGTCACTACCCCATAGAATAAACAAGCGCTCCAACACTAAAAAACCAACCCTATCACAAGTTAACAAAGTCTAACTTTGAACAAAGGCTATACCAAAGTTGAATAAGCAAACATAATTTCGAAAGCTAAATAATAAAGAACTGCTTTGTTCCATTAGGGGCTCGCGATGTTGAGGCAGTTCCGACACGCACTAGCTAGAAAGGTCCACGTCGTTCATTGAACAAACTTCTAAAGTGCGGAACCCTTTCTTCCGAGCGTATTTACTGAGCCATCGTATGAGATTTGTCAAAGAAAACTCAGGAGCTGTACAAATAGAAGAGGTGGGAACGAATCAACTTGAGATAAATAAAGAGGATTGTTTTTGTGCATTCAAATTGTACAATGTTGCGTAAAACGGGACGTTTTGTGCTCGGTTTGTTGGTTCGCATGTCTGTGTTTTGTTGTTATGTTAAAAACAGATGAGCGCGTTTCTTTTAACTTTGTATACTAGTGAAAACTGTGTTACTTTAGCTTAGCTAGCGACCCACCTGACGATAAAATAAGACACGTAATTTCGTTTGCAAAGTTTTTCATACACTCTATGACATACCAATCCGAAATTACGTCGCATAATTTGCATGGAAAACATAATATGTCGGCGAAATTTCGGTTGAGTCCGCGAGGTTTAAGCTGAGCTTTGCATTTGTGTGAGTGCACATAGATAGTGTAGGTATGACGTCCGGCCTAGAGTGCGACGCTTTCTTTGCTTGGTTTAAAACCGGTTTATACTGCTTTTTGGCAATCGGTTTTTGTTCTTTTTGTAGGAGAGGCCATGATCAAAATCATGTCGCATCGTTGTACCTAAAACGTAAAACTATAAGACAATTTTGGACAAGGGCTCTCGTACCATTTTGGTGGTCACCCACACACAAATGCAAAGCTCAGCTTATGCCTCGAGGACTGTATGTCGCTCGACTTACTAATCAGAATCCAGTACGAATTCTTAGTATTCCTTTTCGAATTGGACATCAAACTCTCTTTCAGACCTGTACAGGTATCTACAGAGTACTACTGGCTACTAGTAATTCAGTGGTGGGGAAGATAAAAGCTGCTAAATCCAAGTAAAGGCCTTCCAATCTATCGCCGGCAACATCCTGAATTGGATCGCTGGGAAAAATCTAACGTTCGGAATTGCATTGGTGCATGTATCGTTTTATCTGACGATTTCAAACTGTGATACGATATTCCAGTGAGTGATTGAGAGGTGATCTGTGATATTCACCGATGAGAAATAGTCATCTGATTGATCCGGTTCTGGACAGAGGAACTTAGTAAACTAAAATGACGTTTAAATAGATGTTGCAAAAATCTGCAATAAAGGTGCGTAATGATTCATCATAGAAAACGCCGTATTTGGAGCCTAAATTCAGTTCAATATTTTCATAAGTGCTTTATAATGTTCTTTACAAAAGAACCTTTCGAACTTTCAACAACAACTTTAGTTAACCCCATACGCACTTAATTAACCTTCCAACACATTTTTAGGGTTCCGTTCCTCTGATTGAAAAAACGGAGCCCTCATAGGATCACTCGTACGTGTCAGTCTGCCATGTCTGTCCGTCTCGGTCACAGCCGATTTTCTCCGAATCTATTGGACCGATTAAGTTGAATTTGGTACACATATGAATTTATTTGACCCGAACACGAACGTGTAACGTAAATAAATGAATTATGGGGTTCACTTTTGGGAAAAAAATAGAAAATAAAATAAAAATGGTTTGCAAACTGTACCGTGTGACAAATCAAATGAAAGGGCTTGTTACAAGAATTTCGAATGTACTTTTTTATAATTTTAAAATAAATAGTTATGACCATTCGTCTCCCGTCTCCGAAACCGCTGAGCCTATTTTTTTTTTTAAATACAGAGAATTGTTAATACTTGGGTATAGGTTACAGGGCAGTCTGGATAGGCAGTCGCTCCATGTAAAATACTTGTATTCAGCTGCATCCGGTTGGACTGGAACTGCAGATTGATTGATTGATAGGTTACAGGGAAACTTATAAGAAGTCTATGGTCTTAAAATAACATGGTAAATCACTCAATATTGTGTGTACAAACTTACATTTGCAATTGGAATGTATGGGGGAACATGTTTTTCAACTACTTAAGGTTGTTCTTTGAATTAATTCATCCTAACTACGTAACCCTTTATTGTAGGTATGTGGTCCGATACGCACTTGATTTTTTATCCTAACAATCCCCACCCCGCCTTGATCATCACGTCACTTATCAACAAGTTTCTGCCTTAACTTACCAAGTATTCAACTTAGGTCCCGAGAGGCAGCCGTCTTGAGGCGCCTCGATCCGATCGCTTCAACTTAGACACACTTAATTACCGGTCTCTACTTAATAAGTGGTGTAAGTTTATAATTTTCGAGATGTTTTAACTTTGACTTGTTTGAAGTGAGGAAGTATCGTTGGAGAGTTAAAAGTGTAAACATTTGCTAAAGTTGTGGAAGTTGGGAGTGTTAGTTTTGCTGGGGTTTCGAAGATTTTATAGATTAACAAGCTTTGAGCCCGATGGGATTTTCCATCGGCAAATATGACTAAGTTACATTTAAACTTTCATCCCCTATTTAACCCCTTTAGGGCATGAATTTTCTGTAACCCTTCCTTAGTGCTCACTTTCGTTAGGTATATAAGTTTCTCTTGTGCTAAATTTTATGCTTCTAGACCCAACGATTTAGGACGCAGATAATTATATGCCAACGGCCTTGAGTGGTTAGCTTGCGTTTTCTGTGCTGAGCTCACGCAATGCGTCGTAAGTTCACCCCAAGTCCACCCAATAGGACTCGCCCATCAAGGAGCGCTGTCCTAAATTAGACGCATTATTAATTTATTATAACATAAAACAAAAGGTATTATATTAAAACACATATCATCATCATCATCATCATCATCATCATTATCATCATCATCATCATTTCAGCCGAAAGACGTCCGCTGCTAGACGTAGGCCTCCCCCAAGCACCGCCACTTCCATCCAGCGAATTCTTGCGGACTTTACAAGGTCATCGGTCCACCTTGTGGACGTAAACACGTATACTAAAAGTTAAATAATCAAATTATCCCTAAAATGGTGAAGGTTTCATAAAAATACGCTTGCTAGGTTTTACGTGATTCTCAGTTTTTTACCCGCGTTAGACATAACTTTACAAATTAATTACACTATAAACAAACAAATAAACATCATATAAAATATTCACATTTAAATAATTAAGAGGGGACACGGCCTCCGAGGAATTTGAAAAATAGGTATTTGAACTATTGCCGTCGCGCTGCGCCCGAACAGTGATAAGAGAGTGCGACAGGGACAGCTGTAGCTCAGACCGATTATATCACAAAAATTTTGATCGAAGTTTCGTATTCCCCTTTTTTCCCCTCGAAAACTGAGCCGATTCAATTATTTTTTTTCATTTAAATTTGAAGAAAGAGTATGTCTAGGTTCCTATCATTTTTTTTATGTTAAAAACTTTTAGAATTCGTCTGGTAGTCCTCTAATATTTTCTTTACTATAATATTAGTTCCAGAAAAAAAGGAAATGATAGGGACGTATCTACAGCAGACTTTATGAAAAAAAAAAAGATTGCCCTAGAGGCATTATTCAGGAAGAAAAACGGGGAACACATCTGTATGGAGAATCGCAGGCCACCTTCCCTCTTAACACTACTCGTTTAGACATGATTTTCAGTTTAAAATCATTAAAAGTCGGTTATCGTCGCCTTAAGCTGTGCGTTATCTGTCAGTGAATGCATGGCTGAATTAAAGATTTTTATCAAGTACCTAGACTTGGTCTTAATTAAAGTAATATCGCACCCAGCAAGTATAATTTACCAACGCAGACCTCTCAAATTGATAATCGAATGCTTAGAATGTAGACAATTTTCACTTACATACAATTAAAGCTATTTCGGTACTTAAATTGAAGAATGTTTCGAGTATCCAGATTCCAGACTATGTAGGTAGGTAATAAAAAAATATAGCCGACCACCTCTCTCTGCCTTCACAATTTTTTTACATTTTGCTTAAAGAGTTTAAATTTAAGTCTACGTTATTCAAATTTTTCAAATTCTAAAGCCAACATAGTTGTGAAAAGGCTAGGCAGATAATGAATTTGCACACTGCTAGAGACTGAGCATCATGTGTTGGAAAGAGTTTGGGCGACTAGTCACTGTTCCATGTCAAAAGGCATTACTTCTGTTTCATAGCGATTATATATATCATCAGGTATCAGTGGCGGAATAAGGGGGGTCCCGGGCCCCCTGTCTTAGGAGGGGGGGGGGGCTCCAAATCTCGAGTAAAGCCCAAATATGTACAGTAAGTAAAAGACAGTTTGTGGTTGGGAGCCCTCCTACGAATGCTAAATATAAACATAAGATGCTAAAATTTTTGAGCTCACTGCGCTCGCTCTTGGATCCTACGTTCTCGCTTTTCTCAAACCTTTCTGCGTAAGTCGACAAAGTAACTCCAATATATGAATGCTCCTTACCTATCCGGGGCGGCGCGCCGCGTGCTAGAATTTTTGAGCTCGCTTCGCTCGCTATTGCATGATACGCAAAATACGCGCATTGACGTGGAGTTGCGGATACCAGCCCGTATTACCTATTGCATTCTACATTTTCAAACAAAGTGATTCCTATTTCTGTATGAATACCTAGTCAAAAGAAAACCTAATCTGTTCAGGCAGTGTGCTTAAAATTTTAAGCTCGCTTCACCCGCTCTTACTTCTTAAACATTTCTACATACCTGGGCCATTTAGTTTTGCCGCCCCGAACCCCCAACAGGCTTAGTCCGCCACTGCCAGGCATTCCAACCGACACGATTTCACCTTTTTTTTTTTTTTTTTTTTTTTTTTTTTTGAGGGTGGGAAATCATCAAATAACTTCTACCGCTCTGGGTGGAGCGGGAGGGCGTGTCAGACTTTTACTGACTAAAACCCACCCGTGTTCCTTCAGTTGCCTATGCCAAGGCCGCGGTAACCCCTTCGGACAACACTTTCACCTTAGTTTTGCTTTCAGCTCAGAACTACCTTCTTCTGCTCGTTCGATCACATTTTTACTCTGCAATTTTTGGCTGGCATTGATGCATTAAAAATAAACATAAGTCCAAGCCTGTTTTCCCCAACGGGTTCGCCATTTCGCCAGTTATGTGTAAGTCCTGTGTAATAGGGGGCGAGCCTATTGCCATCAAACGGTCACAAAACCAGACTCTGGGCTGTTATTGAGAAATTCCTGAACGCATAAACCAGTCCTACCTGTAGGTACGGTCAGCCGGTCAGCAACAGAAGTCGGTTAACACTGCTACTTTTTGACATGATCTAAATTAACACAAAATTATACGATAACCTGCTTTTAGCATTTCATTTATTAGATAAGAGTTATTTTTCTTTCAAATTTACATCTGTTCCTATTTTAATTAAGTATTTTTCTCAATAATTAAGATTTAGAAAACTCAAGTTTTAATCGACTTTTGTTGCTGACTGTACAACCTTTTTCTTCTGGAAATTTTACAATCCAAAAAAAACATCGAGATTCGAGCCACTAAACTCCATCTGAACGGAGCAATCATCGCGCTGTCAGTAAAACCGCGGGCAATCGTCGGAATGATATTGCGACAGTGCCGTCAAGGGCCCGGTGGGGCCCGATGGGGCCCGCTGCGGCCCGAGTGCCCGACTGTCCACGGCGCTATCTTGCCAACTTTTCTCGTTTAAACTTATTCCCTTTTATCTGCGACTGGCCGACGTGGGCCGCCCCGACTTATCGCACACTTTTATTAAATTACTTGATAATTTCAATCCCTGACGTCTCGCGTGGCGGCTTGTTTATTTTTTCTGAGTTTTTTTGGCGACTTTTTGTGAGTTTTTAATAGCCTGCTTAGTGGTGAATGAAAAACAAATGATTTCAATCCTAAATGGCAGTGAATGCCGTCCCAAAACTCGCATAATACACAATACAATACAAGGCAAGGTAGATATCAGCCACGTCTCAACGGTGTCGTCAACACCTATATTTCCTATAGGTCCTATATCAAGCTTAGAGCAAACCGATAAGGTACGAGCTATGCCTTGATCCGTTTTGGGAATGTAGGGCTTTTGCAAGCTGGATTACGAGTTTCATGTTATCTATCGGAACCAGCTGGGCTAAAGCCTTAGATATAATGAAACAAGTCCAATATGTGTAACAAATCGCATTTTCTTTGACAGTCGCATTTACATTTTGGATAGATGAGGGTAAAGACTGAAGATGCCTATTATGAGAAAGGCACCAAATATGAGATAGCAAGGTATTGGCTAAACTATTGACGCCAACCACTTGGCGCTTACGTCGCCCGAAGCGTCATAGCAACGAGTCCAAATGTGTGAAGCAGAAAACAAAATTTTTGCCATCAAATCTTTCCGAGGTTCTAAGGGCTCGAGGGCTCGTGGCTAAGTAATAACAGCCGCACGGGGCGATCCATCAGGTTACGCTACGCTTGCCGTGGTTGGTCCGTGGATGGGTAGCCATCTTTACATACTGAGACCTCTGTGTGCTTCGAAAAGCACGTTAAGCTGTTGGTCCCGGCTGTCATTCGTGGATCTTTGACAGTCGTTACGGGTCGTCAGAATCTCGAAAGTCTGACAACCAGTCTTACCAAGGGGTATCGTATTACTCAGTAACTGGGTTTTGGAGGTCAGATAAGCAGTCACTCCATGTAAAAACACTGGTATTCAACTGCATCCATGATGATTTGTGTGATGTGTGTGTGATCTCCGTGATGTGTGTATGTGTGTGTGATTTACGGTCATTTTAATAATATCAATTATGCGATAAATTTCACGATATGAGTGCGATATTACTGTATCTTCCTTTTCAACAAAAAATAGGCAGGCATTTTGTGAACTTTCTGTGTGTTCGTAAAATCGTAATATGAGACATTTTGGGGTTCCTTAAATGAGGAATCTCAGGCGCAAGTTAGATTAAGAAATTAAAGTTTTTGTTATCACCTTTATTTGGAAGACTGCGGTTATTCTACGTTTAGTTAACAATTGCAAATTAAAAATTTACCTATATAAATTAGTCATACCTTTCTCTCTTCAAAAATCGAAAGATAAAGACAACGTCAAGTAAAAGAATTTAAAAACTTACCTAAGTACTTACTTACTAGACTAATTTCCAAAAGCTTCCACAGAAAATTCGTTTTTAAAATATAATATTATAAACATACGCCTCTAAACCAAGATTGATGAGGCATATTAATCCACAATTTGCATGAGAGATCTCACGAGTGCGATCGAAGTAAATCTCTATAATGTCAGATAAGATGTTGAAATTAAATTTTATCTGGCCCCGATTCCTAAAGACTTTATAATGGCGATCCGTAAGAAGTTTATCCAGTGTCGGAATGCCCTATCGACTTGAAAACTAATTGAACAACTGTCATAGCGTCGCAATTATTAAAGTATGGGAAAAGTTTGTTAATATTGTGAGCTTTCGACTATCAAACTGTCTTTTTCGCGATTGCAGTGCTGTAATTGTTCGGTGTTATTGTGAATTTATTGCTAACTTGTTGTTTTACTTTGTTTTAGATGTTCGTATTGAACTATGCCGTTTTATTGTGGTCGTACTTCAGACCCATATACTAGAGCAGTGTTCAAGCATGCATTTCGTTTTAAAACAAGTTTTTGTACAGATGAATTTACATACTAAAACTTTGTTTACACGGTGCAAGTTTCTGGAATGAAAGCATGCCATAAAGCACGTTCAATTTTATTGCCATTCGAGAATTGCATGCAAGTGTGTACACGCGTGCGATTCCATAAAATGGCATACAAAATAATTGAATGCATTTTTACCCTTAAATTTTATGGTATGCCACAGGCAACACCTTTTACCGTGTAAATGGAGCTTTATTCGTCTATACACAAATCTTTATTTGACTGACAGAAGACTGACAGATGTCATAAATAACATCTGTCAGTTGTGAATCGTGATTCATGCTTGAAAAGGTTTGGGCCTAAAAATAGACATCTTCGAGCGTCTGTGGTTGAGATAAAAGGAACCACATCACAACAGCACATCACTATACACGGTTAATATAACAGGAGGCCGGTCTTCTTCTGTGAATTAGCAACGTAGTGAGTAGTATAATCTTCATTTTTGTAACCAGGTTTTGATTTAAAAGAGTATCCATGGAGTTTCTTCCCCGATCTTCTCCATAGGTACCTACTACGCTTTGGGATGCTCAACTATATCTTTCTGACTGACCGACCCCTTGAGAAAAAAATGCTTTGAGTTTGAGTTTAACTTTGTTGGGTAAACAGTGTAAATGTTCAAGATTACTTGAACAGGAATGTCATTTATTAGGTAGGTACTTATCAGACAGTTTAAGTATCTATAAAAAAAACGTTTAAAGTTTTCGACCCTTTGGCATTTTAAATTCAATCAACTGAAAGCTAGTGATTCACTAGCTTTTTTTTTTTTTTTTTTTTTTTTTTTTGAGGGTGGGAAATCATCAAATAACTTCTCCCGCTCTGGGTGGAGCGGGAGGGCGTGTCAGACTTTTACTGACTAAAACCCACCCGTGTTCCTTCAGTTGCCTATGCCAGGGCCGCGGTAACCCTTTCAGACAACCCGCGACCCCAGCGGCGTCGGCCCTATTGGGCCCCGTCACTTGCTGACATCTCTTTGAGGCGCGCGTGGAACACGACGCGCCGTCGACTCGGGCCTGGTCCTTACCGGACGGCGAGCTACCCGCTGCTCACCGTCCGCAGGCCCGCGCCTACGGTGGCCGGAAATCGCCCCGCGATTCCCGCCGCCCAGGGCGTCTCCTGCGGCGACTGAGGGCGTGAGGCTGCCTCTCCCTCACGCGTTCCGCCTCCTCCTTCGCGAGCATCACTGCTTCGCAGAAGGAGGTGACGGCCTCCCATGCACTCTCGCTCCGCACCATGGCCTGGACCAGGCTCGGACGCGAGAGATCGCCGCCGCCGATCGCCTCCGTGAGAACACGGCGGTGCTCTGCCCAAGCCGGGCAGACCTCCACTGTATGCTCCACCGTGTCCTCCGGGCGATCTACACAATGGAAACACCCGGGCGTTTCCTCCCGCCTTATGCGAAACAGGAACCTCCCGAAACAACCGTGTCCGGTGAGGACCTGCGTCAGGCGGAAGGTGAGGACGCCGTGGCGCCTCTCTAACCACTCCTCAAAGAGGGGACTTATCGCCGCTATTGTGGCGTGCCCAGCGCTGGGTTGCGACAGTCGCGATCTCCATGCCGCCATGAGATCCCGCCGGAGCTCTGTCCGCTGTACCGTGATTTCTCGCGGCAGCGGAGTTACGCCCCGGCGCTTCGCCTCCTCGCGCCACTCCCACACGTGCGCGAGGACCTTTGCCTCCAGATCCCACGGCGGCAATCCGGCAAGGAGGCTCGCCGCCTCCCGGGAGACCGTGCGGTATCCCCGGACTAGCCGGATGGCCATGACCCTCTGGGACGCGTTCAACCTGCCGGCTGGTCCCAGCCTTAGGGAACGCGCCCACACCGGTGCTCCGTAAAGGGCCATGGACCGCACGACCCCCGCGTAGAGCCTCCGGCAGGAGGCGTTTGGACCCCCCAGATTGGGCAGGAGCCGCCTCAAGGCAGCCCCAGCCCGTGCCAGTCTGGGAGCCAAACGTCGGAAGTGCTCCACGAAGTTCCACCGGCTGTCGAGGACGAGTCCCAGGTACTTCATCGTCGACCCGACACCGATGTGAACCCCTCCCACCGTTATTTCGGAACCCGACGGTGGCGCATTCCGAGGACCATGAAAACACATGGCCTCGGACTTGTGCAAGGCCACCTCGAGTCCCAACTGCCGGATCCTCTCCACGACTATCGCAACCCCGCGTGTCGCTAGTTCAGCCGCCGCCTGGTGCGACCTCCCCTGCGCCAGGACCAGCGTGTCGTCAGCGTAACATACTACGCTGACGCCGCTTGGGAGGTCGGCGCGCAGCACCCAGTCGTAACCGATGTCCCACAGATGCGGCCCCAAGACCGAGTGATTCACTAGCTTTCAAATTATTTTGTGAAAATTATGACGAAATAAAAACAGCCAGAGGTTAAAAATAATAAACAGCTCAAATAGAAGAAACCTTAATAAAACCTATAAAGTTCTTGCTTACCTTCAGTTATGTATTTGATATTTTTACAGCTTTAATTTTTCTAGAAAACTTCAACTTTTTAATTCAAGTAAAAAATGTAACAGTTCAATTTTCTTTATAATATCAACGTAGTCCTAAGCATTCTTAAGAAGCCGAATTTATTTAATTGAAAATAAAATGGTTTATATAATAATAATTCATTTATTTTTCAGACGAAGTCCATTCCAATTCCAATTAATTAAATTAAAACATAGAAATTTAAAATTGATATAAAACTCACACGTACAATAATACTCAACATTCAAATCAAAATAAAATACAATAGTTATTTATGCAACTGACGTATAATAAGGGGTATTAAAACACGAAAGTGGGTTTATCACACGAGGCGAAGCCGAGTGTGATAATAGTATCAGATGAGTGTTTTAATACCTAATTATGTACAGTTGCATACAAGACTTTATCTACATCCATGTTATCAATCCTCTATAAAAGGTTCTGAAACAGTTTTTTGCAGTTTTTACTCGTATCGAACATGGCGGCCGGCGTCACAGTATGCGACGTGAATTCGAATAAGTTCTTTTTAGGGTTCCGTACCAAAATGTTAAAAAGGAACCCTTATGGTGTGACTCAGTCTGCCTGTCTGTCTGTCTGTCTGTCTGTCACAGCTGGATATATCAAGAACTACTGATGCTATCAACTTGAAATTTGGAATAGTTTTAGATGACGTTTATTCAACTATTTTGCAAATATGAAAGAAATAAAAATATTTATATTTTTTTTTGCAACAGGGACTGAAAAATATGATGTGAAATCATAAGAAATGAAGCTTCCAATTAACAACTTCCAATTTCCAACACACCCCGACTTCATGATATGATTCAATCAAAATCATGATTATCTCGTGAAAAATCTAAAAGCCCAATCGTTGGGCTTTTAGATAATAAGATGTTTAGTTTACAATATTATTACAGACTTTTATAAGTTTCGCTATCCTAAAAATTAATCTTCATTTCTTTATTCAAAATTCAGCCAACCAGTAGGTAACCTCTGCTCCTTGTATAATAATAATAATATTCCCCTTATTACACTAGAAGTAAAATAAGGGACCACACACAAAGTTCGCATATAATATGGGCACAGATTACACAGACTTTCGGGGAAACGTTTTTATCTGGGGAGTTTAGATACAGCCTATTATCCGCCATACTTATGTGACGGGCTAAGATGAAACTTACCATCTGGGGAACTGGGCCTATTACCACAAAAGAAACAGAACAGAAGTTATACAAATACTCAAGACATATGAAATGAAATGAAATTGTTTATTTTGTAAATGGATATAGAAATCACTTCTCACTTATCACTTCATATTTAGCTACATGGAGTCGACATTTTCTATCTGACTACCCCTGAGAAAAAATGGCGAAACCAATTTAGGGGTCAAAGTCTCTTTTAAAGTCTAGACATAATCTTGGTCAGATCATGTTAGGATCATTTAGATCCATGTCTAAAATGGTCTTTTGAGGAACGAACAACACAAGCGGACCTGACCAGTCAGTGCAAGCATTTGTCAATAATCCCGAAGTGTTAGGCGGAAGTGAACGTATATTACACCCACGTTATGTTTAAGTTCCATTCCAAAACCCAGAAAATAACTTTAAGAAAAGGCGAGGTATTTTTTTCATAGCACCTAAACTTGATACCTTAAATATGACTCAAAATAAAGAACAGTCTGGTAAGTAGATAAGTACATCTCGGAAAACTAAATTGGTACTGTTTTGAAATGATGAAAAGCCGTGTCATGGATCTATCATCATTCTCCTGCCCTTATCCCAATCTCTTTGGGGTCGGCGCAACATGTCCTTTTTTTCCATACTTCTCTACTAGTCGTCATCTTGGTAGTCACCCCCTTTCTAGCCATGTCATCTTTCACACAATCTATCCATCGTTTCTTTGGTTTTCTCCTACTCTTATAGCCATCGACATTCATACTCAAAACTTTCCTCACGACATTTTCCTCATTCCTCCGCATCACATGCCCACACCATGACAACCGATTTCCGCACAACTTTTCAGTCACCGGTGCCACTTTTCAACTTCCTCTTATGTACTCATTTCTTATTCTATCCATTCGTGTAACACCACACATCCCCTTAGCATTCTCATCTCAGCTGCATGCAGTTGCTTTTCATTCATCCCTTTTGTGGCCCAACATTCTGATCCATACAAGACAGCAGGTCTAACCATTGTTTTATATATCTTCCCCTTAAATTTAAGGGGAATGCGGGAGTCGCAGATTGTTCCCGTGACCTGCCGCCATTTCATCCATCCAGTGTTAATCCTGTGCTTTACCGTCCGATCTACTTCGCCATCGCTTTGCACAAGTGAACCGAGATACCGAAAGTCGGAGCAGACTGGGAGAAGCGCGCCATCAAGCGCTATGGCTCCAGAACTGGAGATGCCGCCGAAATCGCAGAACATATATTCCGTTTTGGGGTCATGGATCTATCCTGAGCGCTTATTTATAACATTTTGTCAAAATTCCTTTAGTTAATTCGGACCAAGCTATAAGTGAACCTTCTGCATGGTCCTATGAGACATCAGTATCTAAAGAATGACCTACATTACTGTCTATAGTTATGTGCGAACTACTTTACGTGCGTTCTCCTATTTATATTATAGATAATGTCTGTATAACGTAAAACAACACGTTCTGAACATTCACAAGTCGTTTAGTTCGCACTTTTAAAATAGAAAAGACATTTTCGAAATGGGTTTGTAAGCTAGGATGTAAAGTGCCGCTTAAAAGTTAGGGAACAACTAAACTTTTAGTCTAAAAAGAAATGGTGCATAAGTAGTTACAGTGGCGCGGGTATTATACATATACCTACCCCACTTACATTGTTCTTAACTAAGATAAAAGCTTACTTATATTTTTCACTGTTTCGTTCGTTTAATTTCTAAAACTGCTGCTTTCTTTTTAAATTACACGAAAAGTTAATTAACCTAACAAAGTAATATAATAATCTAAATTAATATAATAATCTTTCTAACCATTTATTTTAATATTGATATAAGCACGCCTATGCCCATATTTATTGACAGGCAACCATCACTGACCTCTATTATACAAGTATGCTGGACTTCAAAATATCGATGTCAAAATGAAGACATTTACTTTTCGCCATTCTGGCGCTGATAGCAACGTGAGCGTCCATGGAACTAATATTAGATATTTAGATAAGTACATTTATTTAGATACATTTATTTATTTATAGTTAATTAAAACGGTTATACACCAATTACAATAATTAACCTAGAAACACAATACTAATATTATAATATCTACTACATACTTAATAAATATATTATGCTGGGGCTTCACTATGCGCTTTAAACGCTTTGAACATCGCGGTAATTGTTCCGTTGTTCAACGCGATGAATTGAGTGGCCACACTTGAACGGTCAACGTCAATGCTCATTGAATTCACACCCCTCGTCCATAGGCCATAGAGTATACTAACTATTTAAAAGGCCATCGGCAATATGTGAATGCCGTTGTCAAATTATATCCGTAGTGGTGGCTACACCTACGGTTATCATGTTGATCAACGGCGAAGTCCGCATAGTGTAGCCCCGGCATTCGAGATGGGATGGGAATGATGTGGAAGGTTATTCCGCTTAAAAGCTAATTTTACAAATGCGCATACTCCCATGATAAAAAATGTTCTAAATATCACATAGTAAACAAAAAATTCACAAAATAAATCTTATTTCACGATTTAGACCTAAAACATCAGAGACGTACCAAAACAACACGACTATTTTTAGACAGTTACTGGGTTGTGGAGTCAGATAGGCAGTCGCTCCATGTAAAATACAGGTATTCAGCTGCATCCGGTTAGACTGGAAGCCGACTGTAATATAGTTGGGAAAAGCTAGGTAAAATGATGAATGAAGCTGAAAATGAACTAGGTACAAAGCGTACTCAAAATAATGACAAACACGAAATCAACAGTCAAAGCAACTAACTGTGTCAGTAGTTTATTCGCCAACAAAAAGTCGACGGCACATCATGCTGACGCGAGCTCACATAAGTAACAAAGCCAAATTCGAAAAGGGTCATTTCTCCAAATCGAATTACAGTTTTTTCCAAGAGCAAATTTTTTAGATTGGACTCGGCAGGGGCGTCAGATAGTAAAATTAGAGCGTGGCTCGTAATTGTTTGAAGCGAACGTACGCTTGTTACCAACTGACAAACACCACCCCGACATACCATTCCCAACTTTATTCGTCGGTGTTAGAGGTGATTGTGAGTGCAAAGTTAAAGTTGGTGCTGATATCCGGAATTAGAACAAAGGGTTGTCACCGGTAGAACGTTGCTCAATAAAGTTTAATCAGAGCCGACAAGCAAATGTAACTTACGTTCAACCTTCCACCTTCATTGTTAGTGACGTAAATACATTTATGTTCGTGACGTAACGAGCCTGCATAATTCGGTGGGAATGCTATTATGGGTGCTAATATTCTAAATTTAGTTTGTGTTTATTAGAGAAGCTGTAAGGATCATTTTCATTAATGAGAGGAAATTATGGTCCTTATATCCACAGTTCGAGCTTAGAACTTTCACACATAATCAGCCTATAATATTCCCACTGCTGGGACACAGACCTGCTCTTGGTGAGAGGGAGTGGGCCGTAATCCACCACGCGAGCACAGTGCAGGTTGGCAGATGATGTGGTGTTGAGAGACCCTCAAAAAAAAAAAAAAAATGTCATGCGGGTTTCCTCACGATGTTTTCCTTCACCATTTTCAGAGCAGTGATGATTAAATAATTTACACAAAGTAAAGCACCTGTCTGGGTTCAAACTTAAGATCTACAACTCGTAAGTCGCGTCCGTTACCACTGGGCCACCACTGATACCGACATTACCGACTAATTCACTACTGACGATTAATTGAAATTGTGCTGAAGATTTTCAGAGTTTCTTGCATAAATTATGATATCGGTTTAACCACCTTTATTGACATAAATGATTTTTTGATCATTTCACTTTAATTTAGAACGTTTGTATTTCTCTTGCTTACAAGGTCCTTACAAGAAACTCACACCAAAAACAATAGCCGAGTCTACATAGTAGGAGCACAAACAGCGCCTAGGTAGGTATTAGGTATTCACAAAGACAGTGAACGTGCCGACCCAACTGCTACCCAACAAAGCCTAGTCCGATCGATAGGCATGACAAACATCATCAGACATCCAGTGAATTGTGAGAACGACGGTACACAGATATTAAAGCATGGTATATTTATATCCCTAAATAAACTGCTGATTTCACAAGGAGTACAAAATGAAGACGAGGATTTACTGCTTAAATGAAATCCTGAGTGTTTTAAAATTACTTCAAGAGTCAAGTATATTTTAATGAGCAGGGAATTGCACAATAAAACGCCAACAGTTATTTACCTAAATGAAATAAACATCAAATAGTAAATAGATTGTCCAAAACTCTCTTTATATAATTTGATACACACTTATTACGCCTCAATACCCGTTCCTTGTTACGCCAAACCCAATCGCGAAAATACCCAATCACAAATCGAAATAGCTTTCCTGAAACTCAGCAATGTCGATTTTATATCAAAAGCCGAATCGAAGAGATAAAACCTCGCGAAAAATCTTCTTCCCTTGGCCCCGCAAGCGATTATCAAACCATTTAGTTTTATTACCATCGATCGTTCCCGAAACTCATTCAAAATGGTTGACATTTAACGCACGAATTCATTTCTAATTTTCCGTCATTGTTTGAGCGAAATTAGTATTTGATTGCTTCTCAACGTCAGGTCACGAATTCGTATAGCCAATATAAAATTTGAATTCGGCGGAATTTCTATTAAAATTTTTGATGTGGATATTATTTGTTTTGAGACCCTGGAGAAGATTACGACATAGGTAAGTATCTTAGAGCATTTAACTAAATGCTCTAAGGTAAGTATATAATATACTATTTACATTTTGAGACCCTGGAGAAGATTACGACATAGGTAAGTATCTTAGAGCATTTAACTAAATGCTCTAAGGTAAGTATATAATATACTATTTACATTTTGAGACCCTGGAGAAGATTACGACATAGGTAAGTATCTTAGAGCATTTAACTAAATGCTCTAAGGTAAGTATATAATATACTATTTACATTTTGAGACCCTGGAGAAGATTACGACATAGGTAAGTATCTTAGAGCATTTAACTAAATGCTCTAAGGTAAGTATATAATATACTATTTACATTTTGAGACCCTGGAGAAGATTACGACATAGGTAAGTATCTTAGAGCATTTAACTAAATGCTCTAAGGTAAGTATATAATATACTATTTACATTTTGAGACCCTGGAGAAGATTACGACATAGGTAAGTATCTTAGAGCATTTAACTAAATGCTCTAAGGTAAGTATATAATATACTATTTACATTTTGAGACCCTGGAGAAGATTACGACATAGGTAAGTATCTTAGAGCATTTAACTAAATGCTCTAAGGTAAGTATATAATATACTATTTACATTTTGAGACCCTGGAGAAGATTACGACATAGGTAAGTATCTTAGAGCATTTAACTAAATGCTCTAAGGTAAGTATATAATATACTATTTACATTTTGAGACCCTGGAGAAGATTACGACATAGGTAAGTATCTTAGAGCATTTAACTAAATGCTCTAAGGTAAGTATATAATATACTATTTACATTTTGAGACCCTGGAGAAGATTACGACATAGGTAAGTATCTTAGAGCATTTAACTAAATGCTCTAAGGTAAGTATATAATATACTATTTACATTTTGGGAAAGTTTAAAAGGTGTCATAAGAGATTTAACCTGAAATGTGTGTCTGATGTTTGGTGTGTAACCTGAGGGGCAATTCTCGTATTTTTAAAAACGTTCGCAATCTCATCTCAGTCTCAATCTGTCAAAAATTGTATAGCGTTTACCTACATTTTTGACATTTGATTAACGCTGGCATGAGATTGTGAACGTTTTTAGGTACGAGAATTGGCCATCTGGTTTGCTTCAAAGTCGCTTCCCGCTGTCTGTCTGTCCCTATGTATGCTTAGATCTTTAAAACTACGCAACGAATTTTGATGCAGTTTTTTTTAATAGATAGAGTCATTCAAGAGGAAGGTTTATAATTATGTATAATAATCTATGCGCGGGCGAAGCCGCGGGCAAAAGCTAGTTATTTATAAGTTTACCAGCTTTCGCCAGCGGCTTCGCCCGTGTGCATGTCGAAAATTATCCCACGGGAACGTACTACCGGGATAAAAAGTATCCTATGTCCTAATCCAGGTCATGGTCTACCCGTGTGCCAAATTTCGTCCAAATTCGTTCAGCCGTTTTAGCGTGAAAGCGTAACAAACAAACAAATTCACTTTTGCATTTATAACATTAGTTAGGACTAGCTGTGCCCGCGACTTCGTTCGCGTGCATGTCGGAAATCAATACATAACGTGTCGCTTAGATATGGTGTAGGTATCACTCCTCCAATAAAAATGAAGAATCTTGCGATCTTGCCTGGTGGGAACCGCTACCTGGGGTTCTCTACCACAGCCCTGCAGTTACTGCGGTTTATGATAGCGGGGTTTAACACGTATTCGGACTGCTGGAAACACAACGCGCCATTCCAAACTATCGTTTCGGAAAGAACGAATAGCGGGGTTTACACGTACCTACAGTTTGGACCACGGATCTGTGGACTGCGTTCCAAACCGCGGATGGATCTGTGCGGTTTGGACTGCGCATCAAACTGTCTTTCGTTTATACCGTGAACATCCATGTTTATGGAGGCAAAACTTTTAAAAACCATCGAAGTCCATAATTAGTTGACCACGGATAGCCAGTAATTTTCTTTGATTTCTGTACCAAATCACAGCACGTATACCTACTGTAAGTTATTGAGGAGTTCAATTGTCAGATCTTCACCATCTCTGGAGAAAACTCTTTCAAACATAAGGTGTGTGACATACGGACGGACAGACGGACAGGACGTAATGATAAGACTTCCCTTTTATGTACTATTTGACTACGGAACCCTAAAACAGAAGAATTGAAAACTTCTTTCTTTTTGAAGTTGGTTATAAAGATGCCTCAAATAATCTCGACCTCTAGAGAGAAATCCAGGTCCAGAGACCGGAATTCCAGGACAGCATCTATTTTATGACTGAAAAAGTGTCACTCTTCTGCGGAAAATCTTGACACCGCGATTCCGTCTATACAACATCTATCAGATACAGTGGTTAACTGGAAGCTCGCTCTGCGTACAATAAATAAAATTACAAAGGTACCCAGTTTGATTTTAAAAAAAAGTGTGTGTGTCAGCTCTGACGACGACTGGCGTTTCCCTTTTTTTGTGCCGTTCCGACTTTCTATTTTTCGGTCATAAAAGTAATATTAAGGTGTTAAGGCGCTCGTCAACCGGGGTCTCGCCCAACCTCTCAACCCTCCTCCTCTAACTCTCCTCTCAACCATATCTTACCACCCCCCTGCCTCTCCCCCCTATCACCCTCCCCTCTAATACCCCTCACCGCATCCCCTTCCCCCTGCCCCTACCCTCTCAAACCCTCCCCCTCACCTTCTCTGTGTATGAAAAGTTGATAGGATTATTATATCTGACAATGCATTCTTTTTCACTCAGAACACCACATCAGTTATTAGTATTAACTATCATCTTACAATTATATGCCCATTTTTAGGGTTCCATACCTCAAAAGAAAAAAAACCAGTCAAGAGCGAGTCGGACTCGCGCACCGAGTGTTCCGTTTCGATTTCTGAAAAAGTGTGCTATTTAGAGACATCTTTTTATTTTTCCTGTTTTCTTTACATACACTTCTATCACATAGAATAAGGGGGGGGGCGGTAGTTTTTTTTACATTTTTCATCAAAAGTCGAAACTATGCGACCTAAAAAAAATATTTTTTTTTTTTGAGAATGTGCAAACAGCGCTCTTTCTTATTATACCCCACATGCCCTAGTAGCCCCACTATGAATTTTTAAGACCCCCTTTCAGTCCCTGTTGCAATAAAAATTAAAATATTTTTATTTCTTGCTTATTTGCAAAATAGTTGGGTAAACGTCATCTAAAACTGTTCCAAATTTCAAGTTGATAGCATTAGTAGTTCTTGAAATATCCAGCTGTGACAGACAGACAGACAGACAGAAAGACAGACTGAGTCACACCATAAGGGTTCCTTTTATACCATTTTGGTACGGAACCCTAAAAACGGCACCCTTATAGGATCACTCGTGTGTCTGTCTGTATGTCCGTCACTGTCACAGCTAATTTGCTCCGAATCTATTGGACCCATTATGTTAAAATTTGGTACACATAATTACGAATTTCTGTGACCCAAACGCGGTCAGGTAGGTAAAGTAAATAAATGGATTTTGGATATGGGGGTCACTTTTGTGGGGCAAATAAGAAAATTTAAAAAAAAAGTTTTGCAAACTGTACCGTGTGACATATCAGATGAAAGGGCTTAATTAATATGAGGGTCTCAAATATGTATATATATTTTTTATAATTTTAAAATTATATTATTTATTTAAGAAAATAGATGAAAATTTACCAATATATCCCCTAATCTCCGAAACTACTGAGCCTAAAGTTTTGAAAAAAAATACAGAAAATAGTTCTTTACTTGTAGATTACAGGAAAATCTTTAAGAATAGTCTGTGGTCATAAAATAACATGGTAAATCTCTCAATATTGTGAGTACAAACTTACATTTACAGTTGGAATGTATGGGAGAATATGTTTTCCAACTACAATGTTAAGTTTGTTTTTGGTATAAATTCATCCCAACTACGGAACCCTTCATTGTGCGTGGTCCAACACGCACTTGGCCGGTTTTTTATATTTGAAATTCTTTTAGCGTTACTAATCAACCATCAATAGAACCAATCTGCCTAGCCTTTTCCCAACTATGTTGGGATCGGCTTCCAGTCTAACCGGATGCAGCTGAATACCTGTATCATCCTGTATCATGGAGCGACTGCCTATCTGACCTCCACAACCCAGTTACTGGGTAATACGATACCCCTTGATAAGACTGGTTGTCAGACTTTCGGGCTTCTGACGACCCGTAACGACTGTCAAAGATCCGGGACTAACGGCTTAACGTGCTTTCCGAGGCACGGAGGAGTCTCGGTATGTAAAGATGCTCACCCATCCACGGACCAACCCCGGGAAGCGTAGCGGCTTAACCTGCTGGATCGACCCATCAGGTTAACCACCCCTTTAAAGTGATTTTTATTGTTAGTACCATTTGGTATCAATAGATGTCGTTACGTGTATGAAGACACCGTCATGAAAAGTTCTTCTTGAACACTTTAAATTCATATATCTTCTGATAGACTGCAGCGATTGCGATGAAACAAAAACTAAGTAAAACTCTGAGTTACACACAATATTTGAGTATAAAATTTAACCATATTGGTTTTGTACTTTTGATGTGATACTTGAACAAAAAAATGAACTCTCACAGACAAACAGATAAACAGACAAACAGACAAACAGACAAAAATGACAAAAATGGTAGAAATGGCATCTGCTGGTCATTCTTTAACAGCCCAACTATTTTTTTTTTAAATATTTGTAATGTACAGAAACGCTTCGTCTACAGATTTATTATATGTATAGATTACGTCACGTATAATGTACTCGTATAATATCGAATTAGGTGGTAAAATCAAGGATGATAAAACTAGTAGCTACAGATTTTTTTGAATTCATTCCTACGCGATGATTGATGAGACAGCAGTAAATACCCCACAGCTACAAACAAACTCTGCTCCTACAGTTTTTCATATAAAAGAGTCATAACAAACATATGACAGTACATAAATTGAATATTTTGACAAAAAAATACGTATTCCCTATGTTATGTCAGTCACAGATGTCGAAACAGCAGTTTTAGAAATTTATGTGTGTGCGCAACCCTTGGCCTAGATTATGAGGCGGTTTCGGAGATAAGCTTCCGACCCACTAGCTGTAGATGTTAGTAGAACAACCAACTATTAGATAAAAATAAACATTAGGTAGGTGCCATTGAAAACTAATTTTCTTTTTGTATTCGTAAAAAAGTAAAGAGCCTTGTGGCCGTTCTGTACAAATTTATTCTAACACAGTGATTTCATCAAGCTGATTAGAAGGATATAGGTATCTAGATCCTAATTTCGATCCAATTTATACCAATTAAACTATGATACGAGGTGCGACTCCAAAGACCAAAAGAAAATACTCTTATTTTTTGCATTGTTTCTCCACTTAAAAAGCTATCTCAATATTGTAATTACAAAGGTTTAGTCCTTTATAGATACATATAACTATAAATCGAATGACCAAATAACAATCTTTTAGAACCAAGTCACGACTTTTCTAATTCCTAAAACTCCCAGTAACCAAATTATACAAACTAGTATGCTGTAGGTAAGTATAATCGAGTCACTACTAATCGTTGCGACCAACTTGTAAGACCATCTAGCTTGATTGGATTCCTAACTTTCAGTACACTATTGCTTAAATAGCTTCATAAGGATTATTGGCTGTATTAATACAAATTAAGGACATACTTGTGCGGTATTACATGCGATAGTCAGCGGTCATTAGAGCATAATGTTGTATGTTCTCTGGCATATCTCCCAAATGAGAGGAGTTGTTGGGTAAGTGTGTCAGTAAATGTTTTGTAGATTATGATTATTATGTAAGTTGTTTTGGTAAATAGCATAAACTAATTTTGAGTAGTGTTTGTCATAGTTTCAGCACAGAATAACAAATCCACAGTAGTTTATATTGGCAGTGACCTTAAATTAACGCTTGTCCGCCGTAAAAAGCGCGGTCACTGTCGGACTGCATAGAAAAGAAAGAGAAGGCGATGACAACGCTTGCAATTAATTATCCTATGAAGTAATTATCCTATTCATCTCATGACTTCTTGAGCACTTTTATTATTTATTTTTAGTCTATAATTTGATCAGCAGTTTTTACTTATCCCTCCCAGTAGGACTTTCCGCTGTATGCTCTCAAGGGATATTCACAGATAAAAATCTCACATGCACAAGTACATTTCTCTTTCATAAAATAACCTTACAATATCCCGAAACCCCACCATTTAATATGGGTATATACCCTCTATTTGTGTCGAAATAGAAATAGGACGCACCCCTGCGGTCGTTTACGGAAACTGTGAATAAAGTGTGAAAATATTTTTAAGGGTCACTCCACACCGTGTGAAGTGCTTGCTCACGTGCGACAGGTGTGAACCGACATTTTTCTCGCAACTTATGAAAACAAACTGAAAGCGAAGGTGTCACTATGGCGAATGGGTTTGGAAACTTAATCCGTAGATAGCAATTGGGTTAATAATATCGATCTGAAACTTTGAAAGTGTCTGATTAAAAAAACATTAACCAACCCGACCAATTGGAACCGTGCACCTAGCTTCTGATGTTTCATAAGTGCCCATGTAGGTTTATGTGAAATAAAATATTTATTTGATAAACTAAACTTACCAGTCCATTTACGGACAACGACAGTTCAGTCAGACACACATACACAGTTCTATTCCATTACACATATTACCTACTGTTACTTGTCCGTCTGTGCTGTGCGACATACAACGATCGGCAATTCAATTCAATCTGTTTTTACTAATTATTGGGCCACCAAGATACAGGCTGTGCCTAGTTTGGGGCCCACGGCTATTTCTTGTGTTGTATAACTTGTGTGTTTGTGTAAATAAATTATTCTATTATATTATTCTTTATCTTCTTCCACCTTGACTCCCTTTGTACACACAGTTCCCAGGAAACTCAGACCTTCCTATAGACTTTTTAAAAGACTTGAACACTTTAAAAAAGTCTGGGTTTAAGTAATGAAAAGGTACAATAATTTTTCTTAACAAAGAATTGCTCAGAGGGTTATTCAGAGAGCCATGGAATGTTCCATGCTTGGCATACGACTTATAGACCGAGTTCCAAACGTCGTCGAGATCCGAAGACGTACGAAGGTTTTTGATATCAGAAAACGAACTATGGAACTCAATTGGAGTTTGGCAGAACACCTGGCAAGGCGCAGTGATGACAGGTAGAGTAAAACAGTAGCGTCCAAGGACTGGAAGACGAAGTGTCGGTCGCCTGGCAGCGAGATGGGTGGACGACATTGTTATCATCGCGGGTATAACCTGGATGAGGCTGACACAGGAGCTGGGGATTGGCACAAGAAAAGAGAGCCGTATGCCCAGCAGTGAGTGAAGTCGGGCTGTAGATGACGAGGATGATGATGATCAAAGAATGAAGCAGATTAAACCATAAGAAAAACAGTTACCTATACTTAATACTTTCTTGGTGGTAAATAAAAGCAAAGTGCAGGCTGTAGTGTTTACGTCAAGTCTTACACACAAAGCGTCGCACGAGATTGTTTGATGTTAAAAGAATACGGGACTGTCTGGACCACCAAGCGGATTTAAGAATTTTACGCGAGATTTTCTGCGAATTTCATTGTTGAATGACATCTTGCATCTTTGTAAGAATAACTGATCTGTTAATGCACCTTTTTACTTATAATATCATTGTGTTAATGTCAAATATTGAATGTAGAAGAAAAATGGAAGTCAATAGGACTGCCGACAGAAGTGAAAACTTAAACGTAGAACTATGCATAGCATGTAGCAGTGTCGAGGTGTCGTGGTGTCGCAGTGACGCGAACCCGTAAGATTTCCTCCTACCAAAAATCGCTCAACGCGCCTAAAGAAGTTTTCACTTCACAAATATAAGTTTTACTTATTAAATAGTCGTTGTTACTAGGCAAAACAAAATCAATTAATAAGATAGCTCCTCACCGACCGCATTCTTTAGTCACCCCGCGATCATGGCACTTGCAATAACGTTGAAAGAAAATATCCTGTACATACCATTTAAAACAATCAACTGCGCAAGTATAAAACAGTGATTCATTTTAAAAAGTTGTTCAACTTTGTTTAAAATTTCATCGTTACAAACAGGGTTATTGGTAAAACACCAACAGCCTCTTAAGGGGCATTGTACTCATCATTATACTCATTATTATGAACAACTTTTACTATGGGGCCAAACCTGCAATCGCGAAAAAAAAATCAGCTGTTCAGTACATTCATCCACATCAAACTCGTCAAAATGTAGGGAGCAGAATATTTTTGTTTCGCGATTTTCGATTTAGTCCCTTGTCTCATAGTAAAAGTTGTTTATAATAATGAGCACAATGACCCATTAAGAGGTTGTTAGTGTTTTACCAATAACCCTGTTTAAAAATAGTCCTCTTCACTGTATCCGGCGAGTGACCCAGACTATTTCTTTCCTTTCGTGAGCTCTCTGATGACTAGCAAAAAAAAACCGGTCGTATGTCATCCATTCATCGTTGTAGGTACGAACCGAAAATAAAATTAAAAATAAAACCGAAAAGAAAATATTTATTCAGTTCTATACAAAATCAATACAAAATCGAATCGAATCCAACTCAGGACACTGCACTTGCTCGTCGCATTACCATCACCAAACTCCCATTTTACTCCAGTATCAGCTAAGTAAGTCTACTCTAAACACAGCATAATAATTTGTCTCGCGACTCCTACTCACATAAACGACGCCATCGCACCGAGATTTCTCTTGAATTTGTTAGAGAACCTTACCTTTTGTCGCAAAAATATTATGCTTTACTAAATTTAATAACGCGGTGTGGATAGATGATAATGTTTGGACTGTTGGACCTTTGTGCAAAGAGTATGAACATCGTTGTGTAGTGTAGAGGTTGTTGTGTTGTGGTGTTTGCTCTATTTAAACCACATTTTTTAGTTTATTTAGCATTTAATGAGTTGTTGTGTTCAGCATCCTAGGAAATTGTATGACACTCATTTAACTCTTAGGTTAAACATTTTTGAACACTATTTCCTTATTGCTTTTGACTAATAAATGATAATGCATCCAAAATTGTATTTAACTCATTTTGTAAAAAATCTTAGAATATATTGTGGAAGTCAGATTGACAGTCGCTCCATGTAAATACTGGTATTCAGCTGCATCCGGTAAGACTAGGAGCCGACCCCAACATATTTACGAAAAGTCTCAGATGATCTTGTAAAATCATACATGCACAAACATGATATACCTATATCATAACAAAAATGTCACTAAAACTTACCTACTTTGGTAATATCAAAACACTTTTCAGTGCTACCTTAAAGTTTATTTCCCACGTAACAATACCAATGATGTCACCGCATTCGCCGGTGTGGCGGTGAGACCGCCCGTCCATGTATTTATCTCCGACACCCAGCCTGACGGCACCCGACGTCAAGCTACACTGAAACTCCATTACACGATTGCTTCGACCACTTAACGTTATCCTCACTAATTAATATAAATGATTAACAAATTGCACCCCACAACAGGCACTAGTGGCTTTCATGGTACCTATCAGTTTTTTAGAGGTAATTTTACACGAAACCCGGTTGAAAAGTGTGGGAAAATCTGCTTTGATTTAAAAAGCGTTCGTACATTTTATGTAAGTACTTTCTGAAAAGATGTTGGATTACTTCAGGAATGTTTACAGTGTTACCCGTTTATTTTAGCAGCTTTTTATTTGACGGGCTTTAAACGTCCACTGATAAAATGACGTGCTGAAATTATTTCAGTTGAATAATCTTACCACTGAAAACTTTCTTCTATCATACCACAAACATTTTTATAAAACTTGTAGTAAGGTCCGGACTCCACCAAAGCAGAAATGGGCGGAGATGTGCGATGCGGAGAGGAGAGGAGAGGAGATGAGATGCTTAACCCCTCACGTGTCTGAGTTTGGGCTATTTTTAGACCCAAAACCCCAGTGGGTTGGGGGTTAGTTGCGAACCCTATAGGTTCACAACTACTGATGACGATATGTTTTCCATCGGATGATGTTTTTTTACGTTTATATGTATATATGTGATTTAAGCTTATATACCTACTATGTAAAGTTTTGTCCTTATGCACACATGGAGTGCATTTGACACGCAGAGGGGGAGGGGTGGTTAGTTGCGAACTCCATAGGTGCACAACTACTGATGATGATTGGTTTTCCATCGGATGATGTTTTTTTACGTTTATGTGTATGCGATTTAAGCTTATATACCATTATTTAACGGTTTTTCCTTATGCACACATGGGGTGCATTCGACACTTGAGGTGTTAACAGCTACGGCGTATCCACCGAAGATGTGCGGTATATGCGTACTGGCTAGACCAGAGCAGAGATGTTTACTGGCTAGAGTGGGCTGGCGGGTTGTGCGACGCAGGGAACCTAGCGGTGTTTAACATCTCCTCTCGTCTCCGCTGCGCGCCATCGACTGTTTGGGAGGCACAGCTCACATCTCTGTTTTGTTTGCGCTAAGCAAATATCAGAAATCTACTCTGAGCAGAGAGTGCTCAACAGTATCCACTGAAGCTAAGTGGAGACGAGATATACAACATTAGTTTTTGTTTACCCTAAACCTGAAAAGGGGTCATTGTACTCATCATTTTGAACAACTTTTACTATGGGACCAAACCTGAAACGCGAAAAAAAATCAGCTGTTCATTACATTTATCTACATCAAACTCGTCAAAATGTAGGTACTGAACAGCTGATTTTTTTTTTCGCGATTTCAAGGTTGGTCCCATAAAAAAAATTGTTCAAAATGATGAGTACAATGACCCCTTTTCAGGTTTAGGGTAAACAAAAACTAATGTTGTTTATATAACGCAATCCTATTGGTTGTTTCCAACACATTTCCTCTGCTCTCGTCTCGTCTCCACTTTGGTGGAGTCCAGGTCTCAAGCAGCACCGAACGGTACAAAATCCATTAAAATTTCATCGTGTTTACCAGCTAAGCGAATAAATTAAATCGATCCACGTAACATTTCACGAAACATTGCACTTGTATTAGGATCATTTTTAATCTAAATTCCATCCATGCCCGCCCTTTGTACTGTGGCAAGAAATTGCCCCACCACCCTCATGGGCTACGTATTGCCTACATTATACTGGATAAGAATTTATTCCACACGAATAACCAGGAACACTTTAAAGAAATTGGGCAAAGGCCTTCGGGAGAGGATACTCCTTTTAAGACAAACTAATAAAATCTTAGAAGGGATTAAGGATGATTTTCGGTGAAAGTATGTGGGTTTGGGTAACTTATAAAACTTTGCTGGTACATACCTACGATATATTAGAAACAATATTCTTTTAAGAAAAAAAAGGTTAAGAGCCAAGGTTATCTACCTGAAAAGTTATACATACTAAGTTGTTTGTATTCCATTATTATTAATAAAACTAAGTTAAAAAATCTTTTTAATCGCTTAACCATTAGTGCAACAGTAACCACAATTATTCACGACTCGATTTCAGTTAACACCGACTTGGCGCCACGTTTCTTTCACAGACAAGAAAATCTTTTAAAGCAAAAGACAATCTTCATCCAACAATTAAAACACAATCTCAACTCGACAATATCCTATGAACAAACTCATTAATTGACAGTTTGACTTTGAAAACGGAAGTACCTAAAACAACTTAATTTGTTCGCCGTCTAAGTACTAAGTTCTGAGACAAAACCTACTTAGGGTGTCGTTTCAGGAGACACGTTGTTTAGTTTTGTAACTCCAGTGCTCAACTCGAGCAGAGGAATCTGCTTAAGTGGATGAAAAGCACAGCTTTACCTACAAAACGTTTGCGCACTTCAACGAACACGGTTTATACAGGGTGAAATTGAATAGATCGCGAAATCGCGAAAAAAAAATCAGCTGTTCAGTACATTTTGACGAATTATGCGAACATTAAATGTACTGAACAGCTGATTTTTTTTTCGCGATTTCAGGTTTGGTCCCATAGTAAAAGTTGTTCATATTGATGCGTAGAACACCCCCTTAAATTTTGTCGCATCTATTCAATTTCACCCTGTAGATCTTAAGCTAAGCTGAGCAGGTTGAGAGATGAGGTCTTTTTATATCTTATTTTGAAAGATCTGTATAAACGTTGCGTTGGTTTATATAAAAGTTGTCATGAACTTCTGTAAATCGATCAGCACTAAGCGTAGCGACACACCTGCCGAAAATTACGCTACGGAAATTCCGCGTGCGTGTTCATACGTTTCAGTGACTATAAAAACCTCAACGAAACAGTACCCAACTAAGGGCTGATTTTTCAATAGTCAGATAACTTTTATCTGAAGGATAAATATGTCAGTTTGACATATAAATAAATAAATATGTCAGTTTGACATATAAATAAATAAATATGTCGGTTTGACATATTTTATATACAGAAGCTTTAATTATTCCGCTTTAATTATTCCATAAATAAAAGTTATAGATAGTGCAATCCACGAAGACGCGCCCCACTACTCCTCCTAGCCGTTGCACACTTTTATACTTTAAACGGTTAGGAGTAGTGGGGCGCCTCTTCGTGGATTGCACTATCCATCTATATCTGACGATTGAAAAATTAGACCAACAAAATACAGCTGGCAATTGTTTTATTCAACCAAAAGTAACCAAAAGACGACCATTTTATTTCAAACGCCCCTCCTGTCCTGTGTATGTTTGTGCCAAACGCCCGCAGGTGACTGAACAGGGCACACAGGCAGAGCAATACGCTTCAATAGATTGAATAATTAACTTACCCGCGCGTTTTCAAAACTCAAACCAAAAAATATATTGCATTCGAATGAGTCATCATGAAAATATGTGCGGGGTAGTTTAAATTCGTGTTACAATGCAGAAATTTTAAAAAATATGGCTTTTTCTTACAGTTTTCTTTGGATATTTATGATATGCTGATATAAAGAAACATAAATGTTCACCACGCGATAAAAGGGAAAAATGGACCAAAATCTCAAAAAAATCGATGTACCATTAAAAAAATGTTTATTGACTTCCAAGTTATAGATACCTACTACCATCACAATCATACTCAAGCTCATTTCATTCTCCACACCCAGATATTGGCTAGAACATGAGCTAGAACTCCCAAACGTAGAGATCGCTCAATTACCGCGGCCAGCTGGACCGTCCACTAATTAAATGAATGACCAATTAGGTCCATAACGTCTGGCTACGTCCAGCCATCTTGGATAATCTGCTTCGGTAGTTCTGATCATCACTGTATGCCCTGTGACATGTAGCAAGCCTTCAAAAATTAACTGGGGATCGAATTTAGCTCGTCAGCACAGTACTATCTCTATCGTTAGGAAATAATGAAGTATTAAAAGTGCTACATTTTATCTGTAGGAAGAGAAAAAAAAAGAAAAAAAATGTAGCAGAGGAAGTTTGAAAGTGGCACCGGTGACTGAAAAGATTGCGGAAATCGATTGTATGGGCATGTGATGCGGAAGAATGAGGAAAATGTCGGGAGGAAAGTTTTGAGTATGAATGTCGATGGCTATAAGAGTAAGGGGAGACCAAAGAAACGATGGATGGATTATGTGAAAGATGACATGGCTAGAAAGGGGGTGACTACCGAGATGACGGTAAGTCTGGAAAAATGGGACATGTTGCGCCGACCCCAAATAGATTGGGATAAGGGCAGGACAATGATGAACCTGTGGAGTAGGTAATCGCTGGGGAAAGCTGGCTGGCTAAAGCACAAGGAAGTGGTGAAGGACGGGCGTTTTGATTTAATTTTAACGTTCGAAAAGAGCTGGTTTGAATAAATAACGACGTATTTTTTAAACTAATGAAGCAATGAATTTGCGATTTCCTTCAAAATCCTTCTGATTATTATTGAACTAGCGACCCGCCCCCTGCTTCGCACGGTTTTTACGGTTTGACAAAACATCGACATTGCTTTATTATATTATTATGATAGTTTAGTTTAGTTAGCCCGAAAGTCTGACAACAAGTCTTACCAAGGGATATCGTATTACCCAGTTACTGGGTTGTGGAGGTCAGATAGGCAGTCACCCCATGTAAAATACCTACTGGTATTCAGCTGCATCTGGTTAGACTGGAAGCCGACCCCAACATAGTTGGGAAAAGGCTAGGCAGATTGATTGATTGAGTTTAATATGAATGTGTTATAAAATTATAATACAAATCTTCCAGAATAAATTGTCTACATAAATAATGGTGAAAACCACTTCAAAATCCGTTGCGCAGTTTACAAAACCAACGCGACCACACAGATAGGCACGAAAAGCGATATTAATTTATAATAGGAAGTGTGTTAAGCAAATGGAGTGCTGTTAAAAATAAGGTTCAAAAAACTCATCTCGAAAAAATAATGAACTAGCTTGAAACTGTTGTTTTGCTCACTGTAAGGTGCCGATTCTAGACTTGTTGATTCAGGATTTCAAAAGACGTTTACCTTCATTGTAATTCAATGATGACCAAGAACAACTTCAGAAGAATAACTCACCGAAACTCACACTTGTCCACGCTGCGAAGTCTTGAACTACTGAATGTTATTTCCGTTATGATAACAGTCAAAAGTACGCACCATGTAACTGCATGCATTCACTGAATTCTATACGTAGGAACGTCAACAGAGAGTAACGAGTACATAACATGGCCACCATTTTGTTTTTCAACACAAAACAAACGAATCCCCGCGGTATTGATAGATATCTGATTGGGAAAGTTCACCAATCAATCTAAACATTTGATAAAAAAACCGGTCAAGAGCGAGTCGGACTCGCGCACCGAGGGTTCCGTTCCGATTTCTGAAAGAGTGTGCTACTTAGATACATCGTTTTATTTTTCCTGTAATTTTTACATAAACTTCTATCACATAGAATAATTTCAGGATTTTTCTCTTTGCAAACTTCGGAGATAAGGGGGGGCAACGGTATTTTTTTTTACATTTTTCATCAAAAGTCAAAAACTATGTGGCCTAAAAAAAAAATAAAAATAGTTTGAGAATGTGCAAACAGCGTTCTTTCATATGATACCCCACATGCCATAGTAGCCCCACTTTAAATTTTTAAGACCCCCTTTCAGTCCCTGTTGCAAAAAAAATACAAATATTTTTATTTATTTCTTATTTTCAAAATAGTTGGGTAAACGTCATCTAAAACTATTCTAAATTTCAAGTTGATAGCATCAGTAGTTCCTGAGATATCCAGCTGTGACAGACAGACAGATAGACAGACAGACTGAGTCACACCATAAGGGTTCCTTTTTTACCATTTTGGTACGGAACCCTAAAAACGTTAGATAAATGTTACAACTCAGGGCCCCGTTATTAAAAGGGGAATTTTACTTTGATATAAAAGTTGAAATGGTAGTTAACACTATCTGTTGAAAATATATCATAATATATACTGAAATTATCACAGCAGATCACACTATCACACTAATATTACGAGTACAAAGAAGAAAGTTTGTGAGTGTGTGTGTTTGTTACTTCTTCACGCTCAAACGGCTGTACCAATTTTGTAAAATTTTGGTATGGAGGTAGCTGACACCCGGGCCTGGATTAACACATAGGTTACTTTTATCACGGTCTACGCGGGTGAAACCGCGGGGCGCAGCTAGTACAAAATAAAATAAAAAGTGTAAAATGCGATGTAAGAAATTCGCATAAAAGTGTGCCTCACAAAGTCACGACTGCGCCAAATAGGCCCGTTCAACAAAATGCAAGACAGACATGGCCCCTAGTTGTCTGGCATTTTGCTGAATGGGCACGGGACACATTTCTGCTAATTTTATGTTATTTTATTTTGTATAATTTCAGTATTTATGATATATTTTATTTCTTTTCATTCTTTCTACCAAATCATTTTATGCAAATTTAAACATGACCACCTAACTTGCGATGATCACCAAAAAAATAGCCTGAAACAAATAGCTTCAAAAGTTACGAAATCAGTAGCTGCTGTCAGTAGCTCAATCGTATCTAATAGGATTTTGATGAGGGTCGAGAAATGTAGAAGACTTTACAGTCTTACGTTACACGCTGATTGACATGACATAACTGTGCTGAATGGAACTTTGATGAGCATTCACAGCTTAATTAATCAAAACTTTAATATTGCTGTTTAATAAATGTATAAAGTCATTTCATATTTCCCCATCATTACTTATTTGCAACGCAAAAATATTTCGAAGCGTGAATATAATATAAATGGAAATTACGAACTGCAGTGCCACCAAAACGAGCAGGACCAAAAATAAACAAAAACTTTAAAATCAAGTGAAAGTAATTGAATCATTCATTTTGTCAAAGTTGTTAATGAACACGGAATCTAATTGGCATCACTTGACCATTGAGACAAACACTCGAGACGTGGCAGAGAATCTAAAACAGGGTTAGAGGGAATCATGGAAAAACGTCTTGATTACGGCTGAATTAAATTTAATTTGTCGCGCGTGGTTCCACCTCCTCTCGCTCTAATGAGTTCCAAACTTTCCCTCTTTGTGAGATTAAGCCCAAAAATTGTGAAAAACTTGAGCGTCGTCCGGTCCCATGGCGGATGTTGTTTGACATACATAATATCTGGCGGCCTTGCCTGGCCCCGACAAGTTTTACGTTCTTTCTACAGCTGCTTACGTGCGTTTAGTTCGTTCTCGTAAAATATTAACTACTTTTGTTTCGGATAAGTAATTTGTAAGTTTATTAAGATAGAATCAAAGATTTTTATTTAAAAGCGTAACTGACATATTTTCTTATTAAAAACGTTGAAATACCGACATTTTTCAAACACGTACCTACTCAACCAAGTTACATTAGGTCCTGCATATGAAATTGCCGATTTTTGATACCAGTGTAAAGATCAATTTGAATCTATTTAGAATTCCAAATTCAAATTAATTTTATAATATAGCATGACATTTTTTTTTTAAATCAGCAGTTCATTTGTTTTCTCGCCGTTCGATTTTTCTTTTAAGCGATGTTTCTGTAACCATGAAAAAATCTAAATGGCGCGCTATTTTCGAAGTAAGCGTTCCGTCGTAGCACCAACGCAGCACTAACAGCACGCAACATTAACGACGTGTATGAACAAGGTATGTACCGCAAGTGAACGCACGGTGCGTTTTTAGTTGGATCACTTCCGTTCTGGAAATTTTGATCTCAAGAATGAGGCCCTGGAAAAAAATCATCTATTCCTCCTTAAAAGTATTTAATTCTAGCTGCGAGAAACTCATTGAAGCAAAACTGCGTCTGCTGCGCTCAATATTGTTGGGACAATAACTTTGAAAATACAGTTAAAACTGACAAAATTTATAGCACGGACGCTGCCACAAATAAATATGGAAACATTCTCTGCAGATGACAACTGCGAAGTCAATGTTTACTTAATTAAACACCAAGGCAAAATACATCGAGCTACAAGCTTTGTTTTAATATAAATCAGAAATGAGATAAACAAAATTACAACAGAATGTTTTAAAATCCTTCAAGCGAGGAAAATATTTAACGTAACTGGGAAATTTCATTAAGCTGGTACTAATTAAAGAGCAGTATTGTGGCTGAAAATTCGGCGCCAGAACGTAAATGTGGCTTGTTCAAATTATATCTGCTAGTTATCATGTACCTACATGAAACATGTACGGATATTGTAGCGAATTAGCGGTAAAATTATCCTTTCTAATATGAATAAATGGAGCTCAGTATATGATTATTAAGTAGTAAACTTGGGATAATCATTTATTACAAACTAACTTTGTAATGAAGTTGTTAAACTTTATTAATCAATCAATTTTAATGAAAAACCGCACCCACGAACCGAACTTTCAGTTCTGGGGTTCTTAATAAAGCAATAGGACCATAAAATGGCTAGATAAACCCGTATTTGGCTCGTTCGGTTTTTACGATGCGATCACCGTTCACGAGAGGAAGGTGAACGAATGATGTAGCAGAAACTGAGCAAACAATAAGAAAAGAGCTCTATTTCGTGCCGGCGAAATATTGTCCCGAAATGCCGTAGATCCCAGTACAAATAATACTTTACCGGGGACATATCTTCACGTACCCTCGCAGGGCATCTTCGACAGGCTTGTCTAGTTAAGCCTCACATATTTACTGATATTGATACAGGGAACAACCCGCCAAGATGACAATTACTCGGCTCGACGACTGAGTCGAATCTTACTGGAAATGACACGTACGAGTATAAAAAATTCTTTAAAAAAATATTTAGGTAGATTAATCATTGGTACTGGTTAAAGATAGTTCGCTACATATGCAGCGAACTATCTTTGTTATTTATCTCTTTTTAGTAGGTAAAGCAGTCTATTACAGCGTTATTGGTAAAACACTAGCAACCTCTTAAGACGTCATTGTACTCATAATTATGAACAACTTTTAGTATGGGACCAAACCTGAAATCACAAAAAAAAAATCAGCTGCTCCCTACATTTTGACCAGTTTGATGTAGATAAATGTACTGAACAGCTGAATTTTTTTTCGCGATTGCAGCTTTGGTCCCATATTAAAAATTGTTCATAATGACCCCTTAAGAGGTTGCTGGTGTTTTACCAATAACCTTGTATAAATGACAAACAAACAGAATAAATAAATAACTAAATACTTCTGAGCTATCAACATAGCCAGGGCCATATCTCTTTCATTAATCTTTCGTAGCACCTATGTTGTTGTTATAGGAATCTCTACGGCGTGTAGAGCTCTATTCAGGCTACGGAAGCTACGCGCTACGCTAGAATTCTACAATCACCTACGTAAGTATACAGCGGTTACAAGTGTTACAACTTTCACCCTCCTGTAATGTGTGCACTAAGTACTACTCATTGTAACATAATGACAATATTTATGGAGTGTAAAACAGTTACGGAATTTAGTTAGAAACTCATTTAGATGGTAGATTAAAAGTCAGTTAAGCCTAAATCACCCGTCGGCGCGAAGCTGTTTGGGGTGCGAAAAAGTTATTTAGAGGTTTCAACCAAACACTAATTTGCGTGCGAACAGAGCAGTTTAGCAAACCGCATCGGCTATTAAATAAAGTAAACGACATTAATGGTGGACCTTTCTAGTGGCGATATATCCGTGGCACACGACAAAACCGCTGAATTTCCCAGGAGCGCTATCCACAACATACAGCGAAGAAGAATAACCGGAGTGAATGCAAAATGAAAATTATCATACAAATTCGCCATCTTATATGAACCGAGGTATTACTGTCACAGTATAAGTATGCAAAAATATGTAAGCAGAACGCGGTTGCTTTTACGGGGCGGCGAAAATACGCGACTGAATATTGGCTACGTATTCGTGCGCGTAAATTTTCAGCACTTGTAATTTGCATCCGTAAAATAAATAATTGTGGGACGTCTTTGTTGGCTTCGATGTCTCCGGGGCTTTGTGGCGTTAGTCGCGAAATCGTCGGCTGATGTATGGAAATTGTTTTGAATATTTTTTTGTATCCTTGTCAGCGTTGAGTTTGTTTGAAAGGGCTTATGCTTTTTGAAGCGCGTATTTGAGCGAGGTGACGATGATAATTGCGGAGATTCCTTTTTAGGGATGGAATAGAAATTGGTAGGTACCTACAGAAGATATGTAGACATATAATAATAATGATATAATAATATAGCCTTTATTTCCATAACCAAAAAAAATAATAATTTATAGTACAAGCGGATCATTACTTACTAAAAAAAAATACTTTAAAGAAAATATGTACACTTTGTTTAGGTTATGGCCCCTTTCGGGTACAGGCCTCCTCCAATTTTCTCCACGTTTCCCTATTTTTGGCTTTGACCATCCAGTCATTGCCTATGCTTTTTTTGATTTCATCCACCCATTTGATGTCGCGACCATGTCTTAGACATATAGAATGTAGGTAATCTAATATATTAGTCAGACGATACCTACATTTATGTTACGGGTAAGGTACGGGTTATGGGTACGGTATATCACAATTATTTTTAAAGGCAATAACAATACGAGTTTTACTTTATTATCTCTACACAAGGTTCTAAAAACTCCGACAGTATAAGTAACACACACTAAGGCCTTAGTGCGAGGTTATAAACTTACTCGATCGCGTTTACGTTTACGATAACGCGATCAATTTGTATGGAATAATTGTGTTTCCCATTATATTCACTAGACGGCGGTTATTCAGTTTCAGTACAAATTAAAGTTTAGGTACGTTATCGTGATCGAGTAACTATAAAACCTCGCACTAAGGCCTCAGACAATAAGTGGCGGTAATTTCATTTAGTTCAAAAACCACTATAAATCTTCAACAACAAAAATATGAATTAAACAAGTTAATAAAGTCTCGGAGCACCTTTAGTATAATAGCCTAAGTTAGCATAGGTAGGCAATGTGCATCGAACAGCATCGAATAAGCGATGAGGTCGAGTGCGGCGACGCAGTCTCGTGACGCCGAGTGAGGGAAATGAGCAGAAAACATCGATAGTTGCCGGCCCGCTGAGCACAGCAAACGTAATGTCTAGCCTTACAAATAAGTAAGTATGTAGGTATGTCGTGGCTAAATAATAACAACTGCAGCCGCACGGGTCGATCGATCAGGTTAAGCTTCGCTTGCCACGGTTGGTCCGTGGATGGGTGACCATCTTTACATATTAGACCCCTCCGTGGAGCCGTTAGTCCCGGCTGTCTTCGTGAATATTTGACAGTCGTAACGATAACGCGTAGATAACTAACGCCCCCCTTTTTTTTTCAATACATTTTTCACAAAACAATGGGAAGGTCGGGCAAAGCTAATTGTAGATGGCGTGATCATAGATAGGTCCATAAGGCCTTTTTAGGGTTCCGTACCAAAATGGTAAAAAAGGAACCCTTAAGCCCGGTTTTCAACACGAGCGGAGCGGTCCCATTACGGACTCCGTTTAACTCGCAAGATGAAACTGCGTACTTACATTTCCACCAACAAATAGTCCAATAGTATGCAGTTTACTCTTGCGAGTTAAACAGAGTCCTTAATGGGTCCGCTCCGCTCGCGGTGGAAACTGGTCCTTATGGTGTGACTCAGTCTGTCTGTCTGTCTTTATCCAGCTGTGAAGCTGGATATCTCAAGGACTACTACACTACAATGCTATCAACTTGAAATTTGGAACAGTTTTATATGACGTTTTTTTTTTTATTATTATAACATTTTACAAACAAAACATGCTAAGAACTATGCCCCGCAAAACCGTTTTCACAACTGTTTACGCAACTGTTTTGCAAATAAGAAAGAAGTAAAAATATTTATATTTTTTTCGTAACAGGGACAAAAAGGGGGTCTTAAAAAATCAAAGTGGGGCTACTAAGCCATGTGGGATATCATATGAAAGAGCGCTGTTTGCACGTTCTCAAACATTTCTTAATTTTTTTTTAGGCCGCATGGTTTTCGACTTTTGATGAAAAATGTAAAAAAAAAACCGTTCCCTCCCCCCCCCCCCCCATCTCCGAAGTTTGCAAAGATAAAAATCTGAAATTAATCTATGTGATAGAAATTTATGTAAAGATTACAGGAAAAATAAAACGATGTCTCTAAATAGCACACTTTTTCAGAAATCCGAGCGGAACCCTCGGCGCGCGAGTCCGACTCGCTCTTGACCGGTTTTATTTAATTTGACATTTCGTTCATTCATGAGTTTGGTTTCATTTCACTATTTCGTTATTTTCGGTTATTTAAATATTTTTAATAAAGTATTTGACATGGAAAGTGTGGGAATTTAAAACCTTAAATATTTCCTCGTAATCACTTTCTTCAAAATGTTTCGAAACTCTGTTTATTTTTTTAATCTTTACGAGTAGCTATAATCCACAATTTGCTAATTTTAGGGTCTCTCGGGAAATGGTGGAGATTCCTAATGCGGCAAACAGTTATATGTACCTAGGCAGGTATCTATCAAAATTCTTGAGTTAGGTAAGTGGTGTTGTGCAGTGGTGTTTTATTGAACCTGCTCAATACCTAGTATCTACTTATAATAAGATTCATGAGTCGGCATTTTAAACTGATGACCTGATGCAGCTGATTGAGATATTCATTCAGATAAATAAGCAGATAAATTAATCAGCCAGTTAATGTATTAACTTATTCCGACCTGCTAAAGCAGTCAGGATTGTGCAGATAGAGCTCATGAGGCCAACACTAAATTTAAAATAACATCGGCTATTCGCACGGTTGCTTCCGCTGCGCTGATCAATTAATTAGCCAACGGGAGCCGATGTACGCTTGATAAAATACTCAACGACTTTAAACTGGATTCAGTACGCCTGCCTATTTTAGAACTACTCATTAATGTATGAAAATGTTTGTTGTTGGAGTTTAACAGGGGTCTCAAGTGAAAAGTGTACTTGAGGGAGTGAAACGGTTTTTAAATGTTAGCGTAACGGTTAAGTTGGTAAAAGCAGTTATAAAATAAAAAAGTTGTATGTTAAAATTCAGCCGTCAACAGCAATGGCGCTACAAGATTATTATTGGCGCGTGTCTAAAATCGGAACTAACGCCGCCATTTTGTTTTTCCGCTCATTTCATTAGTTCCGCGCAGATGGAGCCATAGACTACTATTATATATACTGAGATAGACTGGCAACTTAAGCTTTTCTTAGGCAACGCCATCTAGTTACGGTGACATACACTATTCAATGTCACGTGGTACGTTACCATAGCTACATAAATAATATTGTACCAATACTTTACCGAGTTGTCTAATGGAGAATGGTTGAAAATTCTACAAACTGGATTTTAAATTTTTAGGTTTAGTTTTACTACAACAGAATTTTCAACCATTCTACATTATTCAACTCGGTAACGCTAATTCGACACTAAACTTGTTGTTTCGAGGATAATAAAATAAATACCAATTTTGCATGTTCATATTTATTATGTAAAACAAAACATTGCACTCAAACTCAAACCAGCAATACATTGTGTAGATAGAAAAAGAACATCATATTTACCGTCATCTTTGATGACTGGGCAGCCAGGTAGGTACACAACATTGTTTCGAGACATGGTTATTTAAGTATAAACACAAAACACTTGGTCAGTGGTCGTCTTAAGGGTGGAGTTAAACACTTAAATAATATGGTCCAAACTCCTATTTACGGAGGGCCCACAGAGCACTTGGAGGGCCTAAGCATTTAAATCACCGAGGAGCACGGGGGGCTCAAGTCGTGGTGATTTAGAAAGTAGACATTCGATGATTTCGATGGGAACGTTTATCTTCCAAGATTTTTACTAAATACGGAGCAACGAACTAAACTTGACGTAAATTACACTGAAAAATGGCAAGCAAACGAAATATTTACAAAAATATTCGCAACGCAACCGCAGAAATTTTTTGCAATGAAATGTCAACATCAGCCTGTCACCCTGTGGCTGTATAGTCATTTCATATTTGTAAATTCTACTAATAGTTTCTTTTTTGATCAATAAGAGAAAAACATTAATACAATACTATGATCGGAGACCTTTCACAAATGCAAAAAAAAATACGAAAAATAATAACTAACTCAAAAATATCAAAATCAAAGATTATACGCGTACACTTCTACTATAATGTACTAAAAATTGCTTCATGGATGTACGCTGGCAACACTGTTCATTTTTAATTTATGTTCTCGTAGATAGACGGCGCTGAAAAGTAAGAAATTAAAATGTATAGCATTTGCCACCCTGTGGATGGAGCTGTGTACCTATGTTACTTTCGTTCAGCTGCCAATGGAGTTCCTTGCTGAAAACTTTGCCGCGAGATGGCGCTGAGTGTTTTTTCTTGTCGCTTTGTCTTCAAGACGACAAGTGACAAACACACAGCGTTCTCTCGCGGCGAATTTTCCGGTAAACCACAAAATAAATGTGAGCGTCCACTGGTCCGCGCCGGCCGCAACGCACGCACGCAACGAAATCTGGTATGCTTTGTATGAATTCATACAGCACTGCATCCACTACCGGTACCGCCTGCATTTTCATTTCTTCATACAAACAAACCAAAATCCGTTGCGTGCCGTGCGTGAGTTGCGGCCGGCGCGGACCAGTGGACCCAGCGACCAGGATCAACGTCATTTGAGCACCAAAAGATCCGTGGTGTAAAATACGGCCAACGTATCTTAGCGAGTTGGAACTTCGGCTGCGCAGTAACATTTTTTAGGAACCATAATGTGCTCTAGTAATTAGGGGAGTGACATGTAGGTTCGAATGACGTTTTTGCTAAGGTCGCCAATTCGAAAAATTTTGCGAGTGGTACGCCAGTTCGAAAACTCATTAAATCGAAAACCGCTTTAACGAACGACGTTATCGCGAAGGTCGCCATTTCGAAAAAAATTGCGAACAGTACGCCAGTTCGGAAGTCATGATATCGAAGTCCGATGTTGAGTTAATTTGTCTGGTTAAAACGTCATTCGAACCTACATATCACTCCCGTAACGGGGGAGTGATGTGGAACATCTGACCACAGGGTGGCAAATGCTATACATTTTAATTTCTTACTTTTCAGCGCCGTCTATCTACGAGAACATAAATTAAAAATGAACAGTGTTGCCAGCGTACATCCATGAAGCAATTTTTAGTACATTATAGTAGAAGTGTACGCGTATAATCTTTGATTTTGATATTTTTGAGTTAGTTATTATTTTTCGTATTTTTTTTTGCATTTGTGAAAGGTCTCCGATCATAGTATTGTATTAATGTTTTGCTCTTATTGATCAAAAAAGAAACTATTAGTAGAATTTACAAATATGAAATGACTATACAGCCACAGGGTGACAGGCTGATGTTGACATTTCATTGCAAAAAATTTCTGCGGTTGCGATGCGAATATTTTTGTAAATATTTCGTTTGCTTGCCAATTTTCAGTGTAATTTACGTCAAGTTTAGTTCGTTGCTCCGTATTTAGTAAAAATCTTGGAAGATAAACGTTCCCATCGAAATCATCGAATGTCTACTTTCTAAATCACCACGACTTGAGCCCCCCGTGCTCCTCGGTGATTTAAATGCTTAGGCCCTCCAAGTGCTGTGTGGGCCCTCCGTAAATAGGAGTTTGGACCATATTATTTAAGTGTTTAACTCCACCCTTAAGACGACCACTGACCAAGTGTTTTGTGTTTATACTTAAATAACCATGTCTCGAAACAATGTTGTGTACCTACCTGGCTGCCCAGTCATCAAAGATGACGGTAAATATGATGTTCTTTTTCTATCTACACAATGTATTGCTGGTTTGAGTTTGAGTGCAATGTTTTGTTTTACATAGGTAATAAATATGAACATGCAAAATTGGTATTTATTTTATTATCCTCGAAACAACAAGTTTAGTGTCGAATTAGCGTTACCGAGTTGAATAATGTAGAATGGTTGAAAATTCTGTTGTAGTAAAACTAAACCTAAAAATTTAAAATCCAGTTTGTAGAATTTTCAACCATTCTCCATTAGACAACTCGGTAAAGCTAATTCTACTTGGTACAATATTATTTATGTAGCTATGGTAACGTACCACGTGACATTGAATAGTGTATGTCCCCGTAACTAGATGGCGTTGCCTAAGAAAAGCTTAAGTTGCCAGTCTATCTCAGTATATATAATAGTAGTCTATGCATCTGACTTCGATATCATGACTTCCGAACTGGCGTACCACTCGCAAAATTTTTCGAAATGGCGACCTTCGCAAAAACGTCATTCGAACTATTACTTTATAAAGTGTATTATCTATGATTCGAACCTACATATCACTCCCCGTAATTAGTGTTGCACCACCAACCTGTATAAAAAAAACCGGTCAAGAGCGAGTTGTACTCGCGCACCGAGGGTTCCGTTCCGATTTCTGAAAAAGTGTGCTATTTAGAGACATAATTTTATTTTTCCTGTAATCTTTACATAAACTTCCATCATATAGAATAATTTCAGATTTTTATCTTTGCAAACTTCGGAGATAAGGGGGGGGGAACGGTATTTTTTTTTACATTTTTATCAAAAGTCGAAAACTATGCAGCCAAAAAAAAAATTAAAAAATGTTTGAGAATGCGCAAACAGCGCTCTTTCATATGAGACCCCACGTGCCCTAGTAGCACCTCTTTTAATTTTTAAGACCCCCTTTCAGTGCCTGTTACAAAAAAAAACATAAATATTTTTACTTCTTTTTTATTCGCAAAATAGTTGGGTAAACGTCATCTAAAATTGTTCCAAATTTCAAGTCGGTAGCATTAGTAGTTCTTGAGATATCCAGCTGTGACAGACAGACAGACAGACAGACAGACTGAGTCTCACCACAAGGGTTACTTTTTAACCATTTTGGTACGGAACCCTAAAAAATTTACACGGTACGGTGGTGTGCTATTAACGTTTAGATTTAGATTTAGACACATGCGGCACGTTAACTATTCATTGTAGGCTTCGATCAAAAATCTAGACTCGGACTTTTAATTAGTTGCAAGTTACACTTCTTATTTATTTCGTTAAAAAATGTTCCCATTTGTTAGCGAAATGGCACTAAAAATGACATTAGAAGTGTAATTTTACTACAGCTCGACCATAGATAAAGGATCACGATCAAAAGCTCAACTGGCCACGATTGATAGTACCTACTTCTACAGACGCCAGCACATCAACCCACCCGAAACTGTCAAATTTTCCCAATCAACCCTGAATCTAAAGCTTTAGCGATAAAGATGAAAATGTATTTAAGAAATTTGACAGATTGTAGTAGCTTGATGTGCTTGGCGTCTGTACATTAATGTCCTTAATTCAAAGAAATTAAGGTTTTCGATGTGAACAACTTCACTTCATCGAACATAAAGTTGAATTTTGTTTGCAATATACTAATGTTTAGCACTGTCTATGTCTACATGTTTACGTATGTCGGAGAAAACATAAAAACAAATTCTAGCAGTTCATCACTGCTGAAGATTTCATGTTAAAATGATATTACTTTTTCTTTGAAACGATCAAACTACATAATAATAAGGTTGACTGGTAGAAAATGCCTCAGGCATTAAGTCCGCCTTTGTACGGTATTTTTTTTACTTGTGCATAAAGATTTAATAAATAAAATAAATAAATAATTTGCAACGCGAGACAAAGGACCACGAAAACAAGAAAACAATCGAAAGTAGTCGAAAAAAATATTTATTTCATTAGAATATAAGCTGTCGTTACATAGTTAATACATTATTGTACTTGGCAGATCAACTTTATGTGAACACGATAAAGTTAGAATTTTATTACTTCTATTTTACACCTAAAGAACAACATAGAGATATATTTTCTTAAAATGTTTAGTAAGTACCAATCACTTATTATAGAGGGTAGAAGAAATGCAGTGAGTTTACTGCTACCAATATATTGTAATCATCATCATCATCATTATCATCATCTTCATCATCATCATCATCATCATCATCATCATCAACATCATCATCATCATCATCATCATCATCATCACCATCATCATCACCATCACCATCATCATCATCATCATCATCATCATCATCATCATCATCATCATCATATGTCCAGTAATAATACCAGCCTATTATTGCAACACTGCAGGGCAAAGGCCACACTTCTCATAGAGAGAAGGCTACTATACTAGAAAGATTTAGGTAGTAAAATAAAGGTAAACAATCTTGATGTGACTTTTTACACAAACACATATTAAACAAATAAACTACTGCTTAAACTAATGGTACATTGATTTAGTAATCATTATTGTTGTATTTACATTGGTTTTTAGTTGCATTTTATTTTTAAACCGAGGTTTTAAAATAAAAAACATAAGACACATCAAGATTTATTTCACTACCTAAACCTTTCTAGTGGTGATCAATGCGAGAGTTGTCTAGTACTTTAAAAAATAAATGCTTTTGGCTCATTATGAGATTCATTCAAAATAGATGCAAAATAAT